>CM046329.1:3274424-3869076 GCA_025403435.1 Artocarpus heterophyllus
TCTTGATTAAATGATTAAAAAATTTTAAATGAGATTAAACTTTAGGAAATCAAGCTAAGATAAGATAAGGTGCAAAAAGGGTGTTCAAGGTCAATTTTGAAATAATTTTATGTTTGAGGCCCTTAGAGGCTAAACTAATTTCTGGTTCAATATGTAATTTATTAAAACATTGAGTTGGACAACTTTTGTGAAGAAATTCTACTCGAATTTTGATTGAAACAAGCTGAAACACATTGATTTTATTTCTATCTATTCAAGAACGTCATGAAGATGAATGAATTTGAGAAAAGTTAAAACACAAAAGCTGTAGATCTCATCGAAATGGTTAGGAATTATGGACGGTTTATGAAAATTCTATACTTATTCTAAGATATGAATTTTACGAGACTTTAAATACAAAATTTTGTAAAATGAAAACGTTATGAAATATTTTGAATTTAACCAAGGAACTTTTGTAAGTTTTATTCTTTGTAAAAAATTAAACGTTTTGGTATAAAACGGTCGTCTTTGGTTCCACGGTAAAAATGTCAAGATTTTTATGTTTTGGACCAAAACTGTAAAATTGTGTGAAACTGGATTTTCACCAAGGAATGTTGGGCTTTTGCACTGCTGTAGGCAGTGAGTAACCATAGATGTTAAGTTTTTAAAGATTTAAGGTTTTGTCAAGGGAAGAAAAGAAAAGAAAAGAAAACATTAAGGGCAAAAATATCAAGATTTCACATTAGGGATCAAAACAGTAAAGTTTTGATAAAACAAATTTTAACAAAGGAAAACTATTGTTTTCTTTTCTATAATGTTATGAGAAGTAAAGAAATGTAAGTATTTGTTTTAAAACGGGTTTTGAAAATTTTCTAGGTCCTGTCAAGGTCAAAATGGTCATTTTCATAAAAAGGTCAAAACGAACCCCGAAATGCCCGATTTAGGAAAATGTCCCTAAATGAGAATTTTTTCGTAACATGTAAGTAATGAAATGGTAAGTTAAGCAAGAAGTTAAGTAAAGTTATGAAGCTTATGAAAAACTTGTTAAAAGTAAAATCGTCATTTTTAAGAAAATGACTAAAACAGAGCCAAACACTTCGAATAAGCAAAATGTTCTTAGACAGAAAATGTTTCCTAATACGTTAAGTAATGCAACTGTCAAGTAAGATGGGAAAGTTAACTAAGGGATGTTCAAAAGAAAGGTGACCTGATGGTTTATAGAGTTAAGTAAAAGAAAGGTACCCTGTGTTAGACATGTATGCCATAAGGAGTAAAAATATAATAAGTTTTTGGAGATATTTTTATCAATAAAGAATTTATTCATTATTTATATACCAAATTTTGTCCTCTTTACGTTCATATTTGTTGAATGTATGTTAAGCAAACAATAGTTGGAGACTGTCGATCTAAACTTTAAGAATTGGGCATATAATGGATGGATTATGCGGAAGACACGATTCTTAAGGTGATGGTCTAAAACATAAGATCTGCAATCGAGGGAATAAAGTTAGGCGCTTTATTCATTCAAAGATTGTTATGTTGTCTATATCTTTTTTGGGAGATGGTTTGTCTTAACCATCGGAGGTGGACTCCGAGAATAGAAACATTGGCATGTTGTCATAGGTGACAATATGTTAGATCGGGACATAAAGTGAATTGATTTGGATAAATAATTCTATCTTGGCAAATCGATTCACTTTAGACAACCATTTGTATTGTATCATAATCCTGAGATGAATAGTAGGCCCGTTGTCTTGACTTGTGTCTTTTGATGTACCAAAGGATGACACCCACATCTTAATAGTGGTATGTATGCCAGTACGTTGGAGGCATGACTCTTGATGGCGTAGACTTGTTATTCATAGATATGGAATCCATAGCTCCTCTTTAAGAGTAATGATATCATCTTATATGCGTTGTCCTGTAATTGAAAAATTAGAACACTCAACCATTTGGATACATAGGTGTAACTGAATAGTATACTATCTTTGGATAGTAAGTTTTCCGATGTTGAGATGATAAAACGTAAGATAAAAATAATCAGAAAAGTAAGACAAAACTTGTCCTTAAGCCGATTATGGATTATCAGATGGGGACACAATATACAATGATATGTCATGGAGACTTGGTTATACGGGCTTCATAATTCTATGTAGTTCGAGAGTGTAGCTCCAAGCTTTTAGTGGAGCAGCGTTGAAGTTGATAATTATGAAATGTATATCTGGGATATTGGGTTTCATAATTACCAGGAGCTTGAACTATATAGGTCCATTTTGATCCCCTTTGTTAGCTCACAAAATCCTGTAACGATACGGCGTGCTTTTTTAATAATTTGTGACTTATGTCAGATTTATCAAATTAGTTAAATTTAGAAGAATCAAATAATTCATGTTTGTTTATAAGTTGAATTAATTTTGTGATAAAATTAATTTTAGATAAACTTGTTGAATTATTGGGATCGGATAATTCTTGTCTGTTTATCGGTTGATTTAATTGGATAAATTAGATCAAGATAAACTTGTAAAATTATTGTGAATTGATTTATTTTTTTAGAGATTATCTAGATAAAGTTGTTTTGATCATATAACTTCTTTATTGGGTTATTTGAATTAAAACTGAGACTTTATCCTATAGAATCTCGGATGGAAAAGAAAAGATTCAAGGAAATATTTACGCGGTAGTTCGGCCTGACGATCAACGAAGGAAAAGATTACGCGTTTCTACGCGGATCTTATCATTTATTGATCCAAACTTGATTCTGTTTCGAGTTTTTGAGACCCAATCTGATAAGGACTGACCCCAGAACCAACCTCTATAAATAGGGAGTGATTCTCACATATTACTCAGATTAATTGAGAGATTAAGAGTGATACTCTGCTACTGAGAATCTGAGAACTCCCTGAAAGCATTTGTTCACAAATCACGAACACTTACTTTGGGTTCTCTCGATTGGTTGGAAGGAGAGTCACAGGTGGAAGAGCTGTACGTGTGAGCCGACACTCACTCCGGTTGTGGATAGAGAATAACAAAAAAGACCAGTTGGTTGAGGCTCTTCTGGAACGTTACTTCTCTTCACAGGTTGCGGAGGTTCTTCGATACACAAAGGTTAGTAAGATCTGGTTAATTTATATATATAGCATGTCAAACTTGTATTTTTGAAAATTACTCTGATATAAAATTTTTTAAAATTTCGCTGCACACTATTTTTCCAACACCCTGGTAGGTTACAAAGTTAAATAAGAGGAAAGGTAATCCTGTGGGTTACCAACTTAAGTAAAAGGAAAGAATAAACCAATGGGAGACAAAGTAAAAGGAAAAGCAAACCGATAGGATACAAAGTTAAATCAAAAGAAATAAACGTTTAATGATTAAGTTCTGTTATCAATTGAGTAGATTGATAATAAGAAAAGTTAGCTAATAAGACAGGTTTCATTTAAACAGGACACAAAAGTTGACTAGTAAAAGAAAAAAGAAAATAAAATGGGAACGCTAGAACATTATCTAGGTAAGTCTCAAACCTCACATCTGGCATAAAGAAAATGAATTTTCAAATACTTTGAATATGTTTTATGTTGCATTTTTTAGGCATAAAGTTTCAAAGTTCCAATCCAGATTTGTAATATAAATGCAACTATTATGTTTAAAGTTTGTTTGCATTTGTTATACACAAAGTTCTAAAGATCAAGTTATGTTTTGTAATATGGTTGCATTTGTTATATGTTTGCATGTGTAATGCATACTGTTTTAAAGTTCAAGTTATGACTTGCAATTTACATATGATGTATTAGCATTTGATATGCTCACTAAAGTTAATAAGAAAATAAAGTAAAGATAATAAGTAGTATTATACCAGTCTCCAGACCCAAAGGGAATGTTATGTTAAGTTATGTTACGTTCTTGATGTTCGATGGTCAAACGCATTTGATACGTACGCTTGAGTCCATAGTTTAAGAACGTTAAGAATGATAATAAAAAGCTCATAAATAGAATCATGTATTTTAATTTTGCTCGTATTCCTTGTTATAAAATGTTTATGTGTTATGTTTATGAAAAATATTATGAGAAATATTTTACGTCAAATATTTATGCAAAACATTTTTATGTTTACAAGAAAGGATTTATGAAGGACATTTTACGAAAAACGTGTAAGAAATGTTTATGAAAACATCTTATAAGAAAGGTTTTTATGAGAAATATTTGTAAAGTATGTTTTAATGATTTGTGAGATTATGTTTGAACTTACTGAGCACAATCTCATTAAAAGTTCTTTCATGTTGTAAGTAGTCCTACGGGTGACCAGTAGGACCTGTTTAAAGAACTCGGTGCTGCGGAGAACATATGCGAAGATTTGGGTATATATACCACTACAATAGGTTTATGCTACTCAAAAAAAATGTTTTCCTACTGTTTGATATAATGTTTTCAAAGTTTTAAGAAAGTCAAAGTTTTAGGATATATTTATGAAATGTTTTATATAATTATAAAGATAAGTTTTAAGCTGTAACTTAGTTAATATTTATTATTAAGTTTTAAGAAACGTTTCGAATGGTTTTAAAGTCAAGTGTCGAGCAATGTCTCGATTTAAGTTGCAACAATTTTTAAGTATGTTAAAAAAATTTATCCAATAATTTCTTACTAAGTAAGTAAGAAATGAATTGCAATAATGATGTTTAAGCAAGTTTAGTGACGGCATGAAAAGGCGGGGCATCACATCCATTTACCTCAGTAGTGGAGTAAATGCTCTCATTTCTAGTTCACCATTTGGACCGGGTGCAAAGTGGATTTGACCTTTGACTTGAGTGCTACGTACGGTGGTATCAAAGGGTTAGTAGTAGGTGTCGCAATTCCTGTGGCAGAGGGACTGGCCTTATCTAGGGCTACGACGATGCCAAGTAGGCTTGTGTATGGCTTGTTCACTGTCACGTCGATTGAGACATGCCAAATGTTGAGTAGGGGACATGCAGATTGTTCGATATAACCAAAGTAGGGTTCTTCTTATATCTTGGTCGGTGATGGCCAGGATGCAAAGGGACCTTGTTTCGACGTACAGGGATGCCAGGACAACTTTTGCCGATCAACTTGGTCGGTGCATCTCGACCTACTGGTCCTAAATACTACCCAAGCACACCCCCAACATTGGGTTTGCTGTTAAGTTAAGTTTGCAACTATAATGAAATTTTCTCTTTGGTTAACTATATAGTTATACCTCTTTAAGCATCTCTAATGTAACACTAAATTAATTTATAAATAGTAAATTTTAATATTTGAATGTAAAAGAAAAAAAATCTCCAATACAATTCTATTTTTAGCCTTAAATTACTATATATTAAATTTGATGGTAATGTCACCAAGTGTATTAATCTTAAATTATTTTGTATTAAAAGTTTATTTCTATAAATTTGAAAGCTTGACAATTATGACAAAGAGTAAGTATGATAGATGAAACAATATCTTACATTAAAGCATAACTGACATATGAAACAGTATCCTACGTTAAAGTACAAAATAGAATAACATATCAAATAGCATATTTTAATCTTTTTTATGGCAAATATAATATTGATATTGATATTTGCATTTGAAATGGTCTTAATTTTAATTATTTATTAATTTATATAAAAATATTTTTTAAAATTTTTGAAAAACTTGGTTGAATTTTACTTTTATGGTTTTTGGACGAAAAAGACAAAAATTCCAATGATTAGATTGAACTTTTTTTTGAAGTATATATTTTTTTTCTTGAGAAATTTTTTTATAAAATATTTCAACCTTCAATAATCCATAAAATCTATTTTTTTTTTAAACTTGATGTTCTAGAAGTTCTTATGTTTTTAAATCTATAAAATACTTTACATAATTGTTTAAAGATAGTAACATTGTTTTTCTAATATTTTTTATTTATATAGATAAAAAATATTTTTTAAAAAATTTAAAAGATATATTTGTAGATTCTAATAGCATCTCTAATGCAATACTAAATTAACGTGTTAATAATAAATTTAGCATTTGAGTGTAAGAAAAAAAAAACTTTCAATGTAATGTTATTTTTAATATATGCTAAACTTTGTGACAAATTTACCACAAAGTTTGACATATGGTAAATTTGTTATTTGATTCTTATTGGTCGGTAGATTGACTTTTTTATTTTAATAATTAGAACATTCTTACTTTATAATTATTTTAATATTAAAAGTTTACTCTTATAGGTTTAATAAAACAAAATAATACATCAATACGTTATTTTTATATTTTTTGGTAGCAAATATAACGTTAAAACTAATATTTGTATTAGAAATGGTCTAAAAACATAGAGATGAATTGAGAAATATAGTTTAACAAATAAGTTTGAACTCAAAAAATGTGTTCATCTACTATAGCATGTGAGAGGTATGAAAGATTTGAAGCATTAACTTTACATTAGAAAGTAAAATTAGGGAAATTGGGTTCGGTAACATTTTAATGTCCTATTTAAAATAAATGACCATATTTTTTTAAATTAGGCTAATAACCCATCTTTATTAATTACAAAATTAAAATGACGAAAATAAACTTCACAATTATTAATCAAAATAATGTTTGCCAGCACTCCAAGTGGTCGACTTGACAGTGTGACGTCGACGATGTCTGGAGATGTTGTGCAGTAAGAGAAAAGCGAGAGTAAGAAAGTTAAGGTTTTGAGTATTTTTAGGGTTTGTAATTTACAGGTTTATCAGTGATAAACTCAATAAATAGTATAGTGCCAACAATGTCTAGAGATGTTATGCAACGATAGAAGAGGAAGAGATAAGAGAGAGAAAAGTAGGGTTTTGAATTTTTTTAAGGTTTGTTATTTACGTGTTATCAATGATAAACTCAATAAATAATGTGGCGTCGATATTGTGTGAAGATGTTGTACAGTGAGATAGGAGGAGGAGAGAAGAGAGAGAACGTTATGGTTTGTTATTTACGGGTTTATTAGTGATAAACACTTATAACTACAACTGATTAATAATTAATGGATGTTATTTTGGTCATTTTGGTCATTTTGTTGTTTAAAATATTGTACAATACGAAGCTTTATATTATAGTAATTTTTTTACTTTTTACTATAATATGTAAAAGTTTTACATTATTTGATAACAATTTTTATGGTTTTAACTATAGTGGGCAAACACTCCATGTGACTTTATAATTAATAAAAAAAAATCATTTATTTAATTTAAAGTATGATTATTTATTTTAAAAAGTCTCTAAAAATAATGTTTACTTCAACGTCTCTCGTAAAATTATGTGCACCTGACCTTTTTCTTCTCTAGATCTCAGGTGCTGAAGGGTTCCTTTGGGAATTTACTATTCCACCTGTCCATTACTATTTTAAAGGGAAAAAATACAATAAAAAAATACAAACAATATAGAAAGATCCTCATAGAACACCAAAACCTAGAATCTTCGTCTCGACCTCTCCTCCCCCAAATCGCACCGTCGAACAACTACAAAATCACAAAATCCAAAAAAAAAAACCCCTAAATCCAGTTTCTGATTTCTTCTTCGTCTTGTTCTTCTCCAAGCAAACAACAGAACAGGAAAAAGGAAACTCCCATGGGAACTCCGGAGACCTCTCGGGAACCCTGCCCCGACCGGATCCTCGACGACCTCGGCGGCGCCTTCGGCATGGGCGCTGTCGGCGGCTCCGCTTTCCACTTCCTCAAGGGTGTCTACAACTCCCCCAGGGGCTCGCGCCTCGTCGGCGGCTCCCAAGCAGTGCGCATGAACGCGCCTCGTGTCGGCGGGAGCTTCGCTGTCTGGGGAGGCCTCTTCTCCGCCTTTGACTGCACCATGGTCTACGTCCGCCAGAAGGAGGATCCTTGGAACTCGATCATCGCCGGCGCCGCCACCGGCGGCTTCCTCCAGATGCGCCAGGGGCTCGCCGCCTCTGGCCGCTCCGCCCTCTTCGGCGGCGTCCTCTTGGCCCTGATCGAAGGCGCCGGGATCATGCTCAACAAGGTTCTCAGCCAGCAGCAGCAGATGCCGATCATGATCGACGAGCCGCCGCCGACGAACGCGGCGGCGATTCCAGGTTTTCCTCCGGGGCAGGCACCTGGAAGATTACCGGGTCAGCAGGTTCCGGAGGTCGCGGTGGCATCGGCGAGTGGTTCGGATTCGGCCGAGTCCGGTTCATTTTTTGGAGGGTGGTTCGGCGGAGGGAAGAAGAAGGAGCCTCAGGCGTCTAGTAGTGGAAGCGAGACGAAGATTCTGGAGAGTTTCGATACGCCGCCGGTGCCGAGTTTCGAGTACAAGTGATTTTCTTGGGAGGCTTGTGGGTGAAGAAGGGATTTTGTTAGGAGGTATGCATGTGAAAGAGAGGGTTTTGAGGAGGTTTGCTAAATGCAAAATAAATATACGAGCAACAAATTCTACATTAAGTTCTTACTTTTGTATTGGAGCTGCTATTTGTGCTGCATTTTTTAGTTTTGAAATATAGTTAATTATGAAATTTTGCCCTTCAATATAATGCATATTTGTTGATGTTTTATTTTGTCTCTGACCGTGAAAAAGCTTTGTTAACGACTAGATATTGATGAATTCAATCTAATATATAGGCCTGTTTGTTTTGAAAACTCTTTAGTTTTTTTATTTAAATTTAGATTTAAATATTAAAAATCAATTAGATATTTGTTTGTTTTCTCCAAAATTTAAATCTTTTGAGTATTAAGAATCTAAGTTTTTAAAATTCTAACTTTCTTAAATTTCTCTTTTATATTTGAGGAAAAAATTATATTTTTTTCATTGTTATCTAATTTTCAATTAAGATGATTCTTTTTCATTGTCTTCCTAAGGACGAGAGAAATAAATTAAGATCCATATTGCATATTATTGCATATGTTTTAGGATATTAACATCAAGTTTTTATTAAATTTGTTGATAAATCAAAAGCTATTTTCACTATTTCTTCAAACATAAATTCTAATTTTATTTCACACTAAGATTAAAACTTAAATGCACATCTAAATATCAGTTCGGATAACAATTTAAATTACTAACTTAAATCTTAATTCAAATCGTACTAACTTAAATCAAATCCATTTACCAAACTACTCTTAGTGTTTCTCTGGTATTGTGCTGTGCTTTTGAAGTTTGTAATTTTAGATTGAATCGAATCTATGCTGTAATGTGCATGACAGTGGTGGTAGAATGGTTTCTTCTCTTGAGGTAATGTTGGTATATATCAAAATGTTGGCTTGATTATTCTTCCCTCGTTGATTCTTGCAAGCTGTAGGGACGAGGGAAATAGTGGTTGGTGAAGCAGAAGTTAAGATCGTTTTAGTGTGTATTAATTGGTTTATGAATGGGAATTTCTTGCTTTATGATTCATTAGATAAATGTAACTTGGAACAGAAAAGAATTATATATATAATACTTTCCTGTGACTTTTTGCTTATCATTTGCACTTCTTTCTCTTGTACACTTTGGAAACTTGTTGAATGCTTTGTTTTGGTAGGGAAGACCCATGTCGTCAAGTCTTGGACTAGTCATTATGCGAAAGTTGATGCCTAAGATTGTTTATGCACCATCTATAAAATTTTTAACTTCTGCCTCACTCCAACTTCGTGCAGAATTCAAGCTGTTGATTTAAGTATAATTTGTAAAGTTTTATTTTGGATTTGTAGTGTAGATTAGAATATTTAGAAAAAGATACGAATGTAAGCTGAACATGTTAGTTTTACTTGGCTAAGGCAGAATTGACTCAAGCCATGAATCACAACGTTCAAAGCATCATTTATAATTTATATGCCCGCAACCTTTAATATAATATAACCATATAACGTTTATATTATAATTATATTATATTATATTATATATATAAAATAAGATAAACGTATACGCAAGGAAAAGAAGAAAAAAAAAGAGAGAAGGGTCTGGATATCACACTTTTTCAGTCATATCGTGTCATGCGTTGCCTTGATAGTGTAGAAAGGGACTGGTTTCATTTCATCATATCATATTTGTAGGTCATGCTTTGCTATGGACATAGACTAGAGATTGTTGGATACTAGGGTTCGTTTGGTTGGTTCGAGTATTTGAATAGAGTATTTGAATGAAGATTTAAATTTTTGTGAGGGAAAATACTGTAACAAAATGATTCGAACCGTGATTCGAGTATCGAAACAAACGGACCCTAACTTTTCATCGTTTCTTAGCATGCCCAATTCAACTGAATTTAAGTGACATATGGTAGCGGCCTTTGTTTTGTATGCTGATCACATTTGTATGCCTTGGCCAACAGAAATGTTGAGATCATGATAACGTATGCAGGGATAAAAACTTGCTTCACTGTCTTCAACAAAGCTTCAGAAAGTCCTCTCCCGGTAAGATTTTGCGTGAACGCCGGCTGATTGTTGTCAGCTTCCTTCTTGAATTGAACTGTTTATTGCAGTTTGCAGTCATCACCAGTTCTTATGTCTGCGTAAATCATTGTTTAATTTACGATTCTATAAATCAATTTGATATGTGTCGCCAAAAGGTACTGTTTAGTTGACAGAAACATTGCTTTTCTTTGTATCACAATGACAATATGATCAAATTGCCTTTTTTTTCTTAATTATTATATCCTTTATTTCTTTTTGAGGTTATGCTGTTTTAATCGTCGATCGCTACAAAATGCATTACATGGAATGCAAGAGAAATTAGAGGTTATTTCTAGAGTCCATTTGTAACAACAAAGTGCCTGTAGATATTTTTGGTTTTACATTTGTAATATTGCATACTTTTGTGCACAGACACTTTTAATCTATAAAATGCATGACATGCCTATTAACATGCAAGAAAACTGTTGATAAAACTTGAAATTGACTAGCATTTATGGAACTGGAAGGCCAATATGCTTTTCGCAGGGATGGATACCATCTAAATATTTTATGTTCGTTGCTACTTTATTATTTTAAATAATCTGGATAATTAAAATCGTAGACCTCGTCTTTTTATGTACAAACATTGGAGCTTTTTTACGATAGGAATTCTCATCGGTCGCACATGTTGAATTTGATAAAATTCACTTTAATAATGATAATAATAATACAAAGTTAACAGAACATAATACAAATGTAACGGTTTAAACAGAACTTCTATGGTTCGGCAAGACATGGCACACAACAATGTCTTACAAGAGCCACGAGGAAAGCAGATTAAAGTCTCTCTCCAGCCTCCAGGGTATTAAGGCAACAACGAGAAGCAAGGCTCCTGACCTTTAATTTTTAACAAAAACCATAAGTAAAGAAAACACTAGCAGATTTGAATCCTACGCCATCTCCATTTGACGAGTTTCCCCAAAGTTTTGACTCTCTAGTAGTCTCTAGCAACAGAATACAAGAGCAACTACATGCAAACTAATTGGCGGTTTGAAAAATGAGTTAAAACAAAGAGTTTGAACTAAAAACACTAAACTGTTGGAACCAGCACTGTCAAACGGTCGATAGTTAATGATCTAAAGAATGAAAAGTAGATGAACAACCAATCATTGTTTTCTTGAAGAGAATAAAAGAAATATTAGATTTTTTTTGAAAATTTTTAAAGTAAATATCACGTTTTGAAAATTTTATAGTAACATATTATGATGTAAATAATTTACTTATTGTAAGCAAATAGGCAAGTAAATTATTTGCACTTTAAATCTATTTATTGTGAATAATTTTCATTTACACTCTAAGAGCATCTCTAACCTATTATATTATTTCTAACATCAAAAAACATGGCACATGTATTCCTTTTTATCTCCGTTTTTGTATTCTTTTTTACTAATTCTTTACTATTTATCTCCTTTTTGTGTTTGTAGACGTTAGATCTATAATTAAATCAAATCAGATCAACACATTATTTAAGAATTAATTTGAACTGATTGGGTCATTTGATCACCGTTACTAGGTCCTAACAGTTTTAGAAATTGGGTTAGTTATATAATCAAGAACCAAAATTATTAATAATAAACGTGAAAATATAAATGACGTTAAAATAAAAGATACCACACAAAAGATTTGTAGTGGTTTACTCGAAGATTGAGATATATATTCACTGTTGAGTTTCTTCTTCACTAAACAACGTTTTGTACAAGTTACAACAACTTTGCTAAGCAATGCATGTATAAACAGAGAAGAATGAGTTGAGAGATGAAGAGAGAGAAGCAAAGTGTTCACGAGAGTGTGGTGGTGAATTCTCAATGGAAACCACGCCTCAAAATGTTCTTGCCTTGTTTACAAAGGCCTGAGAAAGTGGGCTCTCGTTAATAGGAAATGGGCCAGAATAGTGCCTGTTGGTGTGAGACATGTGTCAAATATTCATTGGCCGCAAGTTTTAGACCACTTCTTTCGAGTGGTCACATGACAGTGGATTTCAACTTCCGTTGGATTAATTCCGGCTTCAACTCTACCACTTTACACCAAGAGGAGCAAATTGACCTCAACAACCATAGGTTTAGATCTTTTGCTTAATAGTAGTTCCCAGCCTCAAATGGATGAATCAAACACATTGAGCACAAAGCGAATGCCTTGAGTTGGACTGACCCGGATCACTCACGAGAAACACATTGTGCTATACGATTGAGCTCGCTCGGATACTCCCATTGGGCATTAACCTTTAGTTTGATTTAGGCCTTTTCAAATCATACCTTAATAGCATCCTTTTCGTAAAATTAAAAAAAAAATAAAAAAATAGTGTCACATGTCCAAATTCAGGACAAAATGCCATCCAATATGGCGCTCGGTTGGACTCTCTCTCCAGCGGCAAATGTTCTTTTCCAGGCTATATTGACGTGGATTGGAGAAGCTTACTAAAGAGGTAATTAATTACACCATAAATTATTATTTTATTTGCTATAAATATTTAAAAACTTGTTATTTAACAGAAGTTGTTTTTAAAAAGTTATATTTACAAGGATGTTTCTTTTCTCATAAAAATAAAAATAAAATTAATTATATAATAATATCTTCTAGTTTTAACTATTTCTCTATTTATTTATATATTCTTAGAAACTGCAAAGGTATTTTTAAAATTTTAAAAAATTATTTCAATTTCATCCCATAAATAGAAAAGATTGGGTAAAACAACATATTGTCATCAAATAGTTATGTTAAATATTTTATATATTAAAAACATAAAAAATCTTAAAACAAAACATTAAATTTTAAAAAAAGATTTTAAGTTTTATAACTTTTTAAATTTTAAAATATATATATATATATATTTTTTAAAAAAACATATATTTTGTAGACAAATTAGGTTTAGTTAATGATATTTTTATTTTATCTTTATTTTTTTAAATCAAAAAAATCTGTAAGGAATAAAATTGAAATAAGTTTTTCAACTTTAAAAGTTACTTTTATAATTTTTAAAAATAAAAAAAAAACTAAAAAATAATAAAAAGTGAGAGATATAATTATGCAATTATAAATATCTACGGTGTTAGCTGCAGGCGGAAATGTGGTGTCCAGAAAGGCCCGTAAAGCAAAGGGGACCCAAAATTACAACTTTGGGCCAGTTATAGGATGAGCCGAGGAGTTCAGTTTCAATAGAAGACAATGCCACTGACATTGCCACTTCGCTCACTCTCCTCTCACCACTCCTCTTTTTACATTTCCTCACTCTGTTTCCGCCTTCTCACCCACCTCCGCCGCCACATGGCCACCAGCACTGCCGAAACCGGGCGCATCGTAAGCCCATCAAACACCCGAGTGGGCTGGATCGGCACCGGCGTCATGGGCCGCTCAATGTGCGCCCACATCATCAACGCCGGCTACACCCTCACCGTCTTCAACCGCACCCTCTCCAAGGCCCAGCCCCTCCTCGACATGGGGGCCCACCTTGCCCACTCCCCCCTCGCCGTCGCCTCCCAATCCGACGTTGTCTTCTCCATCGTCGGCTACCCATCTGACGTCCGCTCCGTCCTTCTTGACCCCTCCTCCGGCGCCCTTGCCGGCCTCTGCCCCGGTGGCATCCTCGTCGACATGACCACCTCGGAGCCTTCCCTCGCCGAAGAAATCTCCTCCGCCGCCGCCTCCAAGCAAGCAAGGAACCCTAGCCATCTTCGCCGGCGGCGAAGAGTCCCTCGTTCGGCGCCTGAATCCTCTTTTCTCTCTTCTAGGGAAGGTCAATTACATGGGAGGACCGGGGAGGGGACAGTTCGCGAAGCTGGCGAACCAGATCACCATAGCTTCGACCATGGTGGGGCTGGTGGAAGGGATGATCTACGCGCACAAGGCCGGCCTGGACGTGGCCCTGTTCCTGGACGCCATATCCAGCGGCGCTGCGGGGTCGAAGTCGCTGGAATTGTACGGAGCGAGGATTCTGAAGAGGGATTTCGAGCCGGGATTCTTCGTGAACCACTTTGTGAAGGATTTGGGGATTTGCTTGAAGGAGTGTCAGAATTTAGGGCTTGGTCTTCCGGGTTTGGCCCTGGCTCAGCAGCTTTACCTGTCGCTCAAGGCTTACGGGGAAGGGAATTTGGGGACCCAAGCGCTGATCTTGACTCTTGAAAGGCTCAACAATGTTTCCCTTGAATCTGGTGGCGGTGATTCTTCTTCTTCTCCGGCTCCAGCGAATTTGATAACGATGAATGTTTAAAGTACGTAATTGCATTTTTACGTGATGAAACTGGTTTATACTGTTATACTTATTTCGAACTCTGTTTTGTTGTGCAAAGTTTGAGTCTTTTTTCTCTCGCTGAAATTTGGGCATTCTTTCTTTTTTTCTCATTTATTCTGATACGCTTTGAAGGAATTTCTAACACGGAGTACAAGCAAACAAAATCATAGGGTGTTTAGGACGACCGTAAACAGCGTAAAAGTCTCATGTAGTAACTACGACGTAATATTGCGGTTCAGACCAGGGTCGGAGCTTTTCTCCAAACACCCCAGTGCATCTAGTCTTGAAGCGTTTTGTGAAGTGACAGTTTTGAAATTTGAAAATCTCCATTTAGCAGAACTATACAGCAAAATCTCTTGAGCCCAACGTAGCAGGGCAAATCTAGCTTTGATGACAAAACTCTCGTTTCCTTTTTAGTTTATATGTTTTTTCCTCCAAATGTATCAACTTTTTCAGATACTATTGATCTCTGAATGGCTTTCATCGGGAAAGATTAGCCGACATTGTTATTAATCTGCGAGAATGCCAACCCAAAAACGCAAATTTTAAGATGTTTCGAGTAGATTGGAAACTTTTCCGTGTAGACAAAATTTGTTTCAACTATTATTGTTATTATGGATGTTTACAACCAGATGGAAAACTGAAATAACTGTAAAACGACAATAAACTTGGAGAGGGAGGAAGAAAGGTCCCAAAATCTGGGATGGCTACCTATGGAGTATGGGCATGGATAAGCTGAGAAATGACAATAAAACGAAAACGACAACAACTTGAAAAACGACGACAAGAACAAAAAACATGATGTATACTTCAAGGACGACAGTGATCTGGAAAACGACTGCCAATTTGAGGATACAAATATAGGACAACAAGATGACTTAAAAGAAAATTTGATAACCTATTATCTGTTATCTATCTATCAAATCATAGCAAAAATACATAAACGAGGCAATGGCAAAACCCATCGCCTTGTGACATAAGGAGTCTCTACGATAGGATTTTACCGGCGAAACAGGACGGGAGGTTCGAGAATCCACCTAAAATACCCACAAAGGGAAAGAAGAAAGAGAGAGGGCACCTCTGCAATTTTCTATTACAAAAGAGTTTTTTTTTTTTTTTTTTTTCAAAACTTGGTACAGAGCTAGGTTTTTGAGGCTTGGTCACAAGGCTCAAAACAAGAAAGCATTTTTTTAAAACAAAACAAAATAAACGACAAGAAACAATTAAGTCCCAAACAACACCAAAACGAAGCTGCATTTAGAGAAAATGACTAGCAAAAACGACATTGCCATAAGAGTTAAGACGGTCCCTCTACAAAGCTCTCTGGACCAAGCTTTAAAAAAGATGATATTACCAATTGTCCATTGTTGGCTTGGCCATACCAATTGTCACAAGTCTCAAAACGACAAAGCATTTCTTTAAGCAAACCAAAATAAACGACAAGAAACAATTAAGTCCCAAACAACCTAACGAGCAACACCAAAACGAAGGCTGCGTTTTGAGAAAATGACCAGCAAAAACGACATTGCCATGACCGCAAGAAGTAATAGGCCAGCTCCTACATCACCTTGACACGTGTCCAAAGGACAAAAAGCTTCTTACTATATATATATGTATGTATATGCATATTAACAAAACGCCCCACTCTTTTTTCTTTATTCTTCTCTCCTGATCTAGTCTCCTTTATTTTTTTTTTTCCTTTATTCATCTCTTTTTTAGACTTCTCTCACCCTCCCATTTTTAATTTTTTTTGCTTTTCTTCCTTTTTTTTTTTTTTCACCCTGCCTCTTTTTTCATTTGGTTTCTCAGTGGTAAATTTTGTTTTTCCTCCCGTCTTTATGCTTTCCCCTTAAAATTTTATATATGTTTAGAATCACTCATTCATTTATTCTTCTTAATACATAGGATCTAAATAATTTTTTGCCTAAAAAATATATATTTTTTAATGTATTCTTATTGCATATAGTTTTGTATCCTTTAGAATGTTATTTTATCAAGTGAGATCCCTGAGTTTTTTGTTTAATATTTAAGCAAAATTTTCCCCCTTAATCTACTCTTATTGAAATAATTTTTCCCAAATGTGGGATTCGCTAAACTTTTTTTTAGTCAAATTTCTCCCTGATTGTGGCCCTCATAAATATTTTTACTTAATTGTTTCTCTCAAATAATTTTTTCTCAGATGTGTTTGGACTTAAATATTTAGTCATGCAACCCTATTAAATACTTTTCTTTATATACCCAATAAATAGTTTGCTATCAAATTTTCTTACGACCCCTTTTTTTCTATTTGAAAGCACTACGATAGTATTATGAACGATCAAAACTTTTAAACAACTAAACAAGGGAAGGAAAAAAGAAAAAAAAAAAACATGGGATGACAAAGGTCGAAAACGACACAAAACAAGTAAAAGCCGACGGAAATTTGACGACATCAACTTTAGAACGCAAGAAGCGGAAAGATAACGACAACAAGAAAACAACATATATCGTTGGAAAAATATTTATTTGGAAAATGAACGGAAACACTAACAACAACATTTTTTTAAAAGAACTACATGGAATACAGTTAGGAAGAAACGACAATGGCCAAAAGATTATCACATAGTATAGTTGAAGGACCATACATACGACGTTAAAGCGACGGCAAAAGGGGCAAACAATGATGAGCTTATCAAGAATGATCTAGTCTTGCCGGGTGTTAAACATCCACCAATATCTAGTGTTGACGGTGAAAATTCCCCAACAAGAAAACTTGGAGATCATCGTATCAAAAAATAATAACTTGTAAATCAAAGCAGAATTAAGTGAGAATAAAAAACACATAAAATTTAGAGTGTTTATTTTCAAATTAAGAGCTACATCACGGTCAACATTTCACGGATTAGTTTCACTTGACGATGCCTTGATAAAAATAATGGCCGAAGAGATTAGAATGTAACCGTTTCATTCTAACGGTTTCAAAATTGAAACCAATTTAATTTGTTGCAGTAATTGGCCTCATATTTATGCCCATTAAAACCAACCCTGATAACAGCATTTTTTTGAGGCAGTATAAAAATCCTTGATGGAAGGATTTCTATACGCAGCAGAGAAAACAATCTCTTTACGTTCTTTTTGTATTGAACGAGATACTTGGGTCCCCAAGTCTAAAATTCTCTTAGGAAACTAATACCATCAATTGAGTTTTTGGAAGGACTTGGAAGCTCCCATTTGAGGAAGCCACACTACACTCGTGGAACATCGGAGAGACAGTGCAATGGCCGGAGGTAAAATATAATTTTCACACGCTTCCATTTCGATTTGTTATGCATATAGTTTTGGCATGTTTGAATCGTTTTATGCTTTCATTTGGCATCAGAGCCGAATTGACCTCCGCCTTGCGTAAGATAGCTTCCGTTGAAAATCTGTGTTGAACGCACTGTTGAATTTTTTTTTTGATTTCTGGGTTTTTTGATTTTAACGTTTTTTAATTAAAACTAAGTTTAGAAATCAATTAGTCACTTGATTTCTATGAGTTCTGCGATTTGCAACATCAAAATTGGTGTCCGAATGGGAGAATTTGAGGTGGGTCTACAACCGGGTTGAAACCGGGTCGTCCGGGTCGAGAAGACTCGTTCAGAGGAAGAAGACGAAGACAAACGACATGTCATTTGGCCTTGGGTCAGCCAAAACGACATGTCGTTTGGACTGTCAACGGGTTAAGTCCTAGTTAGTAAAACGACATGTCGTTTACAGTTTGGGGGGGGGGGGGGGGGGGGGGGGTGCATTTTGCCACCACTAAATGACGTAGTTTTTCTCAACAACAAAAAAACCCTGAAAATTAAAAAAAATATTTGATATTTTCAAAATTTCATAAGGTGATATTTTTGGGAAAATTTTTCATAAAATTTTCAGTTTTTATAATTTTATGAGATTTTCATAATATCCATAATTTTGGTATTTTTATGAAATTTTTCATATTATGGAATAAATTATTAAAAAATTCATAATTTTGAATATTCATAATTTTGGTATTTGTTATGAATATTAT
Source organism: Artocarpus heterophyllus (assembly GCA_025403435.1). NCBI lineage: Eukaryota > Viridiplantae > Streptophyta > Magnoliopsida > Rosales > Moraceae > Artocarpus > Artocarpus heterophyllus. Next base: position 3,293,044 of record CM046329.1, read on the forward strand.
ATAGTTTTTGTGTGTGGATATAATTTTGTAAATTTACATGCATATAGTGTTCATTATGTATAATTTATTATTTAAAATTATGCATGCAATATTAAGTTAAGTAATTTAGTACATTTAAATTTTATGCAATAATGTGCTAAATTATGCTTTTGAATGTATAATTTTAATCTATACATAATGAAAATTGGTACATAAGTTATGGTTCTTTGTTCATATTTATTTATTGCTTTAAGTAAATGCAATTTACTTTATGAGCAAAAATTTAAGAATAAATATCTAGTGATGTATTTAATTTTTGAATAATTAAAGAGTAGCACAGCATCTTTGATTATGCAAAAATTATATTAAATGTTTGAATTACATATAGTAAAAGGACATTAAATTGTGATTAATCATATGTAATATGATAAATTTTATCCCACAGGGATTTTTATTATATTTAATATAATTAGTTAGGATGATGTATCAAATTATCTTTCTTAATTTACTCACAGGAATTAAGAAAAGGGAATATAATTTGATAGTGTCATCATAAGGATATATGAATCTGTTTGAATTAAAAATTTAGTCCACAAGCAATTTTTATGTCGTTAGAATCATATTTTAATGCATGATTTACATTGGTAAACATGTCATAAAGTATTATAGCTTCAATTTAGTAACATAAGCACGTATGTTTTATTATGCAGCTTTGCAAACTGTGAGTTACTCTGTTATGAATCTAATATGGTTGATGTTGAGCATAGCACATGGTTGATTGATTCTGGTTCCACAATCCATGTCACTAATTCCTTGTAGGGATTGCAAGGCCTAAGGAAGTCAGTGGGAAGTGAGCAGTGCATCTTTTCAGGCAATAAGATGCGTTCACATATGGAAGTTGTCGGAACATGTAGATTAGTTTTAAGTAGTGGTTTTGTTTTAAAGTTAGAAAAGACATTTTATACTCCTAATTTTTTTTAGGAATTTAATTTCTATTTCAAGGCTTGTACTGTTGGGATTTTTCTTTAATTTTTCAGACACTATATTTAGTTTGTTTTATAGATATGAACTTATTGAAAATGGTACGTTGTCGAATGGTCTTTTCAAAATAAATTTACAAGATAAAGCTTCTTATACTTCTATGCATGTTCATGATAATGCTGGCATTAAGAGATGCGTTATGAATGAAGATTTCTCAATGTTGTGGCATTATAGGCTGGGTCATATCTCTATTGAGAGAATAAAGAGATTAGTAAATGATAGGGTACTTAGTACTCTAGATTTTACTGACTTTGACACTTGTGTGGACTGCATAAAGGGAAAACAGACCAATATATCAAAGAAATGTGCCAAGAGGAGTTCAGATATATTAAAGATCATATATACAGATATTTGTAGTCCAGAAATAGACGCGTATGGTCAAAAGTATTTCATTACTTTTATTGATGATTACTCACGATATATGTATCTCTACTTGCTTCATAACAAAAATGAAGCTATAGATGCCTTTAAGGTGTTTAAGGCAGAAGTAGAGAAACAATGTGGTAAGCAAATAAAGATAGTGAGATCTGATAGAGGTGGTGAATACGATGGTAGATACACCAAAAATAGACAAGCGCCTGGTCCATTTGCGAAGTTTCTTCAAGAACATGGGATAGTTGCCCAGTACACTATGCCTGATTCTCTATATCAGAATGGTGTGACAGAAAAAAGAAACTGAACATTGTTGGATATGGTGCGGAGCATGCTTAGCAGCTCCATGCTTCCTAAGTCTTTATGGACTGAAGCTCTCAAGATAGCTGTGTATATATTAAATCGAGTTCCAATCAAGACTGTCTCAAAGACACCGCTTGAGTTATGGAAAGGTTGGAAACCAAGTTTGCAACATATATGCGTTTGGGGATGCCCGTCTAAAGTGAGAGTCTATAATCCACAAGAAAAGAAGCTAGACCCAAGGACCATAAGTGGGTATTTCGTTGGTTATGCTGAACGGTCTAAGGGATATAAATTTTATTGTCCATCACATACTACTAGGTCTGTGGAATTAAGGAATGCGAAATTTCTTGAGAATGACTTGATCAGTGGGAGTGATCGAACCTGGAACACCGTTCCAGAAAATGATCATACAGATTCTTAGGCTTCTACTTCATATGATAGAGTGATTGTTATACACGACACGCCTGCAGTTCAAATGCGTGTTGAACAACAGCCAGTCATTCAAGTTCCACAGACTGCTAATCAAGAAGCAATAGATCCAGCTGAACAACAGATACAAGAACCTGTTGAACAGCCAGTTGATCAACATGCTCCTCAAGAGAATGTTGAACCAGGAGATCTACTAGAGTAAGGAATCTACAGGAGTCTGACTACAACATAGGAGCCAAAAATGATCCAAAAACGTTTTCACAAGCCATGAGTTGTGAGGAATCTAACTTGTGGTATGATGCCATGAAAGAAGAGATGAACTCTATGTCATCTAATGGAGTCTGGGATCTTGTTAAGTTGTCAAATGGTGTGAAAGCCATTAGATGCAAATGGGTCTTCAAGACAAAGAAAGACTCATTAGGCAACATTGGGAGACATAAGGCTAGACTCGTTGCTAAAGGATTCACTTAAAGGGAGGGTATAGATTACACTGATACTTTTTCTCCCGTATCCAAAAAGGACTCCCTATGTGTGATTATGGCATTAGTAGCTCATTTTGATTTTGAGTTACATCAGATAGATTTGAAAACGGCATTCCTCAATGGTGATCTAGAGGAAGAGGATTACATGAAACAACCTGAAGGATTCTCCTCTAGTGATAGTGAGCAATTGGTGTGCAAACTCAAGAAATCTATATATGGTTTGAAACAGGCTTCCCGTCAATGGTATTTAAAATTCCACAATGTCATCACTTCATTTGGTTTTGAAAAGAGCATCATGGATCAATGTATATACCAGAAGGTTAGTGGGAGCAAGATTTGTTTCCTTGTTTTGTTTGTGGATGATATCCTTCTTGCAACCAATGATAAGGGGTTTCTATATGAGGTGAAACAATTCCTTTCTAAGAACTTCGATATGAAGGACATGGGTGAGGCATCTTATGTCATTGGCATTAAGATCCATAGGGATAGATCTCGATGCACTTTGGGACTATCGCAGGAAACCTATATCAATAAAGTCATAGACAGATTTTCGATGAAAGATTGTTCACCAAGTGTAGTATCCATTGTGAGGGGTGATAAGTTCAATTTGAACCAATGCCCAAGAAATGATTTCGAAAAAATTCAAATAAGCAACATTCTTTATGCTTTAGCTGTTGGAAGCCTTATGTATGCTCAGGTCTGTACAAGACCTGACATTGCATTTGCTGTGGGAATGTTGGGGAGATATCAGAGTAACCCAGGCATTGACCACTAGAGGGCTACAAAGAAGGCGATGAGGTACCTTCAAGGCACAAAGGATTACATGCTTATGTATAGGCGAACTGACATTCTAGAGGTGATTGCCTACTCCAATTCAGACTTTGCTGGCTGTGTTGATTCGAGAAAATCAACTGTTGGAAACAAAGTGCGCAGCGGAATTTTAAAAAATTTCCATCAGAGTATTTTCCAAAATACAAGTATGACATGTTATATGTATAAATTAAACAGATCTTACTAACCTCAGTGTGCCGAAGAACCTCCGCGACCTGTGTAGAGAAGTAACGTTCCAGAAGAGCCTCAACCAACTGGTCTTCTTTGCTATTCTCTATCCACAACCGGAGTGAGTGTGGGCTCACACGTACAGCTCTTCCACCGGTGACTCTCCTTCCAACCAATAGAGAGAACCCAAAGCTAGTGTTCGTGATTTGTGAACAAAAGCTCTCAGGGAGTTTTTAGATGCTCACTAGAAGAGTATCACTCTTAATCTCTCAAATTGATCTTAGCTGTCGCGGTCGGCATGCCGAACTGTGAGATAGGCAGGCCGAACTGGCCAGTTCGGCAGGCCGAACTTTCTGATCGGCAGGCCGAACTGCCGAGAAAAAATCTCCGCGAATCTTTTATTTTCCACCCGAGATTCTAAAGGATAAAGTCTCAGTTTTGATTCAAATAGCCCAATAGAAAAGATATCTGATCAAAACAAACTCTATCAAGATAATCTCTAAGAAAATAAATCAATTCAAATAATTCTACAAGTTTATCTTGTTCTAATTGTCCAAAATTAAAACAACCGATAAACAGACAAGAATTATCCGAACGCCATAATTCAACAAGTTCATCTTGAACTAATTTCTTACAAAATTAATTCAACCGATAAACAGACATGAATTATTTGATTCTTATAAATTTTAAACCAATCTGATAAATCCGACATAAGTCACCAATTATTGGAAAAGCACGCCGTGTCGTTACAGGACTTTGTGAGCTAGCAAAGGGGACCAAAATGGACCTATAAAGTTCAAGCTCATGATAATTATGAAACCCAATATCCCAGATATACATTTCACAATTATCAACTCCAACGCTACTCCACTAAAAGCTTGGAGCTGCACTCTCGAACTTTACAGAATTACGAAGCTCATGTAGCTAAGTCTCCATGACATATCATAGTGTATCGCATCCCCATATGATCATCCATAATCGGCTTAAGGACAAGTTCTGTCTTACCTTCCCGATTATTTTTATCTTACGTTCCATTGTCTCACCATTAGAAAACTTACCATCCAAAGATAGTATACCATTCGGTTACACCTATGTATCCAAATGGTTGAGCGCTCCAGTTTTCCAATTACAGGACAACGCATATAAGAGGATATCATTACTCCTAAAGAGGAGCTATGGATTCCATATCTATGAATAACAAGTCTACGCTATCAAGAGTCATGCCTCCAACGTACCGGCATGCATGCCACTATAGAGATGTGGGAGTCACCCATTGGTACATCAAAAGACACAAGTCGAGACAACGGGCCCATTATTCATCTCAGGATTAAGATACAATACAAAAGACTGTCTAAAGTGAATCGATTTGCCAAGACAGAATTATTAATCCAAATCAATTCACTTTATGTCCCGATCCAACACATCGTCACCTATGACAACGCGCCAATGTTTCTATTCACGGAGTCCAACTCCGATGGCCAAGACAAACCATCTCCCAAAAGGGATATAGACAACATAACAATCTTTACATGAATAAAGCGCCCAACTTTATTCCCTCGATTGCGGATCATATATATTTTAGACCATCACCTTAAGAGTCGTGTCTACCGCATAATCATCCCATCATATGCCCAACTCTTAAGGTTTAGACTGACAGTCTCAGACTACTGTTTGCTTATCATACATTCAACGAATATGAACGTAAAGAGGACAATATTTGGTATATATAAATGAATAAATTCTTTATTGATAAAAATGTCTCCAAAAACGTATTACATTTTTACTCCTTAGAGCATACATGTCTAACAATCTCCCACTTGCACTAAGTGAGTAAATACTGCAAATTTCGCATCCCCATAGCTTCCACATGCCTTTCGAAGACTCTCCCAGAAAGTGTCTTCGTAAATGGATCAGCTAAATTGTCCTCTGACGCGATCTTGCACACCGTGACATGCCCGCTCTCAACGAAGTCCTTTATCACATGATACTTCCGATCAATATGCTTACTCTTCTTGTGAAATCTTGGTTCCTTAGCATTAGCTACCGCCGCACTGTTATCACAGTACAGTGATACCGCTTTATCCATACCAGGAACTACCTCAAGATCCCCAAGGAACTTGCGGAGCCACACTGCTTCTTTCGAAGCATCACTAGCCGCCACATACTCGGCCTCCATCGTTGAATCCGAAGTGCAATCTTGCTTCGCACTTCTCCAACTGATGGCACCGCCACCCAGAGTAAACACAAACCCTGAAGTCGATTTCCTAGAATCCAGGCAGGATTGAAAATCCGAATCAGTGTATCCTAGAGGAGTTAAATCCTCACCCGAATACACAAGCATATACCCTCGAGTCCTTCTCAGGTACTTGAAAATATGCTTTACCGCAACCCAATGGTTCGGTCCTGGATCCGCCTGAAATCGACTCACAATCCCGACCGCATAGCTAATATCCGGTCGAGTGCAAAGCATGGCATACATGAGACTACCTACTGCCGAAGCATAAGGCACCTTCTTCATGTATTCTCTTTCTTCATAAGACTTTGGAGAGTCTTTCTTAGAAAGAGTAATTCCAGACCTAGATGGTTGCCCACCTTTCTTGGAATCCTGCATTGCAAACCTCCTGAGAATTTTATCTATGTAGCCGGCCTGTGACAAAGCTATCATTTTGTTCTTCCTATCCCGCAAGATCTGGATACCGAGAACAAAATTAGCCTCACCCAAGTCCTTCATGTCAAACTGCTTGGTCAACCATAATTTGACCGATGACAACGCCCCAACGTCATTGCCAATTAGCAGAATGTCATCTACATAGAGTAGTAGAAAAACCACCTTCCCATTCTTAATGTGTTTGTAAACACATGGTTCATCCACATTTTGTGAGAACCCATAAGTCTTGATCACTTGATCAAATCTTATGTTCCAAGAACGAGAAGCCTGCTTAAGTCCATAAATAGACTTTAGCAACTTACAAACCTTACCCTCTTGACCCGTGACCTTGAACCCGTCTGGTTGTTCCATATAAATGGACTCATCAAGATAGCCATTTAGAAAAGCCGTCTTGACATCCATCTGCCAAATCTCGTAGTCGAGAGCAGCAGCTATGGACAAGAGAATCCGGATGGACTTAAGCATGGCTACAGGCGAAAAGGTTTCCTCATAATCGATTCCTTCCTTTTGCGTATAACCCTTAGCTACCAGTCTAGCCTTAAAGGTTTCGACCTTTCCATCCACTCCTCTTTTCCTCTTGTAGATCCACTTACACCCTATGGGTTTTACCCCTTCGGGAAGATCCACAAGCTCCCAGACCCGATTAGTCTCCATAGACTTCATCTCAATGTTCATGGCCTCTGTCCAGAGTCTTGAATCAACATCCTCCATAGCTTCTGCGTAAGTATAAGGATCCCTGTCATGTTCATCCGGTTCAGCCAAAAAGACCTCCCCATTGAACATATACCTCTCAGGTTGACGCCCGATCCTCCCACTACGCCGAAGCCCCTGAGGTTGTTGTTCAGGTTTGTTTGGTTTTTCTACACTGATCGGAATGGTTTCGTTCGGAACCTCCGGAGTAAACGGATTACCCCTCAACTCCTCAAGCACCACTTTGCTTTGAGGTTTAAAGTCGTTCATGTAACTCTCCTCAAGGAAAGTTGCATTAGTTGAAACCACGACTTTATTTTCCTTTGGGTTATAAAAATAACCCCCTTTAGTCCCTTTTGGATATCCTACAAACACGCAAACTTCTGAACGTGCTTCCAACTTATTCGGATCCTTAAACAGGACATGAGCTGGACATCCCCATATGCGAATATGGTTTAAGGATGTCTTCCGTCTTGTCCACAACTCGTGAGGAGTTTTAGGGACCGATTTTGAAGGCACATTGTTCAAAAGATAACATGCGGTTTGTAGTGCATATCCCCAAAAGGATAAAGGCAATGATGAATAACTCATCATGGACCGAATCATGTCCAACAAAGTCCTATTCCTTCTCTCCGCTACGCCATTCTGCTGCGGAGTGCCCGGCGCAGTCAAATGGGATAAAATCCCATTCTCTAACAAGTGTCCCTTGAACTCATCAGAAAGGTATTCCCCACCTCGATCAGATCGAAGTGCTTTATGGGTCTACCCAATTGCTTTTCCACTTCAGCCCGAAACTCCCTGAACTTATCATAAGTTTCGCTTTTGTGGTGCATTAGGTACACATACCCATATCTTGAGTAATCGTCAATAAAAGTAACGAAGTACTCATACCCTCCTCGTGCCCGGATGTTCATCGGTCCGCAAACATCACTATGCACAAGTTCTAGAACCCCTTCGGCCCTATTGCCCTTAGACCCGTATGGTCTTTTGGTCATTTTACCCTCCAAACAAGACTCACATTGAGGTATAGATTCCACCTTTAAGTGACTTAAAGGTCCATCCCTTACCAACCTTTGAATCCTATTCAGGTTAATATGGCCAAGGCGCAAATGCCAAAGATAAGTCTTATTAGAGTGAGAAGTTTTAAGTCTTTTTGAGTCATTATCATTTATCTCAGCATTAAGCAATAAGTCCATCTTAGGTTTGATAAAATATAGATTATTTTGCATCCATCCAGAACAGATAAAAGATTTGTTTTTACGAATCACCACTTTTTCATTAAAAGATACCACGTAGGAGTCTTTAAATAAAGAAGATACAGAAATTAAATTCCTTTTAAATTTAGGAACATAAAAACAATCTCGCAAAATTAAACTCCTATAATTATCAAAACAAAGATGGACATCTCCCACTGCTTCCGCTGAGACCAAGGATCCATCGCCCATCCGAAGCGTTAAGTCTTCACGAAGTAGACTTCTCGTTTCTTTGAATCCCTGCAGAGAAACACAAACATGATTAGTTGCACCGGAATCTATGACCCAAATGTCACTGGATTCCTCAACCAAACAAGTTTCTAAATATAGAAGATCACACCTACCTCCCTTGGAAAGGAAGTCCTTGCAATGCTTCTTTATATGCCCGACCTTACCACAGAAGAAGCACTTAAGCTTCTTTGGGTTCTTCTTCTTCTTCTTCTTGCTCTTGGTAGCAATAGGAATAGAAGACTTACCACTCTTGGCCCGTTGTTTCTTTCCATTCCCAGAGTTAGGATTGGAACCAGAAGCAGCTACCATATTGGCCTCTCCACCAGCAGGAGACTCCCTGATCAGCAGTTCAAACTCCTGTAACTGTTTCATCAGTTCTGTCAAGGTCATATCCCGTCTATTGCTTAGATTAAAAGTAGCTCTAAACGGAATAAATTCCTTAGACAGAGTCTCAAAGACCATAGTCATCTGAGTTTCAGCATCGATGTCGGCTCCATTGGTTTGAGCCTCAGCGAGGTAACCCATGACCAACATCATGTGCTCCTTTACAGATGTCCCCGGTCTCTGTCTACAGTTTAAGAGTTTCCGAAGCGCCCCTTGCCGCTTTGTTATGGCCTGGCCTCCAAACATGTCCTCAAGATTATCCAAGATCTGCTTCGCAGTCTCATAATCCTGATGTTGAGCCTGCAGCACGTTATTCATGCTAGCCATAACATAGCAGCGGGCCTGATCATTAGCATCTTTCCAGCGTTCGTACGCTTGGAATTGCTCATTACTTGAGTCTCCCGTAGGCTCGGGAGGACAAGGAGTTGTCAGTACATACTTCAGTTTCTCAAAGGATAGGACGATGTCCAGGTTCCGTTTCCAATCATTATAGTTCTCACCGGTTAATTGGTTTTTGTCAAGTATCGATGATAAAGCGTTTTTAGACATTTTCAATCTACAATAAAGAATCATATACCAAACATAAGCAAACATATTTAATAATTTAGTAAGATAACACAATCATGTAAAATCATACAAATGTGTTTATGTGTCAAAACCTTGAAAATATCACAACCTTACAACGATAATTCCCAACTCAGAATTCAACAAGCTCCTAGGGGAGTCATGCCAAATTCAATCAGGAACACGGATCCCCTCCTGATTAATATATGCCATCCAGGACCCGTATGATCCAGCATATACTAATAATCGTTTCTTTGGCCATTAATTTTATTAACAGAGCTCCTAGGGGAGGTTAATAATAAAATTAACGTGAGTGTATAACCACCGTTTCAATATTTTATCCATGATTTATAATCACCACCTAGGGGTGTGCAACCATAAATCATACTAAAATACCTTATCCTTTTAGAGATCCAATCTGGTACATAATAGAAATCCCGTCCTAGGGGTTGGGACCATCATGTTCTTCCTATGGACCAACGATGGAGGCCTTAGGTTCTCTCTTCGAAAACCTTCTCCCACTCAATCTTTTGAAGTCAAGGTTTTATTTTAAAATTATGCATGAACAATTTTAATATGAGCGGCACTCCCTATTCTATATGACATGTTATCAATATACATGGTAAATCATATTATAATGCAGACAAGCAAAGCAATCAAGCAAAGCTACAAGCATAATAATAATAACCGTAATATTATGGTTCCACCCTAGAGAATAGAAAAACTAAGATTACAAGAGAATAATCGAGACATTTATCGATTCTTCATCCTTGAATCCTCAAGCTGTATCCTTCTTCATGTAATATCCATCTTCAAGTCCTCAATCCCGTATGAATCGAACACTTCATATTTCCGGTCATATCCAAATTTAATGTTTCTCAGAATCGTCCCAAAAATAAAATTAAAACTGCACCAAAAATTGCACCTTTTCTGGACACCTGGATGCTCTCTGTCGGCAGGCCGATCTAGGCGATCGGTCTGCCGATCATGGTGGTTCGGCCTGCCGAACATGAAGGTTCGGCCTGCCGGCAGAGCACCAAAATTTCTGCCCCACTGTCGGCCTGCCGGACCGTACGTCCGGCCTGCCGATCTGTGACCTTCGGCCTGCCGAACTGTGAGGTCCGGCATGCCGACCGAGCAGAAAACACTCAATCCAGAAAATACAATTTTAATGCAATTCATCAATTTTATTTTCAACAATTCAAAAACATAAAATTAGAGACTCAGGAAATACCTGGAGGCGCCATCATCAATCTTCAAGATCCGACTTCTCGTTCCGTCTTCTCCGAATAATTATTTAATTACAAAATTCTTACAAATTAAAAATTAAATAATAATTCCTAGACGGAGATGATAGTCCGCCATCTAATTACATGAAAAACTTAGATACACATTCTAACCTCTAAGGAACCATAACCGGTATTAATTAATTAATAAATAATTAAACAACAATTTAATCAACCATAATTAATTAATAAACATTCACCACATAATCCATGACAACATATATATTATATAGAAACCTAGAGTGCCATCTCTCTATAAAATTCAATTCAAGCATTGGAGAGATTAAGATCACAAAATTTATGCATATAACATGATCACAAACTTGCAAATTTATGTAAAAACCTCGGCTCTGATACCAATTGTTGGAAACAAAGTGCGCAGCGGAATTTTAAAAAATTTCCATCAGAGTATTTTCCAAAATACAAGTATGACATGTTATATGTATAAATTAAACAGATCTTACTAACCTCAGTGTGCCGAAGAACCTCCGCGACCTGTGTAGAGAAGTAACGTTCCAGAAGAGCCTCAACCAACTGGTCTTCTTTGCTATTCTCTATCCACAACCGGAGTGAGTGTGGGCTCACACGTACAGCTCTTCCACCGGTGACTCTCCTTCCAACCAATAGAGAGAACCCAAAGCTAGTGTTCGTGATTTGTGAACAAAAGCTCTCAGGGAGTTTTTAGATGCTCACTAGAAGAGTATCACTCTTAATCTCTCAAATTGATCTTAGCTGTCGCGGTCGGCATGCCGAACTGTGAGATAGGCAGGCCGAACTGGCCAGTTCGGCAGGCCGAACTTTCTGATCGGCAGGCCGAACTGCCGAGAAAAAATCTCCGCGAATCTTTTATTTTCCACCCGAGATTCTAAAGGATAAAGTCTCAGTTTTGATTCAAATAGCCCAATAGAAAAGATATCTGATCAAAACAAACTCTATCAAGATAATCTCTAAGAAAATAAATCAATTCAAATAATTCTACAAGTTTATCTTGTTCTAATTGTCCAAAATTAAAACAACCGATAAACAGACAAGAATTATCCGAACGCCATAATTCAACAAGTTCATCTTGAACTAATTTCTTACAAAATTAATTCAACCGATAAACAGACATGAATTATTTGATTCTTATAAATTTTAAACCAATCTGATAAATCCGACATAAGTCACCAATTATTGGAAAAGCACGCCGTGTCGTTATAGGACTTTGTGAGCTAGCAAAGGGGACCAAAATGGACCTATAAAGTTCAAGCTCATGATAATTATGAAACCCAATATCCCAGATATACATTTCACAATTATCAACTCCAACGCTACTCCACTAAAAGCTTGGAGCTGCACTCTCGAACTTTACAGAATTACGAAGCTCATGTAGCTAAGTCTCCATGACATATCATAGTGTATCGCATCCCCATATGATCATCCATAATCGGCTTAAGGACAAGTTCTGTCTTACCTTCCCGATTATTTTTATCTTACGTTCCATTGTCTCACCATTAGAAAACTTACCATCCAAAGATAGTATACCATTCGGTTACACCTATGTATCCAAATGGTTGAGCGCTCCAGTTTTCCAATTACAGGACAACGCATATAAGAGGATATCATTACTCCTAAAGAGGAGCTATGGATTCCATATCTATGAATAACAAGTCTACGCTATCAAGAGTCATGCCTCCAACGTACCGGCATGCATGCCACTATAGAGATGTGGGAGTCACCCATTGGTACATCAAAAGACACAAGTCGAGACAACGGGCCCATTATTCATCTCAGGATTAAGATACAATACAAAAGACTGTCTAAAGTGAATCGATTTGCCAAGACAGAATTATTAATCCAAATCAATTCACTTTATGTCCCGATCCAACACATCGTCACCTATGACAACGCGCCAATGTTTCTATTCACGGAGTCCAACTCCGATGGCCAAGACAAACCATCTCCCAAAAGGGATATAGACAACATAACAATCTTTACATGAATAAAGCGCCCAACTTTATTCCCTCGATTGCGGATCATATATATTTTAGACCATCACCTTAAGAGTCGTGTCTACCGCATAATCATCCCATCATATGCCCAACTCTTAAGGTTTAGACTGACAGTCTCAGACTACTGTTTGCTTATCATACATTCAACGAATATGAACGTAAAGAGGACAATATTTGGTATATATAAATGAATAAATTCTTTATTGATAAAAATGTCTCCAAAAACGTATTACATTTTTACTCCTTAGAGCATACATGTCTAACATCAACTTCAGGTTATATTTTCATGCTAGCTGGAGGAGCTGTATCTTGGAGAAGTGGAAAGCAAATGTTGGTTGCTACTTCCACAATGGAGGCAAAGTTCGTTTCTTGTTTTGAGGTTACTTCGCATGGTGTATGGTTGAAGAGTTTCATGTTAGACCTTAGAATTGTAGATTCTGTGTCTAGGCCATTAAGGATGTATTGTGACAATTCAGCTGCTGTCTTTATGGCTAAGAATAATAAGAGTGACAGTTGAAGTAAACATATCGATATTAAGTACTTAGCCATAAGGGAACGGATTAAGGAAAATAAAGTGGTCATTGAGCATATAAGCACTGAATTGATGATCACAGATCCTCTGACAAAAGGAATGCCACCAAAGTCATTTAAGGATCATGTAGTTTAAATGGGACTTGATTCCATAATGTAGATTTGTTTGTACATACAATTTACAGTTTTAATGAAACTCTTATTCAGTTGTAATGTTTTCTCATACTTATTTTGCGCATAAAGATATTGGAGGAAAATTCACATTTAGTAGGACTAAGAATAAACATTGGGTTTATTCATAAAGTTAACTTACCATATAGGGAATAAAGTCTGAGAAATAATACATAGTAATACATGGAAGATAATACTCATAATTTAGAGAAATTATTGCCATGATTCATGTATTTGTTTCTTGAAAGTTTGTGTTTAATAAATATAAGGATAATATGGAGACCAAGTGGGAAAATGTAACCGCTTCATTCCAACGGTTTCAAAATTGAAACCAATTTAATTGTTACAGTAATTGGCCTCATATTTATGCCAATTAAAACCAACCCTGGTAACAGCATTTTTCTGAGGCAGTATAAAAATCCTTGATGGAAGGATTTCTATACGCAACAAAGAAAACAATCTCTTTACATTCATTTTGTATTGAACGAGATACTTGGGTCTCCAAGTCTAAAATTATCTTAAGAAACCAACACCATCAATTGAGTTTTTGGAAGGACTTGGAAGCTCCCATTTGAGACAGCCACACTACACTCGTGGAACACCGGAGAGACAGTGCAATGGCCGGAGGTAAAATATAATTTTCACACGCTTCCGTTTTCGATTTGTTATGCATATAATTTTGGCAAGTTTGAATCATTTTATGCTTTCATAGAATACATCTATTCAAAAAATTACCTTGATTTACGGCATACTAAATCGTTAATCCAGGAAAAAAAAAAAAAAAAAAAAGAGGCATACGTTGCATACCAAAGAGCAAAAACTTGAAGGTATACCGCTTGCCTACAAAAAAATGTTGGGATGAATTTAATTTTTTATAGATGTTTTGAAGAAAGGAAATAGTCTCCTCATAAACCTAGGATAAGAATTTATCAAAGGTCGAAACAACATAAAAATGAAATTAATGAATAGAGAAACATAAGAAACGACAACAAAATGATAATGACGTGAAAAAAAATGAAAAACGGCAATAGTAAAATAAGGAAAGCAAGAAGGAAAAGTAAGAAGAAAGAATGGAGTTATGCTATTATATTGTTCAACAGGATAGAAAAAGAATGAAAAAATTATATTATTTTGCAATTATATTTTTATACAATTAGGAAGATGAGGTGTGATACGTACTATTTGTTTTGTCAAACTTCTCTATCGTGTTGAAGTATAAGGAAATTGTAGGCCGCATAGTTTACAACTTTTTTCCTTCTCAATTTCCCCTATATCAAATAATTTAAGACTCCCTTTTCTTCTCCATAATCACTCTTCCAATTTTTTTCTTGTCCCTTTTCCACATCCTACGCAGGCTATAGGAGGATAGCTGAAAGATGACGGGGGAAAATGTTAAGAGCAAGAAAAACAAAAAGAGCAGTTCTATATATCCGACCGACCTGGTCAAAACAAAATGCGGGCCCCATAAGAACAATGTTAACAAACTTGATGGATAGTAAGCCTTTTAGGAAATTTGGGTGTCCATTTTGTTTCTGACGGGTTAAAACCCATGGGACAAATTACATTTTGTAACAAAAAAATATCTTCTTAAAAAAATTCAAAATTTTACCGAAAACTTTAAAAGGAGACGACAACATAAAAGGGTATAAAGGGAAAACATTAAAAGCAACAAAGTGACAACAGGCAAAACGAAATAAGTAGAGGTGGTAATTTGGGTCATGAAACGATAACATGACATGAAACCCGTACAAAGTTAGAGGGTTTCGGTTTACTATAAATGGATTTGGGACAATAACGGTTGACATGTACAATTAACATGATTATTAAACAAATTGGGTTAGGGTTGATCATCTTAACACAATTCACATAAAATGACATGATTAACTATATGTATAATTTAAAACTTAATTATACATGATATACTACAAAAGTTTGTATAATGCATAAAGAATACTTGCTTTTATTAAATATAAATATTATGAATTTTAAAATTTGTAGGTAATCTAAAAATAATGACAAATTTAAGGGTGGGTGGCAATTCATGTTAATAGGTCATGTTCGTGTCAATCCATTTATTAATCGAGTCTACAAACATCAACCCAAATACAACCCATTTATTAAATGTATCAAAAAGTGTCAAACCAAATCTGACTCATTTGATAATTGTGTTAATTGTGTCAACCCGCTTAACCTATTTAAATTTATATATTGAATAAATAATTGATATAACTATAACTTATTTAACATGATTATGAAATATATTATAGATTTATTGGTCAATTTATCATTTATTTTTAGATTATACCTATATGTTTTAAAATTCATAATATTTATATTTAATAAAAGCAAGTAAAGTTTTTTTATGCATCATATAAACTTTTATATTATATCATATATAATTAAGTTTTAAATCATACATGTAGTTAATCATAACATTTTGTGTGAATCGTGTTATGATGGTTAATCCTAACCTAACCTATGTAATAATCGTATTAATCGTGTCATTTTGCTATTGATCTAAACCCCTTTATAGTAAACCCAAACTCTCCAACTTCGTATGGGTTTCGTGTCGTATTGTCATGTCATGACCTAATAGATGAATCGACAAATAATTTATTATATGTTTCATAATCATGTTAAATAAGTCATAATTATATCAGTTATTTATTTAATATGTAAATTTAAATAGGTTATGAGGATTGACACGACTAATACAATTATTAAATGTGTCGTATTTTGGTTGATACTTTTGACACGTTTGATATATAGGTCATATTTAGGTTGATATCTTCTGACACGATTAATAAATAGGTTGACACGAACATGACTTGTTAACATGAATTACCATTCTTTTAAATAATTCCAATTGAATCAATATTATAAATATCCCTAAATTATGTCACTTATTTCATCTTTTGTTGGAACCTTAAATACATCATTTACTACCCCTTCTAGTTACATTTCGTTTATTTTTTTTTTTTCAATAAAATCGTTGATATGGTGTGAAATTTAAAATATTAAAATCTATGTTAAAGTGTTGTTCAAATTTTTTTTAAAAAAGCCCTAAAACCCAAATTATTCTTAATACTAAATGCGAACAATAAAATAAGAAATTAGAACATCATGGACAATATCACCCAAATCTCTGTTTGATCTCGGGGCATCACCTACGGAAGAAAAATTGGTGTTTTAGTAAACCTGTTTTTGGTCAGACTATTTTATAGTTTATTTCAAAATCTATTGTCTTATAAAGTAATTTGGGGTTTTTTTTTTTTTTTTTTTTTGTAGACTCTTCGGTAAACTATGATAAAAAGTAATTAATACAAAATTTAATCAAATACTTGTTCAAGAATTCAAGCTTTTAGCTTATGGTTGTTTATTGAAGCAGGAATTAAAAATTATTTAAGAAGCTTACAACAATTAAACTATGGAACTTGCTCAGCTAGAATTCTTCGTGAGAGCTACAAACAGATTACAGTTGAGGGTAGGCTTGCGGCCACTCCACATGATTTTTTTTTCTCTTTTAATTTTTAATTTTTATGTGTAAAATCTAATGATATTGTAGTTTACCACTTAAAAATTCTTCACAATTCTACATTTGCTCTTACCTTACAATCTATATGTGAAAACCAATAAATTTTTTAGCAGACGTTCCCTTCTGACTTGTATCTCTTGTATTTCTGGCCTTAGTGTGTATACATTTCTTTGTTCATTATTTCTCCTCTTTACCTTTGAGAATCAACGAGGAAAAGTATTTAGGGTTTGTTTGGTAATGTCGTTTAAAAAATATAGTTCCAACTGCTATAATATAAAGTAAAACTAAGCTATAATATAAAATTTTTATATATTATAATAAAATTATTTTAACTTTTAATTCTAACTATGTTTTTAAATGTACTCCTATAAAGTGCAAATCAACAGGTAATTAGTACGTATCTTTTTTTGGCCAATGGAATCCGGGTTTGGTTTGGTGCCATATTGGCTCAGTCACACGCGGTTGGCCTCTGGCGTTGGCAAATTTCCACCATATGGCGTATTTCTAGATACTGTTGAAAGTTCAACTAGTTGGCTGGTCAAATTCTGTTGTCGTATTCTTATTTGATGAATGCTCATTCCACTAATTTTACTTTCAGGTATTTATTGCTCAGAAACCAACCTCCTAATTACTAACAAGATTTGTTGACGTTTGTTGTCATGTAAGGATTGTTTAATAGTTCGGTTAAAACCAATAAAAAGTGTAAATCTCTTATTATTTATAGTTTTTAAACCAATAATCTTAGTTTCAACAACTCTTTTAAATAACTTAGTAATCTCAATGCCTCACCTGCTCTCTCTCTTTCTCATATGCATTTTTATGTTAAGAATTTGTAACGCGTGATATAAAATTGCTTATAATTGCAAATCATACCGTTAAAAATTAGTCTCATTAAAAAAAACCCTACTACAGTGATGATGTAAATTGCTTTCTCTACCACAATTTTTTAAAAAACATCCGACGTGGAAATAGACGAAAAGCTACCTGGAATACAAGAATGCAATGAAGAAATGAAAAATTATCACTTTTGGTTGTTGTATTCTTGTTTTGTAACACATCTTCTGGAACGAGGATAACACGTTAGAAAAGAAAAATTAATACATAAACGCTTTAGTCTGGTATACCGTGTCCTGATACTTCTCTATCATGTTGAAGTATAAGGATATTGTAGGCCCCATAGTTTACAACTTTTTTCTTCTCAATTTCCCCTATATCAAATAATTTAAGATTTCCTCTTATTGTCCATAAACTCTCTTCCGACTTTTCTTGTCCCTTGTCCACATCCAACGCAGGCCTTAGAAGAATAGCTGAAAGACGACGGGGAAAATGTTAAACAGCAAGGAAAACAAAAGGAGTGGTTGTATTTATCCGACGGACCCCGTCAAAAACAAAATTCGGTCCCCATAAGAACAAATGTTAACAAACATTATGATTGGACCTGCATTTTGTTTCCGACAGGATCAAAACCCCATCGGATGAATTAGCATTATGTAACAAAAAATATCTTCTGAAAAAAAAAATCAAAATTTTATCAAAAATTTAAAAGGAGACGACAAGATAAAAGGGTATAAAAACAATAGTAAAAGGAGACAACAAGAAAAGGAAGTTAAACGACATAAAGTATTTGCGGCGATAACATGAGCAAAGGATAAAGGAAAATATTAAAAGTGACAAAGTAACAGGAGGCAAAACAAAATAAATTTAGAGGTGGCAATTTGGGTCATGAGATGACAACACGACACCAAACCCACACGAAGTTGGAGGGTTTAGGTTTACTATAAGTGGGTTTGAGACAATAATGGGTTGACATGATTAACATAATTATTAAATAAATTAGGTTAGGATTGACCATCTTAATACAATTTTTACGAAATGACACGATTAACTATATGTATGATTTGAAACTTAATTGTACATGATATAATACAAAAGTTGATATAATGTATAAAGAAACTTTACTTACTTTTATTAAATATAAATATTATGAATTTTAAAATTTGTAGGTAATCTAAAAATAATGATAAATTTAGGGGTGGGTAGTAATTCGTATTAATGAGTTGTGTTCGTGTCAACACGTTTATTAATTATGTCTAAAAACATCAGCCCAATCATGACCCATTTATCAAGTTTGTCAAAAAAAAGTCAACCCAACCTGACTCATTTAACAATCGCATTAATCGTATCAACCTGCTAAATTGGTTTAAATTTAGATATTGAATAAATAATTGATATAACTATAACTTATTTAACATGATCATGAGACATGTTATAGATTTATTAGTCAATTTATCATTTATTTTTAGATTACTTACATATTTTAAAATTCATAATATTTATATTTAATAAAAAGCAAGTAATTTTTTTATGCATCATATAAAATTTTATATTATATCATATATAATTAAGTTTCAAAACATATATATAGTTAATCGTGTCGTTTCGTGTGAATCGTGTTAGGATGGTTAACCCTAACTCAACCTATTTAATAATCACGTTAATCGTGTCACTCGTTATTGACCCAAACCCATTTATAGTAAACCCAAACTCTCCAACTTCGTGTGGGTTCGTGTCCTGGTTGTTGTATCATGACCTAAGTTGCCATCCCTAAATAAATTGACAAATAATTTATTATATGTTTCATAATCATGTTAAATAAAGTCATATGTGAATTGATACGATTAACATAATAATTAAACAGGTCGTGTTGGGGTTGATATCTTTTGACACGTTTGACAAAGGGGTCATGTTTAGGTTAATGTCTTCTGACACGATTAATAAATAGGTTGACATAAACACAACCTATTAACACGCATTGCCATCCCTAGAAATGATTTGAATTGAGTTAATATTATAAATATGCCTAAAGTATGTCACTTATTTCATCTTCTGTTGGAACTTTAAAGACATCATTTAGTACCCTTCTAGTTGCATTCCGTTATTTCATCTTCTGTTGGAACTTTAAATACATCATTTAGTACCCTTCTAGTTGCATTCCATTTATTTTTTTTTAAATAAAATCGTTGATATGGCATGAAATTTAAAATATTAAAATTTATGTTAAAGTGTTGTGCAACATAAAAAAAAAAAAAAAAAAAAAAAAAAAAAACCCTAAACCCCAAATTACTCTTAATACTAAATGCAGAAAATAAAATAAGAAATTAGAACAAAATTTTAAATTACTCTATCTCTCTCCCCCGACATTATCACCCAAATCCTTATGTTTGATCTCGGGCATCACCTACCGAAAAAAATTAGTGTTTGGTAAACCTGCTTTTGGTCAGACTATTTTATAGATTATTTCATAATCTGTTGTCTTATAAAGTAATTTGGGTTACTTTTGTTCTTTTTTTTGGTTGTAGACTCTTCGGTAAACTATTACAAAAAATGATTAATACAAAATTTAATCAAATACTTGTTCAACAATTCAAGCTTTTAGCTTATGGTTGTTAGTTGAAGCAGGAATTAAAAATTATTTAAGAAGCTTATAACAATCAAACTTTGGAACTTGTTCAGCTAGAATTCTTCGTGAGAGCTACAGATTACAGTTGAGGGTAGGCTTGCGGCCACTCCACATGATTTTTTTTTTCTCTTTTAATTTTAAATTTTTATGTGTAAAATCTAATGAAATTGTAGTTTCCCCCTAAAAAATTCTTCAAAAGTCTACAATTGCTCCTACCTTACAATCTATATGTGAAATCCAATAAAATTTTTAGCATACGTTCCCTTCTGACTTGTATTTCTTGTATTTATGGCTCTTTCATAGTGTGTGTACATTCTTTTGTTCATTATTTCTCCTCTTTTCCTTTGAGAATTAATGTGGAAAAGAATTTACAGTTTGTTTGGTAATATTGTTTAAAAAATTATCGTTTTACTTATTATAGTGTAAAGCTTTCACATTCTATAATATAAAATAAAAATAAATTATAATATAAATTTTTTATACGTTATAGTAAAATTATTAAAATTTGTATGATGTCAAACGCACTCCTGACAGGTGCAAATCAACAGGCAATGAGCACATCATCTTCTCCTTGTTTTTTTTTTTTGGCTAATGGAATCCGGGTCTGTTTTAGGGCCATATTAGCGCAGTCACGTGCGGTTGGCCTCTGGCCTTGGCAAATTTCCACCACATGGCGTCACATGATATCAGTTTATTTCTAGATGCTATTGAAAGTTCAGCCAGTGGGCTGGTCAAATTCTATTGTCGTATTCTTATTTCATGAATGCTTATTCCACTAATTTCACTTTCAGGTATTTATGAAAGCAGCCTCCTAACTACTAACAAGATTTGTTGACGTTTGGTGTCATGAAAGGCTTATTTTGAAGCTTGGTTAAACCAATAAACAGTATAAAGCTTTTATTAGTTACAGTAAATTATTACAATATAAAACTCTTATTAGTTACAATTTTCAACCCAACAACTTCTGTTCTAACTACTCTCTCAAACAACCTATAATCACAATGCCCCACCTGCTCTCTCTCTCTCTCCCCCTCTCATTAGCGTCTTTATGTTAAGAATTTGTAACGCGTGATACAAAACTGTTTATAATTGTAAATCATATCATTAAAAATTAATCCGGATAAAAAAAACCCTTCTACACTTATGATGTGAATTGCTTTCTCCACCACAAATTTTTTTTTTTAAAAAATCCGACGTGGAAATAGACGAAAAGTCACCTGGAATACAAGAATGCAATAAAGAAATGGAAAATTATCACTTTTAGTTGTTGTATACATGTTTTGTAACACATCTTCTAGAATGAGGGAAAGCTGTGGAAAGAAAATTATCCTTGTAACACGTTAGAAAAGAAAAGTCAATACATGAATGCTTTAGTTTGGTATACCTCATCTACTAGCAGTGATTCTGTAAATCATTAGACATTTAAAAATATCCGAGATACTAAAAACTAGTATTTCCCTATCATTAAACTTCTATGAAACAATATAAACATTGCTAATACCAAGCGCCAATGTGTAGTAACTCGTCCCAAGTTCAATAACACTATTGGTAGAAAAACTTGGAGATTTGCTACTGTAAATTTTTTTTTCCCTTTTTACTGCACACACAATTTCTAAACATCCAACGGTTGAGATTAAGCTTCTTCATATTAGTGGTCAATACATGAGACCTACACACTTTTATATCCGAAAGACAAAACAGAAAAAGACAAAAAAAAAAAAAAAAACCCACACGCGTAAAAATGATTAAGTACAGAAATACCCTCTAGTTAAACCGTTACTCCCGGAAGAAAAAGAGAACATTACCTAAAAAAATACCATTAATTCTCGGCCAACCTTAAAATCCCAGAGACTTTTCTTTTGTTCTCGTATCAATAGACAGAAAGTGGGACATCAATTGGAAAAAAACAAAATAAAAGTAAAAAGAAAGAGCAGTTCTAGAAGGGACAAAGACCCGGCCCCTCAAAGGGGGTGGGGCTCACCAGGTGGGACCCACGTCCCGTCGGGCTAATTTTTTAGTTGCAAAATCTCTAGTAAACTATTATGAAAAGTGATTAACAAAAAATTTAATCATGTACTTGTTTAACAATTTAAGCTTTTAGCTTATGCTGTTAGTTGAAGCAGGAGTTAAAAATTATTTAAGAAGCATAGCTATCAAACTTCGGAAATTGTTCAGCTAGAATTCTTTGTGTTTTATCTAAGAGTGGAGCTACATAGAGATTATAACCAAGAGTAGGCGTCCTGCATAATTTTTTTATGTGAATTCTGATGAACTTGTAGTTTTCTCCCTGAAAATTTTGAAATTTTATATGTTTGCCTCACTTTATAATTTGTGAAATTTAATGAATTTTTTTGGTATACACTCTTATGGACAGAGCTACTGTCACGCCCCGGAGTACGGGAGGTGACGTGGCGGAATATTTAGATTAATTAAAAGAGAATTTAATTGAAATTAAGGGTTTAAAAATCCAATTAAGCAAGAAATAAAGAGATTTTTCCACCACATTTGATAAAGAATTTAAAATCATTAAACAAATAACAATAATTGAATAAAAACCGCGAATATGGGTTCCACAACCCACAACTTGTGCACACACATGGATCTGACAATATCACAAATACAATTACAGTCCAAGTACAAATAAAGTTAAAGTCTTACATGCCTTGATTAATAAATACAGAATGTAAATAAATTCTCCTATTGCTCCTGAGTTCGGTCCGAAGAATCTTCTCCAAACCTAAATGGGAAACCACCTAGAAGGGGGGGATTTAAAACAGATAAAACGTGAGCGAAAGGCTCAGTAGGACTAAGTTTTATAAAATAATTTAATGCAAAGAAACATAGCATTATCAAGAGTTATGCAAGAAGAAACTTAAATAAATAAATAAATAAATTGAGTAGAACCGTTCTGACACAGAACAGTCTACTCGTCAAATCAAAACACTAGTTTACTTTTACCTAGGCAAACCATGATATCACCACCGTAGTGGCCCAGCTGGGTTTCGGGACCTGCCCCCAAGGTCGATCACGACCCGATCTCTGATATGGCATCATGCCCATGTGTTTACTATCGTTATCATTCAAAACCCAATTACCGAGTGTTGTCAATTACATTCATTATGAAATTCATTTCATGTCACGGTATATAAAAATATAACCGATAAAACCATTTTCAAACAACCGTTGAAAACATTTTGATAGAAATCCTTTTTAAAGCCAAATCATTTCAAAACCAGGCTACCAAAGAAATAGGATAGAAGTCCTACCTCAGTACTCGTGCCGGTACCCCACACCGTAATCCCGATCCGCTATACGTTAGCTCCACGGAACCACGAACAATCCTAGATACAAACTAAGTCGATCAATATCTAGTTCGAGACATTCTATGTTACTAAATCATTTCATGATGTCCTAGTGTGCCATTTGTATCATTAAAACCATCCTATAAGGTTGGGATTTAAATCAGGGTTCAAAACAGTGAAATCGGGTAAAAATCACAAAATTTTCCATGCCTCGGTCGGCCTGCCGGACGCCCTGCTTCGGCCTGCCGAACTGTACAGTTCGGCCTGCCGGAAGTAAAGTTCGGCCTGCCGAACATTTCCCCAGATTCGGCCTGCCGGTCGGAAGAACACCGGCCTGCCGATCATCACTCCGGCCTGCCGAACTGGGAAAACCCAGAAATCCCAGCCACGGGTTTCTCGATCCCCAAAATCCAAATCTTGTTTCTAACCTGTTTTTCTCAGATCCCAGGCATGAAAAACAACTATAGTTGATAGAAAAACATTCTAGAACATGTTTGGAATCATTTAAACAACATTTAAACTCAAAATCCTCAAAAATCCGAAAATGAGAAAAAGAAGAGAAAAATGAAAAATCTTGAATCCAATCTGTTTTTCTTCAATCTAGGCTTAGATTCTAGTTGTTTTAAGCTCATTTAACACAAATCCACGGTTTTCTAAGCTAAAACAAACTTAGATTTCAAAAACACACAAAATCGAAAATTTTGTAAAAAGTTTAGAAATTTCGAATCTAACCTCGAATCGAAGCTTCAATCCGCGTTCTCGGTTGCTGAATCACGTCCCCGAGCTTCCTCTTTGCTGTTCCGAAGCTTGGATTCGAATGGAAATCAAAAATTTTTGAAAGAGATTGAGAGAGAGAGAGAGGCTGCCGAGAGAGAGAGGAAAGAGAGAGAGCTCGTGAGAGTGAAGAGAGAGAGAGAAGAGAGAAATAAATAGAGAAAATCGGTGGGCGGTTTTACTGTGCGAAAACCATGTGCCGCCCACGGTTTTGCAAAACGGAGTATTTTTAACATTTTACAAATTGTTGTGTTTTAAAACTCAAAACATCATTTTAAATCAACAAGAAATCTTTTGAACACATCAATTTAACAAAACAACCAAAAACTAAAAATCCAACCAAATAATCTAATTAAAGTTAAAACTTTAATTATGGCACACTAATTCATCATTTACATTACATTAATGTTAAATAAATTTCAGGACGTTACAGCTACGTTCACCCATGATTCTTTCTAAATTTGTCCCTCTAAAAATACATTTTTTCTATTTTTCTTACTACTTGTCACATGAAATTTTTATAAATTGCATCATAGATGTGGATTTTTTTAAATATTTCAATTATATCCCATGTTTTTACTTTTATAAATACTCATATGTCAGACTTAGAACTCCAAATAAATAAAAAAATATCTATAGTACTATAAAAAAATTTGATTTTTAGAGTTCTAAGTTTTTAAAAAAGTTAATTAGTATTCGTTTGATACGCGGGTTCAGAATAGTGTGGTTTAAAACTTTATGGTTTAAACTGTATGATATAAATGGTGGTTTTGAATTGACGTTTAAAACGTAAAAATTTAACACGACAGTAAAACATTATCTCAAGTTTCAAACGAGAATTAATGTTTAAAAAACTATGGTTTATGAAAAAAAAAAAAAACAAAATGAAAATAGTTTTTACTATAGAAAATTATTTAAACTGTGCGAACTTGAGGGGGAGCAATGTTTGGATTTTGAAGGTTTTGTTCGGTTTAAATATGTCTTCATGGTTTAAATTAGCTTTAGTTATTACTCTACCAAATATCAGTTTGAACAGCCTTTATAATTTGAACTGTCTTAAATGATTTTAAACATGTATGCAAACAGCTTATTAACTCTATGACCTGCTTTGTTCTTTTAAAAGAACTAAATGGATGAAATGAAGGCAAAATAGGAGAAAGATAAAAATATATATATATATATATATAATTATTTAGTTTAAATTTTTTGTTCTATTATGCCTCGTTTAAAGAAATTTTTTGGCCTTGCGTCCATTTTTTTTCATCATTCCTCCTCTTTCCCTCTGAGAATTATAATGTGGAAAAGTCTCGGATAAAAGATGCAAAT
Source organism: Artocarpus heterophyllus (assembly GCA_025403435.1). Lineage (NCBI taxonomy): Eukaryota > Viridiplantae > Streptophyta > Magnoliopsida > Rosales > Moraceae > Artocarpus > Artocarpus heterophyllus. The sequence continues at coordinate 3,318,815 of CM046329.1, forward strand.
CAAACAAGCAATGAGTAGATCTGGTTTTGGTTTAGTGCCACAATAGCGTAGTCGCGTGCGGTTGGCCTCTTGCCTTGACAAATTGTCACCATAAGGCGTCACATGATATTCTTGTATTTCTAGATAATATTGAAAATTCAACTAGTCACATGATGTTATTGTGTTTCTAGATAAGATTGAAAATTCAAGTAGTTGGCTGGTCAAATTCTATCGTCTTATGCTCATTTGATGGTTATTCCACAAACTTACTTTCAGGCACTTATTGCTCAGAAAGTGGAGCCACCCTCCTCATTATTAACAGGATTTGATGACGTTTGTTGTCATGTCATCTCAATCACCAACCTGCTGTTCTCCTTCGTGACTGTCCAGAATAAAAATTTATAACATATTATACATAAAATTACTTATAATTATAAATTAGATCGTTAAAAAATTAACTCCCACCTGATATTTTATTTTTTATTTTTAACATCAGGCGTGGAAATAGACGAAAGCCTATCCAGAAGACTAGACTGTAATGTGAACAGACAACAGATTCCAACCAACACTTTTCTTGTTTTTTTCTTAAGGGAAAGTGATTATCACTTTTAGTTGTTGTATACTTGTATTGAATCACATCTTCTAGAACGAGGAAATGATGTAAGAGGAAATTAACCTCATAATATGTTAGAAAAAGAAATTAAATACTTAAATGCCTTAGTTTGGTATAGCCTCACTACTAGCAGTGATTCTGTAAATAGTCAAACTTTAATCCAAATTTTATTGGATCTGCATACTATTCCTACTCTACCTACTTACATAATGTGCTATGAAATAAAATATACTTTTACATTATTAGTACCAAGCAACATACTATGTAGTAAATCATCCCAAGTTCAGTATCACTATTAGTAGAAAACTTTGGCTATTTGCTACTGTAAAAAAGTTATTTTTCTTTTTACTGCACACAAAAATTCTAAATGTTGAATTTTTAATTTTTTATGTTTTAAGATTGAACGAGTGCAATTAAGCTTCTTTATCTTACTTTTGTATCAGAGGACAAAGTCATGCATCAAATATTTAAAAATGATTGGGTGCAACACCCCTTGTTTTCCATAAGGCTTATTTCTACATGCACTAGTTTGTTTTGTTTTCCAGCTATTCTTTACGACCAAGGGCTCATTTGATGCGTGAGTTCTGAAATGTGTGATTTAAGACTTTATAGTTTAAACTATGAGTTTTAAATCTTATGATTTAAACGGTGGTGTTGAATTTACGTTTAGAACGTAAAGATTTAAAAAGAAAAGAAAATATCACATCAAGTTTAAAACAAAAACTAATGTTTGAAAAACTATAATTTACGAAAAAAAAAACAAAAATGATAATAGTTTTTATTGTAGAAAATGATGAAAAACTATAGGTGTTTTTACTAGCAACTGCTTTTATGATTTAAATTAGTTATAATTATTACTTCATTAAATGCCTGTTTAAGCCGTCTATGCCCCAAACGCTCTATAACTGTACTAAAACTTATGATCTAACTAGTTCTACTCTTACTATTCTCGCATAAATAAAACAAGGGCACTGCTACCCTCTCAATGAGGTGGGCCTGATCCGATAGGTCCTATAGTGGGACCTATAATGAAACCCACTAGATAAGACTTACCTTATTGAGAGGGTCGGATCACAGCCCGGCGAGCAAAAATAAAGTTATTCATACAACAAACTTATAAATTTCTATCTGGGCATAATCTAGTCAAAGTCTTCCACCAAGTTGTCAATTTCACGACTGTGCACTTAATTGATGTGGGTGGTGGAAAATGGGCCTAATCTTTTTCGGTCTTCGCTCCACAAAGGCGTCTGAACGCTCAATTTTTCTAGCGTGTTGTCCCTTCCCGGAAAATTGACGAGGATTCCCACGTTCCTATGTCATAATCCAATACATGTGCTGATTTGTCTTTAACAACTCCAAAACTCACAAAAATCATTTGTTAATCAACTTTTATTACTGGTTTCTTGCCGTATAAACCTCGTAAAGATGTAAAGCAAAATTAATATTACAAGCAAAGAACTAAACAAAACATGGGCTTGGATCTTGTGCGTTAGTAAAACTGAAACAAAATTGGTTTTTCTTTTCCTTTATGTTTTTTTGAAAAGAAAAGTCAACCAGTTGGGTCATCTGAATTAGATCAATTTGGATCGTCTCTAATCCAGAAGGCAGAAAAATCCGTATAAGAATCGTTTTTTTTTTTTTAGATAATTCTTGACTGGTTTTCTTTCTATATCATCAAGTCTCCGGTTGACCATCATATCTTCAGGCCCACTATTTGGAAGACTGGGACCTTTTTGTCCCTCCAATAATTACAAAAAAGTTGCAAAATTTTTCCAAAAAGTTGTATCCGTTTGGTTCGAGTATTTGAATAGAGTATTTGAATGAAGATTTAAATTTTTGTGAGAGAAAATACTGTAGCAAAATGATTCAAACCGTGATTCGAGTACCGAAACAAACGGGCTCTAGACTCTGCCGTTGGTTTTTCCCGCCACATCCATAGCCTGATTGTGTTTTCCACATCCAGTTTGTGAACAGACATTCATAAATAAACCATATCCCAAAATGAGTCAGCTGAAGCAGAACTGAAACCAAAACCAAAACCAATAAAGCCCCAATCATGACTAACGCAAACCAAAAATCTCTCACAATCCCATTTCACACCTTCCTCTTCCTTATCTTTCTAAGCCATGGAGTGCTCTCCCAGTCACTCCAGGAACAAGAAAAATCAGTCCTTTTAAAGCTTAAACAACACTGGGGAAACCTCCCCTTCATGAGTGAGTGGACCCCATCAAACAATTCCTATTGTTCTTGGCCTGGAATCACCTGCAATTCCAATTCTGTCACGAAGTTGTCACTCTATGACGTGAACATCACTGGACCAGTCCCGGGCTATATCTGTGACCTGAAGAATCTCACAGCCATTGATCTGGGATTCAACTACATCCCAGGAGAGTTTCCAAGAGCTTTGTTCAACTGTTCAAAGCTAGAAGCTTTAGACCTCTCGGACAACTACTTTGTTGGAAGGCTTCCCAGTGACATTGACAGAATGGCTAAGCTTCAAAGCCTTGTCCTTGGAGGTAACAACTTCACTGGTGAAATCCCACCAGCTATTGGGAAGATGAAAGAGCTGAAGGTCCTGAGTTTGGGATCCAATCTTTTCAATGGCTCTTTACCACCAGAAATTGGCAATTTGTCAAATCTTGAAGTTTTGAGGTTGGCCAATAATGAACAACTTCTGCCTTCAAGTCTGCCTTCAAATTACACCCAGTTGAGGAAGTTGAAAACTCTATGGGTTTTCAACTCAAAGTTGATTGGGGAGATACCTCAACGTATTGAAAACTTGGAAGCATTGGAATGGTTGGATTTATCCCAGAATGACTTGGATGGGAAAATCCCAAACGGGCTGTTCATGTTGAAAAATTTGAGCCAAGTTTTGCTTTACAAGAACAGACTGTTTGGAGAGATTCCTCAAGTTGTTGAAGCTCTGAACTTGACGCTAATTGATCTTTCGGAGAACAGTTTAACCGGAAGTATACCAGAAGATTTTGGGAAGCTGACCAATTTGTCAGGCTTGGCCTTGTTCTCCAATCAATTATCAGGCACTATTCCGGAGGGCATAGGCAGATTACCATCCATGGTAAATTTCAAATTGTGGGACAACAATCTCACAGGCACATTGCCTTTAGATTTGGGCAAGCATTCAATGCTCGAGGAGTTCCAGGTAAGCGGGAATAGGCTCTCAGGGAAATTGCCAGAACACTTGTGTTCTAATGGAAAGCTAGTTGGGGTGGTAGCTCATGATAACAACTTCAGTGGGGAGCTTCCTAAATCATTGGGAAATTGCAACTCATTGATAATGGTCAAGGTTGCAGACAACAGGCTTTCTGGGGAAGTTCCAAGTGGCCTGTGGACAGCCTTGAATTTGACTCTCTTGACAATGAACAACAACTCATTCACCGGCATGCTTCCCGAGAAGTTGTCGTCGAATCTTACAAGACTGGAAATCAGTGACAACAGATTTTCAGGTAATATTCCAACTGGTTTGTCTTCATTGATGAACTTGGTGGTGTTTAAGGCCAGCAATAACCTGTTGAACGGGACCATTCCTCAAGAACTAACCACTCTTCCTCATTTGACAAATCTTTTGCTTGATCAAAACCAGCTCACAGGCAATATTCCATCTGATATAGAGTCATGGAAGGCCCTAAATACTCTTAACCTCAGTAGAAATCAACTCTCTGGACAAATTCCAGAGGAGCTTGGTTTCTTGCCTACTCTTACAGACTTAGACCTCTCAGAGAACAAATTATCTGGCCAAATTCCGTCCCAACTTGGTCTTCTAAAGCTAAATGTTCTCAATCTCTCTTCCAACAACCTCACCGGGAGAATTCCGAGTGAATTCGAGAATGATGCTTATTCCAACAGCTTCTTGAACAATCCCGGTCTTTGTTCAAGTAGCAATGTCTTGCAACTCAATCTCTGTAATCCAAACCTCAAAAGGAGGACAAAATCTCTACCTCATATCTTGTTCTGATCATAACGCTAAGTGCAGCAGTCTTTTTGTTGGTCGTGTCCTTCGCAATCTTCTTAGTCAGATGCTGCCGGAGCAAACACGGGTTTGATTCAAAATGGAAGCTCACTTCATTCCAAAGGCTGAATTTCACGGAATCAAACATTGTGTCTGGGCTAAATGAGCATAACTTGATCGGAAGCGGGGGCTCAGGAAAAGTTTACCGTGTTCTTGCGAATCAACCAGATGTTTTTGTTGCAGTAAAGAGAATATTTAACAAGAAGGTGGAACACAAACTTGAGCAAGAATTCCTTTCGGAAGTCAAGATATTGAGCTCAATCCTACACAACAACATAGTGAAACTCCTTTGCTGTATCTCGAGCGAGAGTTCAAAACTACTTGTCTACGAGTACCTGGAAAACCGAAGTCTAGACAGATGGCTACACAACAAAGACGGGCAAAATACGATCCCAGCTGCTCGTTCTATCCATCCAAGTGTTCTTGACTGGCCCAAGAGGTTACAAATTGCAGTGGGGGCCGCACAGGGCCTCTGCTATATGCATCATGATTGTGTGCCACCAGTTATTCACAGAGACATTAAATCCAGTAACATTTTGCTAGACTCGGACTTCAACGCGAAAATCGCAGATTTTGGACTGGCTAGGTTGTTGGTCAAGCAAGGAGAACTTGCCACAATGTCAACTGTGGCTGGTTCTATTGGCTACCTAGCTCCAGGTAAACTCACTCGCATATGTTTTCGCATCCTCACCAAGCATGTTATGTATTTTTGCCCGTTGATGTTTGTTCAGTATTCTAGTTTGTGTGCTCGTGTGTTTTTTTTTTTAACACTAACGACTTTTTATAATTTGAATTTGCAGAGTATGCTCATTCGACAAGAGTGAATGAGAAGGTTGACGTTTACAGTTTTGGGGTTGTCCTTCTGGAGCTAGTGACAGGAAGAGAAGCCGACAAAGGTGACGAACGCACTTCCCTTGTTGACTGGGTCTGGCGTCACGCCCAAGACGATAAGCCCATCGAAGATGCTTTCGATGAGGAGATAAAGGAAGCATGTTATGTGGAAGAAATGAGCTGCATTTTTAAGCTGGGGATGCATTGTACGACTACTCTGCCATCCACAAGGCCTTCCATGAAAGATGTTCTGCAAGTCTTGCTCCGATGTAGTCGCCAGATGGGTTATGGAGAAAAGTTTTTTGCAACCGAATACCATGCCGCTCCACTACTCAAGAATTCAAGGCGTGAAATGACTTTGGAAGATGATGACGGTACTTTTGCAGGCAAGGTCTGATACCCTCGAATACTTCACAGTAGGTTAAAGTTGCACTTGAAAAGTAGCATGTTAGAAAACTGTATGTACTTAGTTTTAGAGCAGTGTGACAGTTTGTGTTTTTAGTGGAGGGAGTTAAAGAAAAGTGGAGTTCAGACCAAATAAAAGATCTAGAGGTTAGATGCAATAATAAGAAGAATGAGAATACCAATGTTGCACGGTTCTAGACCGTTGAATTATGTCAGAATCAGATCAAACAAAAAAAAAAATACATATATTTGATGGTCCATAACCGCATGCTAATAGTAGGGTTGGGTTTTTTTTTTTTTTTTTTTTTTGGGTATCTTGTAAGAGAGTTATCTAAAGAAGAAAGCAGTCACTGTAACGCTTGTAGAAGCTTCACTTGTCTTGGGATGTTTGAAGCAGCATGTAATTTGCTGCGACTTGTACAATATACCATTACAAGGCATTATGACGATTTCGAACTTTTCATTAGGACTTGAGATAGTGGATAATCAGTCATATATGAATGGCATAGTAAATTGGAACAGACCTTTCACATTTGATAACCGGTAGAATTCGGATACAGTTCAACGATAGCAAAGGCATAGAAAAACACATAAATCACAACATTCAATTCCATAAAATTGCATTCACGGCTACAACAAATATTGCTTGGTTGGTGGGTTTTTGCTTTCGCTTTTTGACAAGTAAGAATCTTACTTAAACTCTAATACAAGTTTCAAAATCTATTCAGATGAGCTTTTTTAAATAGTCATATTTTGCGGCTTTAATTAGAAGCTACTCTGAAAAGTCGAAGCACTTTTAACAAAACATGCAAAGGGTTTCAAAAATTTTGATCTCAGAAAACCAGAAGCAGCTTTTAAGAAACCATGACAAACAAGGTATGCTAGAGAATACCCTACTCAGTAGAACTGGAAGGTCAAGGGTATAGGCTTGAAAACATTAGAGAACTTTTTTACAATGAAGTGATTGAGGCCACGGTTCTAGCTTCTAACTAAAACTGCACCATAATGCCTCACACTCAAAAAGTCAAGAACCTAATAAAAATTAAAAAAAAAAAAAGAAAAAAAAAAGAATGAGGCTGAGAGTGTAAAAGGATAGAGGGCTAATCAAATAGAAAAACTGACAAAATGATAACATAAAAAAAAAAAAAAAACCCGACAAAAAGCATCCAACATCTCAAAATCAATTCCATAAAAAGTTTCTTACCCGGCCCTTCAAAAAGAATTAACAAACCCCCTGATTTATTTGCACAAAAAGAAACAAGAGAGAATATTCCGCAAAAAGAAGTGAAAGCTCCAAGAAGAGTTTTACATCCCCAAATTTTATTCAACAAGTGAGGACAAAATGAACTTATACACTGGCGCAACATATTGCCAAAAACATAAACAAACAAGCAAAATGCAGGCTGGAGCTGGGTAAAACCTTAAAACCGGCTGCCCGCTCCAACTGCATACTTGGTCCATTGCAGATTATGTTCTCCATAAGACCATAAATAAAAGGCTAAAAGGCTTGTCAGTCAAGATCTTTCTCAAAGTTGTGAGGTGAGAAGAGATCTATGTATAATTTGGGAGGAAGTTGTAAAAGGGGGGAGACAGAAAGTATACAAAATTGAAATGCCATGACTCTTTCGGCTACTTTAGCTTTTAAACATTCTTTTTAAGACTCTTCTACCTCTAAGTACTGGGAAAAAGACGCCGCCAAGAGAGCGGCTCCAATTCCGGAGCCATCATTGGAGTGCTCAGTAAAAATGTTACCTGCAACATCCTCCCCCAACAACTCCTTGAGGGTACTCTCCATGCAGGTGCTGAATTTTGTGTAGTGCTCGTACAACCCGCCGTCCAATGCTATAACTGACTTCTGCTTCTCCCCTTCCCTTGCTGTGTCTCTTCCCAATTTCTTGACGATTCCTAATATCCCAGCAGCAGATAAACGAGCCCCACGAGTGGCAACAATGTCACAAAGCTCCACTATTGCTTTCCTCATCTTAAGGGAGGTATTAGATATCTACAAAGAGAGAATGGTGAACAAATGAGAGAGGGTAAAAAAGGGAAAAAACAATAAATTTAAGACCCCGTTTAAAAATCACAAGGAAAACTGTTGTAGACTAAAATATTCTGGCTGTTCAATTATTCCCTCTCTGGTCTCTTTAACTCCCAAAAAAGCAAATCAGGGGATATAAATGAAGGCAAAAGGTAAGGCTAGACAAAAATGATTTTATTTATTTAATAGCATTTGCAAATTATTGTACCTCTAGGATATCCTTAAGCTTGCTTGCAACCACTTTCAGATCCGGAGACGTGTCATGATGCATTGCAGACATGTGAGGTGTCCTGTACAACGCAACGACAATTTAAACTCCACCAACTTTAGTCAATCAGAAAAGGAATGCAGAACATATCTCTCCTGAATTATGCCAAAAGCTACAGATGCATAAAGCCGACAATGTATGACATAAGGGCATAGCAAAATATTAAAACCTCAGGCTAACATTTTCAACTCCTCAACCATATTCATTCTTCTCCCTAGTAAGGTCTTCGTGAACGGTAATCTTTAGCAGCATTCTATTTGAAAGTTACCACGAAATCCAAGAAATAAGAGACTTGATATGACTGAAGAGACCTTAGTACAAAAGGAATCTTCAATTTGGGTGGAACAGTATCGCCAAAAAAGTCGGCTTCTTCAGCCATCTTACACAAAACTCTACGGACAATTTCCCCTAGATACATGCCAGAAATCATCTTCTCAAAAATCTGAAAACAAAAAACAGAAAGGCTAGTCAGAGGCATGTTCAACCACTTATGTGAGCAATGACAACTAGAGCAAATAACTTTAATGTAAATGTAACTTTTTACCTGTTCTCCAGGGTTCAAACTCTCAGCATCCAGTGCTTGATCATAATCTGTTAGAGGAAGGTGGGATGACCGGAAGTTGCCCCACTCCATGTTAATTACCTATATCATAGGAATAATACAAACACAGAGGAATTGATAAATGCATAGTACCCAGAAGAGACCATACATATTTCTCTCAAATTCTCAAAGTGAATATCCAATATAACCCACATGATGCAAAAACGTTTAATATACTTATACACATTAAAAGAAGCACTATCAAAGTGAATTATACCCACGGAATTCACAGTAATTATTGGTGACATGAAAGTTTTAGAAACTATACTAACCATCTCTCCTGACTTTGGTAAAAGACCATGCCACTTGGGAATGGCCTGTGCCCGCTCTACATACGCAGCATTTGTCCCAGTGCCCAAAATCACAGCAGCAATGACATCCCGGTTAGTGTATCTTCCTCCGGCCAATGTTCCAATCGTATCATTGACCTGCACAGCTTGGCGGATTAAAATAACGCAAAAATGGGATAATAATGATAACGGCATGGAGGAAAATGTTGAAGAACACATTTGTAGAAAAAGCTACGGTGAACTATCCACTTTCCAACATAACAAACAGAGCAAAGATACTAAAACTAAAAAGAATAAGCATACCAAGGCCGCAACCCGCATATCAAGACCAATTCTTTCCATTGCTTTGGTCAACTCACGCACCACATCTTGTCCTACCTATATAAATACCATAAACCCAGAAGTAAGAATCAAAAGTTAGGAGATGAACAAACTTATTCTTATAAATCATCAAAAGAAAGAAGAAATATTAAAGCATAACTCTTTCGAGATGTCCTTTTGTCAGAACTGAAAATATAAAGCTATTTGGCATAGATTTATTCTGTCAAGTTGTGCTGCATCTCTTTCCAGGTTTTAGCGCCCACTTAATCAAACAAAAGAACATAAACCAGATCTACATTTGATAACTACAAAAAGAAAATTCCGATATAAAAAAAATGGTAAGAAAGAATCACGGTAACTGGACCCACTGTATCATCAATATTGAAGCCTTTAGTCCACTTGATAAGGGTCCCAGATGAAATTGATAACTGCTTCACCGGAAATGAAAAGGTAAAACCCAGCTCCCTTTGCCTGCCAGATGCAGGATGAAAGCCTTCACCTTCTTCAGCCACAAATTTTGCAAGTGCTGCAGCTATGTAATCAAATAATGCCTGAAACCACATTATTATAAAATGTTTCAGCGTCTGAGAAAATCTAACAAACATAAATTTGGATAAAATTTGCTTGTTTAAAAACTAACATCCGAAGATCCAGTCATCAATTCCGGGGGAATTGAGACTTCATCAAATTCTTGTTTGACAACACGGCCATCTTTGCCACCTAACTGTACGCGCAGCACGCGGAAGTTAGTGCCCCCAAGGTCCAAAGCATAAAAGACTCCTTTTTCGTCTCTGAAAATAACAGACAAAAATAAGCCACGAGCATGTCTTGGCAGGAATTAATCAAAGACCTAGACAACTTCAGTTACATTCGTCATGATCCAAAAAAGACTTTTTTGGCTCCTCACAAGCAGTTTTTGTGTTTGCATATTTTTTCTAAAAGTTCCTCTACGTATACAACTAAGAGGGGTGTTTGAAACGTAGTTAGAACTATAAGTTCTACAACATGTGAGAGCTTTACACTCAGTTCCAACAGGGTGGCCAAACGCCCTCTAAATTATGCAATCATCATGGACAAGGGAAAACAGAACCATTGAACTAGGCAATAAATTACTGGAATTCTCTCATACTAACCCCTGATTTCAAAAATATATAAATCAGGACCCAAGGATCAAACATCAAATTAAATGGTAAAAGGGAGTACGGCCAGGAAAATAATAGCAAAGAAAATGAACAATACAAGGGAACAAAAAGGTGACATCACAAAATGATAAGAAAAGGAAACCTAATAGAAAATACGCAATACCCCAAGTATATGAACACACTAGGAATCTCCTTGGAACAAAAAGATGAAAAGAGAAAGAACCTAAGACAAGTGCCAAAATCATTAAATTTCCCAATATCCTATGTTAACCTTTTCGAACCAACAAACATTCATCCTGAGAGAAATTTTCACCATATTCTACAACAATTAAACCTTCTGCAACAATTCTGGAGCATAAAAATGAAAACTTTAAACAAGATAATGGAGAAAAAGGCACAATTTTACTTATCATATATAAGTAGCAGCTAGTGTCAAATATTCCAGTAAATACACATAAAATGGCTCCTAAAAAGTTGAAAACATTTAAAGGATCACAACCAATTAATTGACAAAAGAACCGAAAAAATTTCTCTTGGGAGGAAAAAAAATTAAAAATTAAAAATTAAAAATTAAAAAATTATCCACTATCAATATTCAGTAAAAGAGTACAATTACAGCCAATTTCTAAAACTAACATATTTTCCATTATCAATATCCAGTAGAAAAAGAGTCAACTACGACTCTTTGAATAAAAAAATCATTCTTTTTAATTAAGAAAAAAAACCATAAATCAAACCAAATAGAAAAATATAATAAAAAAATAAGATTGAGGAAAAGTAAAAGGAGATGTATCTGAATTACCCAGTGGGGAGGTTATCGACGTAGCTGATGAGCATCTTGAGCTTGCTGCCGCCTTCGGAGGCGAGGCCGGCGTGCATCTCGACGGTCATGGCGTCGGCGACCTGTCTCAGCTTCCAAATCGGCGTCGCGCTCTTCTCCTCGAACTCCTTCAGTATCGCCATGGCCCGGGCCCACTTCCCCGAGCTCCTCATCCGATGCCGCACCACCAGCGCCGCAGCCGCACACACCGCCGCCGCGCACACTACCGCCGTCCCCACCGCCACCTTCCCCATCTCACCACCACAGATCACTCAAACACACACACCAAAAAAAAAAAATCCAAAAATCCTTCCTTTTTTAATTTTTTTCCTTCTATCCAAACAGAAAATTCCGATCCGTTCAATCCGATTATCAATTACAAAATTTCGCAAAAATTTTCAGGAGACAAAATTGTTACCACTCGCATGCATGCGTTTTCTGAACAATTGTCGGCGCCGAGAGCTTCGGATGAGTGCGACACCAAAAAAAAAAAAAAGAAAAAGGAAAATCGAAAAATCGAAGAATTTTTGTGGAAAAAGTCCACAGATCAGAGGAGAAAAGAACAGAAACTGATCAATTTGACTCCAATTTATTGGAAATGAGGTGCTTTATTTCCTCTCTCCCAGAAAACAAAAAAAAAGTGTTGAGCAATGTAGAACTCTTTTGCTCCGCCGTGCTGGCTCTCGGTGCATTTGGTTATGTATAAAAATTTTCTTCCCTAATTTTTCCCTCTGTTTCTCGCGAAAATAAAAAAGAGAAGATATTTTTCCATGTAATACTGTGATCTGATTGGATAAAGTGCATTTTGGGTGGGTGGATATATAGGAAACTGGACGATACGTCGAAAGAGCCTAAAAATAAGCGTGAAATTACGAAAGTAGCCCTATAGATATAGACGGTTCTCCTTTTTTGGACGAGCATGGATTTTATTGGAAGTTTTGGGCTTTTCAGTTCAAGAGACAAGGAATAATGCACGTGTAAGGACTTCGCTGATTCGCATGTAAAAAAGTTGCTTTTTTTTTTTTTTTTTGAAGAGGGAAGAGGTTGCCATCTGGAATCCGACTTATTTTCCTTTTTTATTTTAGTTTTTATTTTTTGCTCACTCTTTTCGCTTCCAAAGCAAGAGGCGCTCCTAACAAAAATATATACGAACACACATATATCTATAGGTTTTTTATTATTATTATTATTCCTTCTTCCATTTGCCCCTTTGTCTTGACCTAAAACTGCATCGTTGTCATTGTTATCATTGTTATTGTTATTATTGACATGCTCTCCTACTCTTTTTGACCAAAAATTGGGTTATTGTTATCATTATTATTGTTAAAATAGTCATCGGTCAAATGCCTGACTAATATGACAGGTAAATATGGTATATATATATATATATATATATATATATAGCTTATTTAGGTTAAGTATTTAAATAAAAATTTAAATTTTTATAAAAAAAATACTGTAGTAAAATAATTCAAACCGTGGTTTAAATCATGAAACAAACGAGCTCGTAAGAATGTTACATACGGGAGAAAAAAATATTTTATATGCTAGACTAAACGGGATGTATATGCCTTTTTTTGAAAAGTCAGTTAAAACATACTTTTTAATAAAATATTTATAAAATATGGTTAGAATTAATTTTAGTTAAAAATATTATAATATGTAAAACTTTTATAATTGGTTTAAACTAATTAGTTTTAACCAGCAGTCAAACACTATATAAGTTTAAGAATTATAGCATGTGAGAGATTTAAACTATAGGGTCTATGTGGTTAGATATTTGAATCACGGTTTGAGTCATTTTGTTACAGTATTTTTCTTCACAAAAATTTAAATCTTCATTCAAATACTCGAACTAAACGGCTCTATAATAACTTTTTACCTTTTGTTATAACTGTTGAGAGTTTTATATTATTTATAATTATAATTAATAGATTAAAATTGATATTTTAAACATCTTATAAATAAAAGACTATTTTTGTTAGTATTATATCTTTCTTCGTAGAAATTGTCTGATATTTATGATTTGTCGGTTTTCAAGCTGAAGGTTTTTAAAGTTGTTTTTAGTGCCGCTTTTAATTATCGTGAACTATATGACGACACAAGAAGGAAGACGACTTTGCTTCGTCTTTGGATTTGAGCCTACCAAAACCACTTAGGATGATGAAATTTCAAAGAAAAAAAGAATAAATAAATAATGATAAAAAATAAAATATATGATTAAAAATGAATATTGTTGTACCGATATTCTCAATGAGTTGTCTTATTTGTGGCCGGAATTAGACTCCATTAATTTACCTGGTAACTCCAATTGTGATTTATACAAAAATGATGAATTTAGTGAGTAAATAGTTGATTTACTTACCAAATAATAAAAACTCAATACAATTTTATTGCAATCATAGCACATTTCTAGTTAAATCAATTACTAGTTCTTTGAATTTTATTTTTTTACCTCACTTTCTCTAATATAGGGTGTTTGATAAAGTTAGTTAGAACTAACTTTCTAGCTCAAAATGTTATAGCATGTGAGAATTTTATACTGTAGCAATTTTTTACCTTTTACTATAACATGTAAAAATTGTATACTATTTCTTAACTAAAAAGTTGATTAACCAATTTTGCCAAACACCTTTTTAATTCTCCCAGCAACGTCACGTTGTTGCTCCTTCTCCGATGAACTCTTCTCCCTCCCGCCATGACGTCATTCATCTCGATAAAAAGCCATATGCATTTTGTCGAAAAGAGTTGTGAAATTCTCCTAACAAAAAGAGACTTGGGTGGAGGGGAGAAGAGAAATTATCTTCAAATGTGATTAGTGATTTTTTAAACTTTGTCCTAATTGAACTTTACTAGCCAATTGCTACGTTCTTCATTTTTTTTGTTAAAAGCCCGCTACTTTTTTCATTAATTCTGCACTTACAATCCAACTATAAATCACCAAATTCCGTATATACATCTAATAACAATAACCATACATTATTGAAAAAAAAACTATTAATTTATGAAAAAAAAAATACAATACTTGTAAGTTGTAACGGGTAGACAAAAATAAATTACGGGGATATCATATATGACAAAATAGTTCTTCAACACACAATGAATTAGATTAATTAAATATTTTTGTTCAAGATATGGTATATTATCTAGATTCATATATGTGACAGTGTTTTTTATTTAATTAATGTTGTTTGTTTACGTATTAAATTCCTAAATAAATAAACTAATTAGTCAAAATCTAACCACAATCCAACCCAGTAATTTGTCATCTTTGAAAAGTTCTTTCCAAGTTGGGTGCCCAAATCACCAAATTTGACAATACAATCCTCCTACAAGCACCAAGAAGCCGAAGAAAAGCTTTTTTTTATTTATTTATTTGCTAGAAAAAAAAAAACTTTTTTTGTAGTATAGGTACTAGGGAAAAAAAGCATGAGATTATTTGTATACTACTTATGTTATTGTTAGGCTTAGCAGTGCATAACTCATCTTAATTAGGTACTTCGAGTGGCCCTCTTTTTATTTTCCTTTTTGATTGATTTCATAAGAAAACCTTTAGTTATTGTGCAAAAATAAAACTTTTTATCGATGAGATACGGTTTTAAATTGTTAGATAGTTGTTAAATTTAAAAATACAAAATTTAAATATAATTGATAGAGATCTAACAATTCAAAAATTATTCTTATAATTTTTTTTTTCTCGTACCTTATCATAAAATTAGATAATTTCATATAAAGCTATTCTAGTAGGTACCAAAAGAAGGGAAAAAAAAAACTTATGATAACAATTTGATAGAACTCCATTACAATCTAATCTTACAAAACTATATCTACCGACTTTTTTTTTTATTCTTATATATCTTATTAGAGAATTCTTTAATTTCACATAACAAGCACAGAGAAATCTAAAATTATGTGCACTCTAGAATATGAACTCGTTAATTAATTGCACAATTCAAAAAATTCTTCAGCTTTGTTATGTTATTCATTTACAGAAATCGTATAACAAAATAAACAAATAAAAAATATATATATTGATCACGTTGTTACAAACTCGAGCATTGCTAGAAGTCACACTCCTGCTTAGTTGTATCAGAAACAACAATTGCAACGTCACAATAATAAGTTTGATGTTACTATTTATAACATTGTGACACACACATTCCAGCTTAACATCACCATGCAATGTTAATTACTAACATCAAGCAAAAAAAAAAAAAAAAAACTTTGGTACTAACCACGTGACAAAATTCTCCTTTTAAAAAACAATGGTTAATTACATAATTATGCATTCTAGTTTTAACTGTTTCTCAATTTGTCTCTTTATTTTTAAAAACTACAAAGGTATTTTTAAAATTTTAAAAACTTATTCTAATTTTATCCCCATAAATAGAAAAAAAATTAGACAAAATAACATAACCACTCTTAAATGGTTATGATAAATATTTTGTAGATTAAAAACATAAAAAAAATCATAAAACAAAACATCAAATTTCAAAAAAAAAAAAGATTTTAAGTTTTATGACTTTTAAATCTTAAAATATATATATTTTAAAATTTTTTTAAAAAAGAAATATATATTTTATAAACAAATTAGATTTAGTTAAGGTTATTTTTATCTTATTTTTATATTTTTTTAAGTCATAAAAGTCTTTAAGGGATAAAATTAAAACAAATTTTTTAAATTTAAAAAATACTTTTATAATTTTAAAAAATTAAAAAATAATAAAAACTAAGATGAGTAGTTATATGATCAACCTTAAAAACAATCTAAGATGAGTAGTTATATGATTAACCTTAAAAACAATCTCTTTGTTATTACAATAATAATAATAATAAAACTTTGGCGCCGTGTTAGCCTGGGTTGGGTGTACCCAAGGGAAAATTGAAAAAAAAAATAATATATATATATATATATATATATGTATATATGAAGGGTCCCGCCCTCTAGGACTGGGGGAAGAACCTGTCAGTCCATCTGAGAATGGGGTTCAATTTTGAGTTCAATTTAGGATGGGAATCCAAAAAAGTGGTCCTGAACCAACTTGTTCCCGAACCCCCAAATCAATCTCAAAGTGGGGACAAACAGGGGAGGTTCTTTTTTTTTAATTTGGCGAATGGGACAATGGTGGAGCTAGCGTGGTTTTGCTTTGATTCTTTGGGGGAATCTTATCTCCTTGAGTCCTGATGCGTTGGTGCTCAAACTCCCGTAACCTACCATTTACTTTTCACACGCGGCAGTCTGATAGTGGACCACATCAAGGGGCAGTGGGCCCCAACTTTAGGGGTTTAATATTAAATTCCTATAACTACTGAATTTGGGACTCATCTCGCGTGTTGGTAGCCGGAGTAAATTTGATTGGTTAGAGATAGAGTTTCACGTTGAAGTTGTGCAAACAGAGTGTTTGACAAAATCATTTCTTTTTTTCTTTTTGTAGAACCTTTGGTATTTGAGTTCACCATAAACGGCATAAATATGTAAAAACCCCTTAACGTTTAAGTGATTTAACCTAATTAATCCAAAGTCGACCTATGAAGAGACCTGAAGGTAATAAGAGTCTTCCAATACAAACTCCTTGGTATCCGGGTCCACCACAAACGACACAAACCTTAAAGGGGCCTCAACGTTTGGGTTGTTTAACCTGACTAATTCAGAGCCGATCCATGGAGAAACCCAAAGAGAGTAAGAATCTTCCAACATCGACAGCTGCGTTCACAATGACTTAAACCCGAGTCGTTTGCTAAGTGAAACAGCCCCTGTCAACTAAACCAGCCAGATTTTGGTTGACAAAATTAATTTAACAAAAATTTTTATATTGCTATAGTGTAAAACTCTCATACAAAAGAATGACAATTTTACCCATGAACTTATTTACCTACAAGGACCTGTTTTGGAAAATCTGATTATAAACGAATTATGACTATAAATGGGTTTAAACTATAACTCGTCACGGGTTACGAGGCAAAAATGGGTCTAAAAGTCCCCGACCCTATTCCCGTTTACCCGTCCCATTTAATTTATATTATATTTTTAAATTAAATATATTATATTTAATATGCTATGATATATATAATTTTAAGTATAATGTTATACTACATAATATTTACAAAGTTTAAAAGAATAATTTCTTTCATTTTTAACTTATACTCCTATATAGGTATGTCACTTATTTATTTATTTATTTATTTTGTTATGAACATAATTAATTGGGTTTGGATACCATGAGTACCCCAAACTTATGATGGAAAAACTTAGGGCTTGTCTTGTTCGCGGGACATGTTGGGGAGAAGATTACCCCGCCTCAAATTCCCCTTAATGATTATAGCAACAAATAGTTAGCTATGATCGTTTGAATATGTACTTGGTTTGTCAAAGACTATAGCCTTCGAGATAAGGGCATTACAGTCCAGTAATAAATTAGATAAAATTTTATAATTTTAAAGATACAATAAGAAAAATTATAATGGTCCAAATTTTAATTAAAGGAGAGCTATGAATTGCTAGTTATGGTCATTTGAATGTGTGTTTAATTATCCAAAGGATATACCTTCGAGATATGGGCAAACATAACCCAATAAAAAATTGGGTTAAAATTTTATAATTTCAAATATACGATTTAAATACATGTTCAGTTATCACATATGTTGCAATGATCAGAAAAACTGAGTTACAATTTAAAACTTTCACATGTTACAATTTTCAGTTTAAAATTTTTGATTCGTACTATACACCCCAAACACCATAATATGAATGATTGAATTTTATTAAAGTTAAGTTTAGATTTGGTCAGTTAATAATAGGGATTAATTTATCTTTTCTACCATACAAATAGAACAAGACGTCTACATATGGCTTATTATAAGTTGTAATTTTAGTTTTCACATTATTCACATGTTAATTTTTTAACGGTTTTAATTATGTGTACTTATTCCGTGATCAACATGCAATTGAAATGGTCAAAAGTAATACTATTAACTAGTCACATGATTACAAATGTTAAAAATACTAGTGTTGGAATATGACTTAGAAAAAACATTTTAAAATACCATTTTAAGGCTCAATTTTGAGTAAAACCCACTACATGTTTGAGACGGATCAAAAGGAAAACTTGTTCTCCTCTATGTGGAGATTGATTTGGTCTATTTATTTATTAAAAATGGTAAATAAGTGAATGAAAAATTGACACCTAAAGTACATATGTGTACATGTGGAGTGGCAAAACCTAAAATGAAAAATTCTCTTATCCCGTATCAGAAACCTAAAGTACATATGTGTACATGTGGAGTGGCAAAACCTAAAATGAAAAATTCTCTTATCCCGTATCAGAAAAAGAATGAAACCATGGTCTTTTCTAAAACTTAAATAAGTAGTGTATTTACTCTTTTCAAGGCATACCAAAATACAGAGTCTTTTATACTTTTAGAAACTTTATCTTGAGTTGAGTGGCTTTGATATTTTAAATTTTAAAAAATAAAGTAAAATAACCATAAAATAAAAATAAAATAATTTGGTAAAATGTATATACAACATATTTTGATGGTAAATATATAAATAAAAACACACATTTGTATAGGTTTTTTTTTTCAAACCCCTCCAATCTAAAATTTAGTGCTTCCTTTCATAAAAAAATTAGTGCTTCTTTTTATATGTGTGTATATATATATGTAAAAGCTTCAAAGTACCGTTAACGAATATATATATATAAACGCTTTGACGAACTTTGAGATATGTGTGTGTATATATATATATATGTAAAAGCTTCAAAGTACCGTTAACGAATATATATATATAAGCTTTGACGAACTTTGAGTAAGGCAATAGTTATTAGGCTAATAATTAAATTCCACGATTTAATAATAAAAAGATCTTTTAGACGGAAAACTATAAAAAGATTTGAATGAGCAAAAAAAGCTAAAAAAGCCATTTTTGGGTCTACAAAGAAGTTAGAAGTTTTAACAAATGAGATCATCCTTAGGAAATAAGAAAGCATATTTATGCTGGAAAATGAAATGTGGCCTAGTCTTACTCACCGATTTAAGATGAGAAAGATGTGAATTCAAAAAATTACTTTTTTAAAACAAAAACTGTTTGGATTTTATTCATTTTCATTGGTGTTGTGATTGGTTTTTGTTAAGAATTTATTGGGTTTATTCAAGACCTTGAGAAGAAATTAGGTTAGTATATCAAATATTAATCTAAAGAAAAAAAATGAAATAACTTTATAGATTGCATGAAGCTTCCCGGAAGGCGTGTGTACTAGTTATGAATTTAAAGAATAGGAAATAAATTCTAAGAAAAAAGGAATTATGTTCCACAAAATTAAGTTTTAGAATAGCATTAAAGTGTTTACTAATCTATTAGGGAGTTAAGTTATATGGAAATTGAATTCATATTATCTTGTTTATAACTTTTGCCAAAGAATGAAAAGGATTTGGAATAAAATAAATATGATTACAAAATTAACCTTATGTGAAGTAAATAACTAACTTAAAATACAGGTACACTTAAAAAATAAGTTTGTTGTTCTTATTTTTTAGGAGAAGGAATTAAATTCCTAGGCAAAAGTTAGGAGATCAGTTTTCATATTAAGAAATTTAATTCCTTATTTATAAGTGGAATCCATCTTATTTAACTCTTAAACAGAAAAGTACACTTTGAATTTAAAACATGAAACTTAATTCCTTTTTTTGAATTAAAATTCGAAACAAGTAAACAGGCCATAAATTCAATAGACTAGGACTTAACTTTGTTGCTAAAATTAAAGCAGTTATCTTTTGAAATTAATTACAACGCTTATTAGTCCTTAATTAATTCAATTTTATTAGATTTTTTTAAGCAACATGAAATTATGGGTATGAATTAAAACAGATATGCTCTAAATCGTACAACTTAAATTTGATTCTTTTTCTTTCCCATCAAAATAATTCTTTGTTTTAAATATTATATGATTATAACAAAATAAGCTATCTTTTCTTTCACAAAGAATATATTCCAACTTTCATTTTTCATTTACAAGATAATGACGAATTCGTTTGTAACAGAGTAGGTTCGATATAGGCCCCTTTCACGAACTTTACTGTCGAAACTATATGCTTTTAATCTTAAGACAACTTATAGTAAGATATGTATGTTGATCATAATATCTGCGTGTTTTGTTATTTTAATTGTTAGATCAACTTTTTAAAAGCATAGATTATGGTTGAAAATGGTTTTACATTACCTTCGACAAAATTTTAATGTAAATAGACAATAAAAAATTAATTTAATAATTAAAATAATAAGATCCACCGGTAGAATCAAAATATCTCTTATACCATAAGAGCTCTCGACAGTTAAAGGGAAAGTTTATAGAACACTTCACATCGTTTGAAATGTTTTGCTTTTTTCCTTATACTCAAAAAGAAATTCTTTTCTTGGGCATCATTTGAAACACTTTTACAAGTGTACAAAAGCTATTTCTTTATAAGGAATTTAGGGACAAGTAGTTAAAAATAATAATGATGATGATGATGATGCTCGGCACCAAAAAAAAAAAAAAAGGAAAATATTATTAGAGATATTGAACTCAACAACATGATTTCATGAAAAGTAAGGGATTAGGAGTAAGGATGATATAATTTTTAGGTAAATATAGTATAAAGGAAGGAAACTTTTAGGATAGGGCACGTCAGTTTGCCTTAATGGTAGAGTAATGTTTTTAGCTATTTTAATTAAATCATAGCAATTTAATTTATAAGTGTGCCCATTTAAAAAATACACGATACGACGTGAAAGAATTCACAATTGTGTATCACACCATTAAATTTAACCAAACGACTAAAACAAATTCCTCTGAAGATAGGGTAAAGAAACATATCCTACTTAGAATTTTTCCCAAGTCTAAAGCTTATCATTTTGTCTTTCTCTCAAAGGTGGAAATTCTAAAGACAACTACAAGTTTTTTTTTTTTAGACGAAACGAAACACAATTTCTCTTGTATATTTTCCCTTGATAACCGTATAAAATGAGGCAAGCAATTTTTTTTTAATACAATAGAAGAAGAAATGTCACCACTTTTAAGTTGGGCTCAATATGACTCGAACCTTTAATATATGATTGGGGTGGAGGGACTTACAACTAATTAGGCTGCCGTCGCCTGTCCAATTTTTTTTTTGAAGGTATGAAAGACCATATGATAAAATTTTAACTATTAGATCTTTATCATAGTCCATTAAATTGTTATACTTTATTTATTGTTCTGGTTTTGATTTGATTTAATGATTAACAATTATACTTGAATTTGACACGATGATCAAAACTTGTATCCTATCATATAAAATAATTAACTTTATTTAATATTTTTTTCCTTTTGCCCTCAAAGGGGGATAATAAACAAAGCACTTAAAACTAGGGGAATATTTTGGAAACAAGGGCTTTCCCTATTGAAAGGGCATGACCCAAAGGTAAGGAGTACATGCTCTCAATTGAACAATCTAACTGCATTGTGTCCTAAACATAATATAAATAATAACAAAAACAGCCTCTGCATTTTATAAAAATATGAATTTTCTTCCAAAATGATATTTCTTCGATCTTAAAAGCTTTAGATTCACACACCTTGGTGGGTCGTGACTTTTCATGATAGCGGTCTCGACCTATGAGGTGGCAATCATCTTGACAAAGGCATGATCATTCATGACGAAGGTCGTTATCCCTTGTGCCACTGCCCTGACCTAGGTGTATTAAGGTCTGGGACCCATAGGTTAGGGGGGTGGCAGTGGGTTGCCACCCAAGTAGAGGAGGACACTACCCATTTGCCTCCGTGGGTCTTAATATGTAGCCTCCACAATCTTGTGTCACCACAGAGGAGAAATCTTCTCCTTTTTTTTTTAAAGAATTTTATAATTACCAAAAATATGAGGTAGAATATGGTATTTGATATATAACAGGTAATTTTTGCAATTATTAGACTGAAAGTGTGATCAAATGTAGTTGTTTTATTTTTGTTTCCATAGGAAGGCTATTCCAATGTACACATTTTTGTAATCTACATGTAGGAAAATTAGTGTATCCTATAATAAACTATAATAAAATTACTATTGTTATTTTTCCTTTTTGTTGGAAATAATTATCACTGCTAGTACTACTATTGCCATTATTATTGTTTTTTAAATGTCTATGGCACTCTCTATTAAATTATCTGTGTGACGTTGTTTTGTTTTGAAATCCCAACAACCTAAATTGCAAAACAAGATTCCTACATCACTGAAAAGAAACTGTTGTTTTAACATCATGAAAAGCATGTGAATTGTTATACACATTTTGGTATTACTAGTTATACTCATGTGCTATGCACATGAAGAGTAATTTTGTAGGTCTTAATTGCGTGTTATGTTTTGATTATGACGTTGTTATATTTTTATTTTTTTAATACAAAAGATTTTTGTTGTATGTAACTTCATACGAAACCAAACTCAAACATTGTTATGAGTATTTGGTTTTAAAATAATAAGGATTAGACAAGAAAAAATATAATAGGTACATATATGGAAAAATATATATCAATGATAAGATGTAACGAATAAACTTTTTAAAAGAAGTACATTAAAAAAAATAAGATTATCCTATAGAGAATTTTCCAGTAAAACTAAAATAAAAGAACCCAAAAATTAAGCATGGACACATGTGAAAGAAATTATGTTAATAGGAGTAATGTACACTTCAAAATTACGACAATAGGAACAAGTTAGAGAGAATTCATTTCTTAAAAATAATGTTGAAAGGATGATGTGAAAAAACTTTATAACGAAGACACATTTATAGGGAAAAAAATTATTGTAGTAGGTAAATTAGGAAAACCCGAAACATATTAATAAGAACACGTGAGAAGAAAAAGGTATTTTAAATAAAGCATATAAGAAATTAAATTGTAAAATAAACAGGGGCACATTTGAAAAAAGTTAAAGATATTATTATTTGGGTATCTTGTGTTTTAGAAAAAAACATCACATTGATATTATTTTGTTTAGAAAACACTAAAACGGCACCTTGTAGTTTTGAAGATATCATTTTAGTACTCCAAGCTTGTGTTCTTTGATGTGAAATTTCTTTTTTTTATTTTTTTCTAATTAGACAAACTTGTCTCAATTTACCCTCTGCATACTTTTTAAATAGAAAAACATTGAGATATATAAGATAAAGATGCCCTTAAGTGGATCAAATTTGTTTCTAAAATATATAAGTTAGAACTATAAGTTAGGAACATAGTGGGAACTATAAGTTAGAAATAAAAACTATAGCATGTGAGAATTTTAAATCATAACATGCTTTTACTTTACACTGTAGTATATGAGAGCTTTACACTTTAATAATTGAAACTAATAAATTGTAATGAAATTGCCAAACACACTCAAGATCTTTTTTTAACATTTAATGTATTATTTTATGATTTTTTATGTTTTAAAACCTAAAAAATATGTTTTTATAATTATTTAATGATAGTTATATTGTTTTATAAATTTTTTTTATTTATAAAAATAAAATTAAAACAAAATTTTTAAATATAAAAGGTATTTTTATAGTTTTTAAAAGTAAAATAACTGTAGACTATAAATTAATCCATCATTCTAAGAAAGAGTCAAATGTATTGACTCAATTTGGCATTGACTTTTTTGCAGCTAGATCACGTAATCGATGTTCAACATATTACATCGGAAAAATGTTCAAGGACATGGTCAAAGGGACCATGGTTAACAGTGAATTTTTATTTTACTTTTTCGTGGCGTAAGTTATTTATACACATGGACTGCACGGAAGGGGGTTGGACCTGTTCAAGTCCTTAAAAAAGGTCTTGATTTGTGTCAGTATTGAAGGCTAATATATAATTGGGATGAAGGTTGGTTTGAAAAATCAGTAACAAATTAAAGTTAAAACTTAAATATTATAATAAATTAAACTTATTTTTTTAATATACTTTCTAAACGAAGCAAAAAGCTTAGCTTGGATGTAAAAGTATCTAGTGGAACAGGCTCCAATTGCTTAAGGTGCGTTTGGTATAAGTATTTGAGTAGAGTATTTGAATGAAGATTTAAATTTTTATGAGAGAAATTACTGTAGCAAAATGATTCGAACCGTGATTTGAAAACTCAAACAAACACACCCTTAGACTCTTTTGTTTTATTGGTTCAAACCTCAAGTTAAATTTTTTTAGGATTATTTGTCTTTTTATATATTATATTTTAAGTTTATTTAAACAATATATATTCAATTTTTAATTGTATTGAATTTATACATTTAGATTAAATTTAATACATAAATTTATATTTCTTTTCAAGTAATATTTAATTTTGACCTAAAAATTTTTCTAAAATACCCTCAAAGTAAGTAGCTTTAAAAATTAAAAAAACTTAATATTCAGGTTTTTGCCTACAATAAAATATATAAAATATATTCAAAAATAGGTATTTCGTGTGTTTTTATTTTTGTTTTCTTTGTTTTTTGAAAGTTTTATTTTTTTCTCTTTTATTAAAGGATAATTTAGTTATTTTAAAAGTCAAAATCAACTATTAAATTAAGTTATCAATTTGCATATTAAATTTAATTTGAATACATACATTTGATGAAATCAAAAATCAAAAGTCTAATTTTTAAATTAACCTAAAATTAAAAATAGAAAAAAAAAATGAATATCTCATCTTTTTATTATAGTGCTTTCTCTAAAAAAAAATTATATTTTTGTTCAAATCTATGAACCTAACGGGCACTAAGCTCTCCATTTAAGATTCTATTATAAACTATAATAATCTTGAACTTGGAATCACATTAATTCTTAATTGCTTTGCTTTACCGATGTCATGCAGTGTTCAGTACTATATAAAACTGAACAACACGCTTCATGCTTTTTTAAAATAAAATAAAACAAAATATAATAAAAGCAAAGCTTTGTGCCGCTTTATCAGAAGTATGCTACCAAAAATGAACAAATACAATGCAATCATAAAATTAACCATGTTTTTCTCCGACTCCTCTCCGCCGTCCCCCAGAAAACTAAACCGAAATTACAAGTGTGACAATCTCCAAATACCCTTAATGAATTTTTGTTCTCTGTAACACCAGAAGGTGTGTCTTTCCACCTGGCCTTCAACCCCTACAGCGACCTTATTACAAAGATTAAACTTTATATACGTCACGACAACAATTAAGCTCCACAACTTAATGCATGTTACTAAAAAAAAACTCTTTGAAATTATGAATGTTGAACAGGACAGTCCAATATGGAGTTTAGAACAGAAAATGACAATAGCCACTGCACAGCTAGGTCCTTCCTGGTTGGAACAATAGGAACAAAGTAATTTCCGAATGGCGAATCGAAGATCCTAAAATTTCCGGTGCAACCGTCTTTCTGTGCTTGTGCAATAGCAAAATTTTTGGCCTGTTGAACTTGAATGCTCAAGTTGGTATTACCAATTTGGGCAGCTGCAACCTGGAGATATCAATCCAGGTAATGAAATCACATAATTCAAAAATACATACCAGATTTCTGCCAAAATTGAAGACAATAAACACAAGATTGCCCTCGATAAAGAGCTTACCGATTTATCCGCCCTCTCTTCTTTGCCAGTAGGAGAAGTAATGATCCTGCCATTAGAGAAAGCAACACTGAGAAATTCTAGAATTATATAACAAGATAAACACAGCCAGATTCTAATGTAATCTTCTGCTAAGTAAGCAAATTAATGCCAAGGGACCTAAAATGCTGTTAAAGCTGTGATGAACTTGTAAAATGTGGAGCTAAAATGCCATCAAAAAAGAGAAACCCAATTTCGATAAACTAATGGATTAAGGTAAAGCAGACCATTTTACTGAGAAGAGAAACAATCCTTGAACTCTTCTCTTTACTTTCTCTATTACATAGTCTGAGAGTTTAATAAAAACAATCCATACCATTTTCCACTGGGATGTATCTTTCAAAAGTTCACTATACCAAATGTCAATTAAAATCTTCACAATTCAACTAAACTAATGTATATTGCAATCCATTATCCCAACATATACGACAAAAAAAAACAGAGTATTGGCTTCAAAATTTTCCATTAGAATAATCAAGGCAAGTGGGCATCTAGAATTTAACTTTTCTTTAATAGAATCAGGAAGATGGCACTAATTGATGAAACGGGAAGACCCAAAAATCAGATATATATATATATATATATATATATATATATATATATATATATATATATTTTTTTTTTTTTTTCTATGGGAACAAAAAATCAGACTGTCTCACTGTGGGTATTACTTGCCACTACAAGAAACCTAATTGAAATTCATATCAAAACCACTTTATACCAACGGAGATCACTGGAATCGAGAAATTACCACCGAAACATAAATAAAAAACACACCTTTCGAGAAACAATTTCCTAATTAATCTTAATCAATTTCATTCAAATACTATAAGCTCTATATATGGTTTGATCTTATAATACTTCAGGTGCTAACGAAACTATTTTAGTGAAATTTAATTGTCTTAATTCCCGGGCGATTGCGCCAAAAATTCGAGTTCCTTTTGGATTTCCTTCTTGATCAATAACAACCGCAGCATTGTCATCATATCGTATTATCATACCGTTGTCGCGTTTGAGTTCTTTACAAGTACGTACAATTACGGCTCTGATCACTTCTGAACCAAAAGAAATAAAGAATCCTTTTCTAGCAAAATTTTCTTTTTTCTCTTTTCTTTTTTTTCCTCCTTTTACAATGAACTTAACCAAAAAAAATTACACTATTAACCGCCGATTTTGGCTCGGAAGAACAACATTAAATCAGTCTTGAGGAAGAGCAAAAACAAGGAATTACATACGAGTCGGTGGCTGCTTGATTTTCCTTCTCTTGTATTCTGATGCCATGTTCGCCAAAATGCTTTGCAAAGCGTTTTTTCTTTGTTGTGTGACTAAAGACTAAGAAACCAGATTGGGCTCGTGGGCTAATATGAGCCAGAGTGGGCTATTATCCCTTGTTGTGGCCCAAATTCTTCATATTGTTCTTTGTGGTTCGGGCCCCCCTTTTTGGTAATACTTTGTGGTTCGGCCCTTGCCCCGTCGAGACTTGTTCCAATTTAGGCTCAACAACCTAACAATTGATTTCCTAAAAATTAGGATAAATTAGGCTGTTTACCCTCTTAAAAGTCTACTTATTTTAAAAATTAGGTCTTAGCTTAGTTCATTAGGAGGGATGGAGAGAAAGAATGATGGAAAGAGCTAAAGGGATTGAGAATATGAGAGATGGAAAAGATTATAATAATTGTTTATGTTGTTTGTATGACGAGTTAAAAAGATAGATAAATAGTCATATGTTTAATTGCTATATTATCTTTTTTATCATTTTATAAATAACTTTTTTAAGGATAAAATAATATTTTAAGGGATGAATTGTATGGATCCCTCTATAAGTGGAGGGATGCAAAGTGGTGGGGCCCTTGAAGGAGAAACTTTCTCTATACCTTTCCCTTCCTTCTCTCCCTCAAACCAAACAAAGGATCGGAGTCTCCCCCTCCATCTCTCTCCCTTCACCCTTCTCCCTCCCTCCCTCCCTCCCTCCTACCAAACATACCCTTAATTTCCCCCCGAGAAAAAAGTGATGTATTTGAATTCTAACGTTCTATAAGTGATGTTCCACTAATTTACCTAATATTGATTGTGGCATGTGGCAGCCCACTAGCGCAAACAATATTTCACACTTACTTTGTTTTGTTTTTTAAGGAAAAAATTATTTTAGAACCATGTGTTATATCAAAATTTAAGTTTGGTACCATTTGTTTTGGAAAATTTCATGCCAGTACCTTAACCTTTAGAAAATCTTTTTTAATACTTTGGAGTCTTTTTTTGGGACATAAAAAGACAAAATTACCTTTTTTATAAAATATAGTCAGTTGATTGAATTTTTGAATAAAAAATTTGTTATGCCTGCAACAAAACACCTAAATACCCAGGCCCCCAACCAAATGCGCTTTTGTTTAAAAAAAAAAAAATTCTTACTCAAAATTTTGGTCAACTTATTATATTTTATAAAAGGGTAATTTTGTCTTTTTGTATTCCAACAAAAGGTTTCGAGGTACTAAAAAAATTTTGTTCTACAAGGTTGAGATATCGGCATGAAATTTTTCAAAACAGATATTACCACTCATATTTTGATATAACACAAGGTACAAAAATGATATTTTCCTTTTTTTTAGAACTCAAATGATATGTAGCCTATTTAATATTGTTTTGGGAGTTTTTGAAAATATTTTTACACATTTTTTGAGGCAAAAAGTTTAAAAATACTCTCAGCATAATTCTCCAAAAATTCTTATTTTTTAAAACAAAATCATTTTCACTTATTTTAAAACACTACCAAATTAACAAATATGAGATTTGGGCTTGAAAATAAACCAGGACGTTTCAAATTGCAAAGGAATATGAAAAATGATCCGAAGGCAACGTTCACGTGGGCAACAAGAATAGCAAAGTAAAACAAAGAATATTGCTTGATGAATACTAATTGGAGAAAAAGGTTTTTGGCATCATACTAGGGATGTGACATCAAAAAACAATGCGAAAAAGGCCTAAAGAAAACAAGTGGAAAAACAAGAATAAGAAGGGGAAAAAGTTTTCAAAGTATTGTATCCTTTTTCTTTTTTGAGTAAATTTTGAATGGTTTACGGGCTAAGAAGAGGGTCTATATTTTTAGTCGATCATTTTCATTTGTTCTCATATATTTTATTCAAGTCAAGATAAATAACGTTTTTGGTTGCTAGCCCTTTTGCATTTTTTCAAAGTGGTCCATGAAAATCTAATTAGGTCATAAGTAGTAAGCCTTACTTCATAATTTGTATAGATGGATTATAGTAAGTATGCTAAAAGTTCTATTATCTTTTTTCCGCTAATTACTTCTAAAATCTTGGCTAAACATGTCTTAATCAATTTTAAAGGGAATACGATTCATTTACTTTGTCCCTCAAAACCAAAAACAAATTTAACATCATAATTAGATTCCTTATATTTAATAATTAAATATGACTTCCAACAAGCCCACTTGCTCGTTTTTCTTTAAAAAAAAAATGGTAAGCATTCGTGTTGAGGGTATTTTATTTTAGTATCACTTTTGTGGATTTAGTAATGATTCTTTCACACCCCTCCACCACTGATCTTAATTTTTGTGTGTTCTTTGTTCTACTCTAATGCATATAACAAAAGAAACAGCTATATGGGAAGAAGATATATATATATATATATATATATATATATATATATATATATATGGACAAAATAGCTATAGAGATCAGGAAAGGGTATATGTTAACTTTAAATGTGATAATAATCAAGATGCTAAGTCGCCATACTATATGAAAAAGTGAAAACTACTTTGTGCTATTCTTTTTTTTTTTTTTTTGAAATTTACTTTGTGCGATTCCTGTCCCATAATAGTGTCCCTTTTTATTTTATTTTATTTATTTTTGGTAGACCATAATAATAATGTCAGTTGAATAATCAAACATATCAATGGAGATAGCTAGTATGTGCTAACTAAGACAGTCAACTAATTAATGCTGATCAAACATAGCCTGAGGGATACTACTGACAATCATATACTGTAATCACGCCTAAACATATATTTGCTGCTTACAAAGTTGTCATTTTTCTTATTCATTGTTAGCTGGATTTAAACCTAGAATCTCTCTCTTAATCCGTCCCATCCTTATCAATTTGGACTAATATCAATCGGCACGTTAAAAAGTCATCTTAAAAAGAAACCAAAAAAGCCAAGCAAAATTAAGAACCATCTATCTATATTCACATTTTAATTTGACTACAGAGTTCAGGGTTCAATACATGAAAAGGAGAAGAAAGTGTTTGCTTTTGTTTAGAATTGACAACTAGATCATAGCCATCATGGAAAATATATTTGAAATTTTGGTAGGGTCGAAGTTACATTATCTTTTGCTAATATAAACTAATATGACAGCTAGCTGCCAAGTTAAAAATGGAAAATATGGTCAAAATAATCTGGCTGACCTAACATACATATCTGATAAAAATGGAAAAATAGGAATATGTGTGCGTGTGTTTGTATGTGTGTATGTATATTGCATGTAATGTCTATATAATCACTAAAATTTGCTACATCTGTTATAATAGTAATAATAATAAAAAAAAGACCAACATTGACACATTTGATGTTACATGATAAAAATCACCTTTTGGTGCTAGCCTAATTGATAAATATGAGATAAGTTAAGTGAAATAGAGATTTCGGATTCAACTGTTTAGAGTAGTTAACTCACATAAAAATAATCGTTTTTAAGAGAGAAAATATTACACGAATATTAATCAACCTACCGGGAATCACTCCTTATGATCAAAATTTTTTTATCAAAATCTAAAGGAAGCATGTGTCTCTGACTTGACTAATAATTAATTAATTTTCTAAGGTGAATTCCCTTTGGTTTTGATGAAGATAGTAGTGAGCCTTTGGTGGGATCTCATCACGCCATATAATGCTGAAATGGATTCCTTAAATGTCATATCCAACATCTCATCTATATTCCATTCTCCAACTTAATTTGTTTCTGATCAATATTATTGTTGACCCCCCAAATCCAACCAAATCTAGTTCTCATCATCAAATGTGAATTCTTTGTAGAATAAACGCCTTTGCATGCTTTGAAAAGATCATTAGTTCTTATATATATTTTCCTATGTGTACGATTCCTGTTTTTCGAATTCGTCAACCCTAAACAAATCTTTGTTTTTCCCCTTGGTGGGGATGGTAATGGGGATGCTGTTGACTTGTTTCTTTATATTCGACAATTTTGATCAAATTCAAAGACCACACTGAGTCAAGTAAAGCTTGAGTAATCACCAATATACTGGTGTAGCGATAAGGATACATTCCTTTCTTTTCTTCTTAGAATTCCTTATTTTAAGACTTCTTGTTTGATTAATGTGTTATACCGCATCGTGTAAGTGACGGTATGAGTGAAATTGAGTCCATTTTTCGAATAGAATTTGGTCAGATCATTTATGTTTTATTGATAGATCCCAAAACTTTCAAAGCGACAAAGGAGACGGGAGAGCACGATGAGACCGATGACCCCCCTGAGTAGCTATTGGTTGGTGATGTTGTTTCAATTACATGATTCGAGCTCCAATCTCCATCGTGGGCAATTTAATTAAGCACAATGCTCAAAAATTGGGAGGACCACCGCACCAATGGGTACGTGGGGTCAATTGCGAATCTCCAGTACTGGATTGCGGTTGAAAAATCTTGCTTATAACTTTTTTATTTTATTTTATTTTTTAGCAGAAATTAAATTGAGGAATCCGCAAGGCATGACCCAACTTATAAAATATGCATACTTTGTGAAAGCAGCTCCATATTGACTTTAATACATGATCTAAATCTAAAGTAAACCATTACTTTAATTTGTTAATTAAAAAGATTAAAACCCAAATCCAATTGTCTCATGCCATAACTCGCCACGTGGCATAGTATAGCTGACCAATATTGCCTCTAATTAATTAAGAACTTGGGTTTCTAAGCGATCAAGGCTCACATACATTATTAATATAGAGATTAACACATGATCTTGCATATATTACATATATATATATATAGAGAGAGAGAGAGAGAGGGGGAGGGGGGTGGAGGAGAGAGTGTAAGTACTTTCTAATTACAGTAGTACTGTTCCATCAGATCAAGGTTTATATTATTATTATTATTAATTAGGGCAAACTCTGAGCCAATTCTAGAAAAATAAACTTGGCTGGCCATAGTTGTGTGGATGAGTCAAAATATATAAGAAATATTGGTGTGGAATTGGACAAGAATGTTCACGACCATGTGCATGAAATGCGGCCCACGTGGGTTATGGTATTCGTGTGGGTCTCTACTCCTTCAAGTTCTGTTTCTTGCCGCTTCCTGTCTTTCTTTCTTTCAAACATGGCAGTTTAGGAAGGTGTACAGAAAGTCTCACAAACTCAAGCTTCCTCGTAAGGAAAGTAGTATAGCCGTAAAGGAAATCAGCTCTACAAACTATACAAGGACACACACATATATGATTCATATATATATATATATATGTATATACGTAGTAATATAATGAAAGGCAACATAGATTAAGAGAAGACATGGCATATCAATAAAGTCATAAAAAGGACATATATAGGTCCAACAACATAATTACAGCCAATAGTATCTTTGATTATTTCTTAGGAGGCTACATGACCCAATCTGTTATTTGTTTGGTATTAATTTCGGCCAAAACCACCGACTTTTGAACCGTCAAATTTTGTACAGTTTCTAGTGGTACGTTTGATTAACTTTGAAAGAAATGTGTACTTGGTAAAGATTGACATACGAGTTTGATGAAGAACGGAGCTAGAAAATTTGTTAATGGAGGCTTGAGTAAAGTCAAAATTTTGTAATAGATAAATAGTGTAACAAATACTAAAAATCTTATTTATTTTTGTATGTTTTTGTCGATTTATTTTGTTTTTCTATTAATTTATAGATATCTTTTTTTCCTTCCTCCATATAAAGGACTTAGGTAGTATTGTATCACAGTTTTTGTATTTAAGTTCTTAAATTTGAATTGAGTGATACGAGTGTGTGTGTGTATATATATATATATATTACAATTAGAAGTAAAAATTAAGCTCCCTTTTGTTTGGCGAACCAATTAAAACATTGAGTTATTTTTTTTTTACAATTTTTTATTCAAACTTACAAATGAAACTTTTTAAAATATTATGCATTTTATAGGGTAAAACAATTACTTTTATATCAAAATTAGATGTGGCAAATAAAATGTTTAAGGGGCACGATAATAGTTTTTTAAAAAAGTACAAAGGGGCCAACTTGGACCGCGAAATAGGGGTGGGGTTTATTTCGAGGTTAATTTGGAAATACCATTTCTACGGCGTTATTTTTCAATCTTATGACTACTATAAAAGAATTTGAAATATATCACTTCTTAAAAGTAAAAAGATATAAATAATGTCATAAGTATTTTATATTAGGGTTAGGTAAACAAGTATATAATCTAAAAGTATTTTAATATTTTTGTTCGAAGAAGTGGTATGAATCAAAGGACAAAAAAATAAATAGTAAAATACAATATTAATAGTAAAAAAAATGATATACTACCTAACTTACTCTTTATTTCGCTTTGCGTCTGAGCTTAGCACAACGGTACATAAATCCAGCTATTCCTGGTCTTTAATATATAGGTCCAGAGATTGAAACCTCCACTACAAGTTAGTAAAATAAGTGAATTAATAATTTTAAGATTTTGGATTGAAACCTCCGCTCCAAGTTAGTAAAAAAAAAATAAGTGAATTAAGAATTTTGAGATTGTACAAAGATGACCCATCTGTAGGCTTTTTTTTTTGGGTAATACTGTAGGTTTAATATGACCATTAATGATCATGGTGGTGGTGGGGTTATATGGCTACGTCCCTGAACTTAGTCTAGCAGTATAGAAAACTATTTTCAGTCTCTAATATTGAGGTCATCAAAATAAAAATTTTGAGAATCTGTAGTGATCCTAGGTTTAATATTGTCATTAGTCGTTCAATTGTAAATTTAAATCAGATGATGCACATCAATTTTGAGTCGAATACTTTTTTTTATCTCGTTTTATGATATTCTATTGAATAGAATTCCTGATAAGAGAATTTTTCTATTTACGAGCTTATTTAGGACTGTAGTTCGAATTAAAACATTGTAGCAATTTAAATTCTGTAAAAGAAAATAACATAGCAAAATCATTTCGAACGAGAATTTTTCGGTTTGAACTAGATGAACTTTCTGAAATGTATACATTAAAGGATTTTTTTAAAATTTTTTGTCCAAGTTGGGTTGGTGTCTTACATCACGGGCGGGTGGAAATGAGCTGTGTGTGTGAGGCAAGTATAGCTGGCGTTGCAAAGACCCATCTACAAGTCCCTTTACCCTCCCTATATCACGTGCCTATATATATATTTCTCTCTTTTTTTTCATCTTTTTTTTTTTTTTCATGAACTTTTGATCGTTAATGTGGACTCCCATGTTTCCCCTTTTTTGAAAAAACTTTGTACCATTTAATTAAACATGTTGGCTTACAGCAAGCTCAGTTCTGTCAAAGGATGTTTCATTTTCCTTTTCAGTAAATTCACTTGTTTTCAAGCCATTCCTTAATTTGGTCAAGGCTTGCCTGGCTAGCTGCAAACTGAATCTCTCTCCCCCCAGTCGGTGGTTAGATGTGTATATTTTAAAGGGGTCCCGGTGAAACAAATTTGGCTTAAAACACACAATTTTTGTCTGCTGATCATCATGCATATTTATTTTATGAAAGCTACACTTTTCTTTCACTACTTTCTCGTTTTATTCTTCCCCCTAAGTGAATATTTATATTATGGTACTAGCTTTAGGGACTTCGTGTGTCTGCAACCATTTTTAATTTCTCTCACAAATTTCTATTTAAGTAATTCTCTAGTACTAGCTTTTGGTGGTGACTAGACTAAATCAACGTTATTACTTTAAGAGAATTATAAGCTTCTCTATGTGGAAGTTAAGCATGTGCTGTAGCACTTTGTAAGTACAAAACTCTCCTTACTATACAAAGCACAATATTTTGTGGAATATATATATATATATATATATATATATATACGTGTAACACTTTCAGAATATTTTTCCTCTTCTTTTTTTTTTCCTCAATTTTTTGTGTCTCCCTTCTGTTATGATCATCATCAACGCCAAACATATATAATTATATTGTTACGGATACCTTACACCCACCTTTTTTCTAGTTTTGAGGTAGGCACTAAATCTGCCCACTTTATGATCAGTTGCTTTCTTCTTAGCTTAATTTTCTTTGGGGTGATCAACAAGATGATAACTGTCCCTTTTTCCTTAGAGAACTTTACAATTTCTTCGGCTGGGACAACTTTCTTCTTTCCTTTTTTCTTTCCTAATACTTTTAGGACAACTTTTGCTGGCTATCCCACTCATCAACAGTTCATATATACAGCTCTCATGGGTCCTTTCCTATCAGTTTAGTTCTATAAGTTTGAAGCACAATTCAAACCTTTTTACTATAGTATTTATTTTTATAAAAATTATAAATTTCTGTTTAATTTTCTGCTCAAACCTAACAACCCAACACTAAATTTTCCTTGCTTGTTGTGTGAAATATGATCAACAGGTAGCACAGCTTTATTTGTGTACATAAATGTGTGTGTAAATTGATGCATAGACACACATGCATATATTTATATACTAGAGTAAATTGTACTGTTGTAACTTGAATTATTTACTTTTTGCATAATGTATTTTGTATTTTCAATCTTCGTATAATACACCTTGAACTTTAAAATTATTGACAATTGAGACCCAATAACTACTTTTAATTTTTGTTGAATACTCTTTTTCACGTATTGAGCTTTAATTTTTTTCTTGAAATGACAAGCTCTATTTTTAAGAAAAATTACGTGTAAAGTTTCGTGACTAAAATTGTCTACTACTTTTTAATGCTCATTAGCTATTAGATCTTAATTACCAATAATTTTAAAATTTAAAGGCATTTTGTCAAGATTAAAATTAGGAGTATATTATGTGAAAAAAAAAAGTTTGAGATTATATATATAACAAAATAGAAGAATATATATAACATACGTAACATAAAAGAAAGGTCAGAGATCGAATGTGTATTTGTTGAAAAGAGGTTTGGAGGTGGGAGTGGAGATTTGCTTTTTTTGCGATGAGACCTTTCTCGTTGATGATCACGTGTGATTTGAGCAAAGCTTTTTGACAAAAAAAAAAAAAAAAAAAAGGAGGGTTTTCTCAAAGACCCTTGTTATCATATACACAAAAAGGAATGTTTATGAAAAGCGATCTATTTCCTCTCCGTAACTGGGGTACTGCCACGTGTACTGGAAACAAGTGTAGTTGGTGATGAATTTCAAGATTTTGCT
This sequence comes from Artocarpus heterophyllus, assembly GCA_025403435.1. NCBI lineage: Eukaryota > Viridiplantae > Streptophyta > Magnoliopsida > Rosales > Moraceae > Artocarpus > Artocarpus heterophyllus. The sequence continues at coordinate 3,355,125 of CM046329.1, forward strand.
TCACTTTTTTTTCCCCATTTCAAATAAATACGAAGAAATGAAATTTGTTTGGAGCAATATTATTGCAAATGTAATGTTGGTGGGAGATGTTTGAGATCTCAATATCCTAGTAATAACACAAAGGTCCCTCCCTTGAGTGCATCAATTTTTATTGATTTGCACTTTTCAAACTCTATCTTTGAAGAAAAGTCAATTTAAAAAATATATCTCAATGATTTTTTAATGTTATCTGCTACATTATGCTACAATAATGCATATGAACCCCAATACACAAAACAGTTAGGGGAAGGGGAAAACTTTTGTGCCGCCCAATGTTTATGAACCACTTGATCTGTTTCCACAATATTTCCAAATATTATGTTTTGGTGTATACATTTTATTTTCCCTGAGAGAAGGAAAAGAGGTATGAGAGTTGACAAAACAGTTAACGTTAATTTGGTCCACGCAAATTTAGAAAATTCCTAATCGTAGAAACCATGTTTTTCTAGATCACTAAGGAGAGCATAATAGTTCGCTTGGTGCGCGGATTCAAAATGGTGTAGTTTAGAACTTTATAGTTTGAATTATAGGTTCCAAACTGTATAGTTTAAATGGTGGTTTTAGACTGATGCCTGGAATATAAAGGTTTAAAATGAGAACAAAACATCACATCAAGTTTGAAACGAGAATTGGCGCTTGAAAAACTATGGTTTATGAAAGAAAAATGAAAATAAAAATAATTTTTACTATTGATAATGGTTCAAACGGTATGAATTTTAGGGGTGTAAAATTTAGTTTTTGAGAGTTTTGACTATTTTAAAACCGCCTCTATGGTTTGAACTGATCTTAGTTATTTTTTAACCAAAAACTAGTGTAAACCGTCTTTAGAGTTTGAACTGTCTTAAACGGTTATGAACCTAAATACAAACGGCCTATAAGGCGTTTTGGGAAGCTAGTTCCTAATTGAACCTAAAATAATATGACAATTAAATTTTTTTTGAAAGAAAATATTATAACAAACTTAGTTCAAACCAAAACATTTTGCTTCAAATTAAGTTCCTAAAAAAAATATATATATAGCTTTTTAGGATTTCAATTATCTGTCTAAGTTTTGGTGTTTTAAATAACATTTAAACAATCAAATTATGCCATATCATCTGATAAACTTAAATATTAAAATATGAAAAAAGCATTTCGAATTTCATAAAGGCATAACATAATGTGGTTTATTTAAGGGTAACATAAAAAATGAACACGTTATTTGAGTCCAACTTTTTGACATGGCGGCTTAAGAATGGCTACGAGTATTTAAAGTAATTATAATATTATGTTTCTATAAATTAAACAGCATAATCAGTATTTTATACGAGAATATTGATATGAGAAACGACAATATTTTTAGTTAAAAGGTATAGGATCTTGTTTGTGCATCTGAAAATAATATAAGTGTTTGGGGGACAGCATCAGTATATGTCAAAGATATGCATTAAGTAGACTCACGAATTCTTGTTCTAATAAAATTATGTTTATCGCTTAACTTTGTGCTAATTAAGGATTCAGCAACAATTAATATTGCTCAACTTGTGGGGAATCGGAAAGCAAATAACCACACGAGCCAATTAATTAATTAATTAAGAATCTGAGCTAATACAGTCAGAATATTATACTTAATTGGGTTTTTATATACAAATTCATGCAAAGCAAAAAAAAAAAAAAAAACGAGCATGCAAGGCAAGAATTTTTATACAAATTGATCATGTGCCTCCATGATCAAGTGCCTATATATCTATGCTATGTATCAAGCTAGTTGCCCATCACGCCACCAAAAAAGGGCTAAAAGAAAAGGAAAAAAGAAAGTAACCCCACTAGAATGTCTGACGTGGGACCTACTCATCATCCACCAATCAGATTGAAGATATTTCCCTAGGGCAAATGATCTACTGTGTGAATTAAACACCTGTGCATTGCCCCAATATGGTGCTTTTCCATATCACTGCCTGTTTCTTCAGCTTAATGTCAGTTTATTTTATTTTATTTTTTATGTTTTTCTTTGTTTTTTTTTCTGTCATGTTTAATTAAAACTATAATTGAATTAAGCACCCTTTGGTCTAGAACCCTTAGGATAATCGAAAGGACATGTTGTAAAATTTAAAAATTTGTGCGGGGGAGAGAGAGAAGATGAACTTTTTTTTTTTTTTTTTGGTTTGTGTATATATGTTTGAGAATACAATCAAATCCAAGTGCTTCCCACGATCTTTTAGAATGGTCTAATTTGTGAAGGGAGCTTTTCAAAGAATGTTTTAACTTCTAGAAAAAGTTATGTAACGTCCCGAAATTTATTTAAAGTTAATGTAATGTAAATGATGAATTAGTGTGCCATAATTAAAGTTTTAACTTTAGTTAGATTATTTGATTGGATTTTGAGTTTTTGGTTGTTTTGTTAAATTAATGCATTCAAATGATTTCTCATTTGTTTTAAAATGATGTTTTGAGTTTTAAAACACAATAATTTGTAAAATGTTAAAAATACTCTGTTTTGTAAAACCGTGGGCGGCCTATGGTTTTCGCACAGTAAAACCGCCCACCGATTTTCTCTATTTATTTCCTTCTCCTCTCTCTCTCTCCTCACTCTCACGTTTTCACTCTCTCTCTCTCTTCCCTCTCTCTTTCTCGGCAGCTCTCCCTCTCTCTCAATCTCTTTCAAAAAATTTTAAAACAAATTCGAATCCAAGCTTCAGGATAGCAAGGAGGAAGCTCGGGGACGTGATTTGGCAACCGAGAACGCGGATTGAAGCTTCGATTCGAGGTTAGATTCGAAATTTCTAAACTTTTTACAAAATTTTCAATTTTGTGCATTTTTGAAATCTAGGTTTGATTAAGCTTAGAAAACCTTGTGTTTGAGTTAAATGAACTTAGAACAACTAGAATCTAAGCTTAGATTGAAGAAAAACAGATTGAATTCAAGATTTTTCATTTTTCCCCTCATTTTCTCATTTTCGGATTTTTGAGGATTTTGAGTCTAAATCTTGTTTAAATGATTCCAAACATGTTCTAGAATGTTTTTCTATCAAGTATAATTGTTTTTCATGCCTGGGATTTGAGAAAAACAGGTTGGAAACAAGATTTGGATTTTGGGGATCGAGAAACCCGTGGCTGGCTGAGAAGTATAATTGTTTTAATATTTATTCGTTTAATGATTTCAATTGACTAATGTATATGAACTCTTTACAAAGTGTTTTAATGAATCCCACCTTTTATACTTAATTCAACCCCTTAAACTCTAGATTTTTAATTCAATTCTCCTTTTAATTAATTTAAATAATCCGCCACGTCACCTCCCGTACTCCGGGTCGTGACAAATAGCCTAGTACCTCTGATTCTTTATAGATTGTGGTGAATACTATTGTTAATAAATGACATTTTTATTTTAAAAAGAAAATATATAAAGGTAAAAAATGATGATTTGCGAATCAATTATTAAATAGGGATATTTATCTTTTTATACCCTCTCTTTTAAGTTGATTCAAATTCTATACCTTTGGTTTTAAATTTCATTGAATTTATACATTTGGATTTGATTTGATATAGAAACTTATTACCTTTTCTCAATGAATATTCAATTTTGACTTAAAAATTACCCAAAATACTCTCAAATTGATAAATAAGAAAATTTTACAAATTAAAAAAAAACTTTATATTAAGGTTTTTTACTTCAAACATGTATATAATACCTTAAAAAAATAGGCTTTTTGTGTTTTTTGTTTACTTTTTATTTTTTAAAAGTCATTTTAAAGGTTAAAATCAACTATTGACCAAAGTAAGGTATAAATTCGTGTCTCAAATCTAATCTGAATGTATAAATTTCATAAAATTCAAAGCCAAAGGTATAGTGTTTAAATAAACCTAAAATACATAGTATAAAAAGATAAATAACGCTAATAAATATTATGTAATTAATTAAAAATTAGGATTATTAACACTAATGGTCCTTAAACTTTAGAGTCTCCCTCACTTTGTGCACTGAACTTTAAAAATCACCATTTTATCTCTAAACTTTCAAAACTCTGCACTTTACTTCCTAAATTTAAGAAATCACTATTTTATCATTGAACTTTTAAAGCTCCTCATTTTGTCTTGTATTTCCTAATTTTCAGTTTAAATTGAGAATTAAGTCCACTTAATTTGCATATGGGTCACTTATAAGAGCAAAAATGAGATTCTATCACTTTTAGATTTTATTTCACGTTTGTACTTTTATTTAACGTTTTTTTATCTGCTCTCATTTAAGAAGGTTCTGTATGCATATTTTTTCTCGATATTGTTTGTTGATATCTTATCATTTTTAACGCATAACTCATCCTGTTTGGTTTTCAAATTCATATATCAGCAAACACTATCGACTTATTAAACATGTTACACATTAAAAATGAGAAGAAATGTATAGACAAACCTTCTGAAATGAGAGTTCATTTAAAAAATAAAGGCATCAAGTGAGATTGTAAACATGAAACAAGACTTAAAAGTGATAAAATCTCATTTTTGTCTTTGTAGACCCATGTGTGAATCAAGTAGGCTTAATTCTATCTATTTGAATAAAAAATCAGAATTTAAGGAGATAAAATGAGAAGCTTTGAAAGTTTAAAGGAAAAATTATAATTTTAAAAATTCAAGGGGTAAAGTGAGGAGTTTTAAAAGTTCAAGAGGTAAAGTGAGAAGTTTTAAAAGTTCAAGGGGTAAAGTGATGATTTTTTAAAGTTTATGAGGTAAAGTGAGGGAGACCCTAAAGTTTAGGAGCCACTAGTGTTAATAACCTAAAAAATTAATAAATATTGATGAAGAAATGTATACAACTTAGAGTTTTTATGGGACAAAAACCATATAAATTATAGATTTACCAAATTTCATCATGGAGTAAATTCAGAATTTATGGGGTAAGTGGAATTACTAAATTTGGATGTAGAGTAAATTCATGATTTATCATATAAATCTTGAATTTACTAGATTTGATCATGGTGTAATTATAGAATTCACCAAGTAAATCCCAATTTACTGCTACTAATTACTAACTTTTCTAAAAATTTCTGTTATTTATTTTTATTTCACTCAAAGAAATGCTATTTACTTCTTTCTTTTTTAATTTGTAGGTTATACAACGGGCGCAAATCATCTCCCCTCATATAGATATATCAATCCTCAAGAGAAAAATTAATATGATTCGATCAAGTCTTTAGCTAGACCAACGGCTACATACAAACCCTTCTATCAAGATGATGTTTCCTACTATCTGCGTACATACAAACATTATTGTTAGGAAAAGCCTGAACGTTCCATAGAAATTGCGTTTATCTCTGTACACTGAACTCTACAATTTCATGAAAAATCGTATAACCAGGCAACTATTGCAAACATGCTATCACAATGATGACATGTTGCATGAAATGTAATAGTTCCAAAAATGCTAGCTTTATCACGTGTACCTATAGGACAAAACTGCTTTGCAAATTAATTATTTTAGGATGTACCATATAATACAATACGTATTTCAGACCCTTTACGGCGGGCATTTTCATCATGAAATGTCAAAAGTATTTGTGTCGGATCTCACTTGCTTTAAAAAAAAAAAAACTCAAATTTTAACTGTTTAGATTAATTTAAAAGTCATCTAATAGTCATTTCATTTCATTATGAAATGTTAAAAATTTATATATGGGATCCCACTTTATTAAAAAAAAGCCAAGTTAGTTTTAAACAATTCTGATCTATTTAATAATCATCCAATAGTTAACAAATCGAATAAGTGATACGTCTAAAAATAAACGAATGAGTTGTACCGTACTTACTTCTATGTGTACATGTACAAGACTAGTAACATGTTGTCACATTTGTGATGAGTAGTAGCTAGCTAGGGCACTTTAATTATTCAATGCATAGAGTCATTTGAAGGGGGTCCACATGTTATGAGATGATCTTTATGAGGAGGGTATGGAACCGGGAAACAGGCAAAAGGGCGCTCCCGTTATAGCAAACACAAAGGGAAGATTAGAGAAGTGGGCAGTCAGATTGGGTTTGGGAAATGTGTGTGTCATATTCACTACAATCTCCCTTCTTAGCCACCCAACACACAAGACACACATATTTATAAACACAAACACTGTTTAGCGCTTTAAAAAAACAAAAAGAAAATGGCCTTTTTCTACTGTTCAGCCTCGCATCGATAATGTATGTTTCTGATCGTTTGATTTGACTAATATGGATCTGATGCAGATCGAATGGCTGGAAGATAGAGTTCTACGTTAATGTATTTTTCGTGTCCTGCCGTAAAAATATCTCGTAGATAAAACACTATTATTATTTTTTTTTGTGTGGAGACACCGACAACATGAGTCAATTAAACCCAACTCAACAAGACAGAGATAGAAAGCGAGAGAGAGAGAGAGAGAGAGTTAGGAAAAGAGAAAGTACCCCAGAAAGAGATAGAGGAGAGGGAGATGCGCTCGCAGGTTCCCGGAAGAGTATCCAACTCCAACTAAACTGCGGAGTGTTGGGAAGTTAAAAGAGACTAGTTGTTTTATTTTTGAATTTTGTATTTTTAAAATTTTTTGAATTCTTTTTTCTTTTGTTTTATTAATTTTTGTCATAAATTTTTGGTGCTGATGGGAGAGGAGTAGGGATGTCTCCTTCCTTCCATCTGTTTGTAGAAAATGCCAGCGAGACCTTTCCGGTCCTCCTTTCAACCCGCACGTATCACCCTTTTGCATGTAAAACAGTAGTTTGGATTCACTGAGTCACCACAGTTCTCAGAAACCCATGCATTTAATTTTCTTTTCTTTTTTTTCGGGGTTTACTTTTTAATCAAAAAATAAAAAAAATAAAGCCCATTTGAGGAGTTATGACGTGGGGTTGGGGAAGGGAGCAAAAACCAAAACACAGCACAGCTTTTTTTGCTGTAAAACCAGTTTAGTTTACTGTTGTTTTTGCTGACATGTGACGCCTGAACCCTAATCTCTAAGGGGTCCGCCTCAGAAATTCCAGTTGCCCAATCGGATAGCCGGAACTGCCACGGGGCCCACCTGCCCAAATCACCACCAGTGTGAAAAAACTGAAAAAAAAAAAAACTAGTATCCACATGCAAGTGCGCCCTCACGTGCTAGCAGAAGCAGCAGTACTCCCAATCTCCCTTCCCAATTCCAAGTGCAATATTTTCAAAAGGAAAAAAAAAAAAAAAACCATGTCCATGAGAATGGAATGAATCAAAACGCACTTTTGGTTTGGACCAAAAGTGAGCCGTAAAAACACTGCAAAAGTGGTACACTCCCTAATTGCATATTTGGGTGTCCCCTTAAAACATTCACAGAAAAAAGGGGTTTGCGTTTTGAGGATAAAAACCTCTAACAGGGTGTTTAAAATGTAGTTATAAATTACAACTAAAAACAGTATAAAATTTTTATTTATTATAATAAAAAAATTATTATAATATAAAACTTTTACATATTATAATTTTTAAATTTAAAATATATATTTGCACTTGTTAAAACATAAGTTAAAAATACCTATCATTATAACATAAATCACATAACAGAAATCAAAAGTGAGAAGACCAAAATGCCCCCGCCAGGGTCAGCATGGTCTTCTTACTTTCACAAACCGCCCCACCACTCTCGCAGTAAAGAAAACGGTACTTGCCCAAATGATCACAGCCATTTTCAAGTACAATATTATAGTTTTTACGTACCTGAGGGAAAGCTAGACATCAAGAGATACAACAGATCAGAATTCAGAACTACTTCATTGATAATCCTAGCTAACAGCTATTCCTCCATGTCCATGACCATTTTAAGTAGTTGAACACCATTCTTTTTTGTTCTTATTACTCTTGTAAAAACGCCATTTCATTTCATTTATTGGAAATTGAACCCTCTCAGAAATCTGACAACTGACGTCTTTTTCTCTAAACCACATATAAAGTAACAAAAATATTATCACTTTCACTCTTGGGGGGAAAATAAGGAAAAAAAAATCTTAAAAAAAAAAGAGAATTTGATCTCATTGAAACAGAGGATAGACAAAGTTATAAAAATATTTCTTTAAACAGAAAAAGAAAATAAAAAAAAATTAAAGTTTTTTGGGAAACCCCACCTCAAGGCTCTATTAATACAGCCCGTCTCTTCCATATGTGAAGACATTAACCAATCTATCTAGCTTTCCGTCTGTCTCTGTATCTTTAAACATTGAATAAGCTTCATTCATTCATTCATTCTTCTCCATTTATTCATATTATCAGCAGAAGAAAAAAAAACAAAAAACAAGAAACAAGAAAAGAACGAGTGCTCTCACATGAGAGTATCTCTCTCAACTGTGAAACACCATCACCAAAACAACATTATTTAGCAATTATGTGTAATCCAAACACAACTTCTTCTACCGCAACAAGAGAAGCAGAAAATCATCAACACCAACAAACCCGTCTCTTCTGTGATCTTTTCTCACTCCCAATAACCCCAATAAAACACCAACAACTACAACAACAACAAAAGCCCACGACCAAGCTGGCCCGGGCGGACCAACAATCACTCCTCTCTGTCGTGGCCACCGAGTCACGGTCCCTCTTCACCCTGGCCCTCCCCATCGCCCTCGCTGCCCTCATCCTCTACTCCCGCTCCGCCGTTTCTATGCTCTTCCTCGGCCGCCTAGGCGACCTGGAGCTCGCCGCTGGCTCCCTCGCCATCGCCTTCGCAAACATAACCGGCTACTCCGTTCTCTCGGGCCTGGCCCTTGGCATGGAGCCACTCTGCTCCCAGGCCTTCGGTGCCCAACGCCCCAAACTCCTCTCCACCACCCTCCACCGATCCGTCATCTTCCTCCTCTTCTCCTCCCTCCCCATTTCCCTCCTCTGGCTCAACATCTCCAGAATCCTCCTCTCCTTAAACCAGGACCCCACCATCACCCACATGGCCCACACCTTCTTGCTCTTCTCCCTCCCCGACCTCTTCACCAACTCCTTCATCCACCCAATCCGCATTTACCTTCGCGCCCAGGGCATCACCGTCCCGCTAACTCTAGCGTCCCTCGCCGGCACTGTCCTCCACTTGCCCGTCACTTTCGCCTTCGTCTCCCGGCTCAAGCTCGGTGTCGCCGGCGTGGCTGCTGCCTCGGCCCTCACCAATCTGTTCGTTCTGATTTCGCTCGTCGGATACGTTTGGTGCTCGGGGCTACTGCACGAGCCGACGTGGACGGCACCGAGCCGGGAGTGCCTCACCGGCTGGAAGCCGCTGCTCCGGCTGGCCGCGCCGAGCTGCGTCTCAGTGTGCTTGGAGTGGTGGTGGTACGAGATCATGATCGTGTTGTGCGGTTTGCTTGCGGACCCGAAATCAACGGTCGCGTCGATGGGCGTGCTGATTCAAACGACGTCGTTGATCTACGTCTTACCGTCGTCGCTCGGGATCGCGGTCTCGACTCGGGTCGGGAACGAGCTCGGGGCGAACCGACCCGAGAAGGCGAGGCTATCGGCTGCCGTGGCGGTGACGATCGCGTTCGTGACGGGCCTATGCGCGATGGCCTTCGCGTACGGGATGAGGGAGAGGTGGGGGAGGATGTTCACGGCGGACGCGGAGATCCTACGGCTGACGTCGGCGGCTCTGCCGATCCTAGGGCTGTGCGAGCTCGGCAACTGCCCTCAGACGGTTGGGTGTGGGGTCCTCAGGGGGAGCGCGAGGCCGTGCACGGCAGCTAAAGTGAACGTGAGCGCATTCTACCTGGTGGGCATGCCAGTCGTGGTTGGGCTCAGCTTCTGGGTGGGGATTGGTTTTTGTGGGCTCTGGCTGGGCCTCTTGGCGGCCCAGGGGTGTTGTGCTGGCCTGATGCTCTTTGTTGTTGGGACCACAGACTGGGAGTTCCAAGCAAAGAGGGCCCAGATGCTAACGTGCGCCGGGTGTGGTGATAACAAGACGATACAGAGTGATCGTAAGGGTGAGGAAGAACAAACATTAATTTGCATTGTGGTCGCTTCACCGTGATGGAAAGTGTTTAACCTGACGACCAAAAATTTAGTAACACCAAAATATGTGACTTTTTCGTCCTTTTCTTCTTTGTTTTTTTTGTTTCCTCCTTTCTCTCTCTTTGTTTTCTTAACATTTTCTTTTTGTTTCACTATGATTGTGAATTACCATTGATTTATTATTATTATTATTATTATTATTATTATTATTGGATTTTCTTCTAAAGAGGATAATGGAGAAAGTTTGTTTTTTATCTTATTCTTGTCTTGTTCTAATTTTTTTTATTATTATAATCAAAATTTTTGTCATCTATCGGTAATACTTTTGTATTTCCTTCATAATTGCTAATGTTCTCACTATGATTGTGAATTACCATTGATTTATTATTATTATTGTTATTATTATTGGATTTTCTTCTAAAGAGGATAATGGAGAAATTTTGTTTTTATCTATTCCTGTCTTGTTCCAATTTTTTTTATTATTATAATCAAAATTTTTATCATCTATCGGTAATACTTTAGTATTTCCTTCATAATTGCTAATATTCTCACATATTGTGGAGGTGGGAACGCAATTCACGAATGCTTTTAAACTATAATAAATAGCTTGAGATATTTGACTAGAAAAAAGCAGTAACCTCCAATAGGGCAAAAAAACTTCAAATGGTTTGTGCGCCGTTGATTAGAAATGAAAATACTGTAAAAATTGATATTTTATTAGAGAAAACACCACAACAAAACTGATATAAATAAATTTTTTGTTCAATCTGGTAAATTAAATGCTCTATAAAGCATTCTCCCTCACTTGATGAGTCTCTACATTTTTAATGATATTAAAGTTAGAATTTTCCTGCTAAGACAAAACTTTTTTGGGAGGGGAAGAAAAAAAAAATTTCTTATCAACAGGCACAGATTTGAACATTTGCTTTAATTAAGTTTCATTAAATTGCTATAATTTTACCTTAATATGATATCACGTAGATGTGATTAGACAATTTAGAATCGTGTCTTGTTGGGAGGAGTAGTACAGAATTCTTGTTCTATTAAATCAGTAACTATTGGCAACTAGTACTAACAAGAGTTCTCTAGTAGAGTAAGAGGGAAAAAATATATTGGTAGGTACTCAATTTTTTGTTCAATTATCATTTTTTATAAGATATAAATATAGTTTGTAATTTATTCTGATATATTTTATGATGATCAAAATTATGTCTTATCAATGTTTATTTATTTATATATTTGCATATCCCACCACGACATTCTCTTAATAATAAAAATGCTATTCAAGATTAATTTTGTTGGAGGGATCTATCTGCCTTGCACGCTACGTCTTAGATTAAATCATTAGATCATAAGATTATTGCAATTAATTAAACCAAAAAGAAAAAGATCATATGAAAAAAAGTTTTGAAAGACTCATTTGATTGCTAAAAGTTTCTCCATAATTCCCGTTCATTTACACAAGTGATTGACATTTTCAATGGGCAGAAAAGTAAAAGTGTACAGTACTCCAAGGGGGGGAAAAATGTCTCAAAGATTCGGACATGTTTGGTCTTTTTCTTTCATGTTCAAGTTGGGTAGGCAAAGGCCACTCCCAAAAAATAAATAAATAAATAAAAGAAAATAGAAAAAAAGTATCCACTCATATCCAATTACCAAAAGCCACGTGGCAGATTGAATCTCTATCGCGTCAGATATCACCAGGGGTCAGGCTCAACACAGGCAAGAAAATAGAGAGTTATTAAGTGGTAATAATTGGCCTAACATGGTCCAAGTTGGGCAGCGACTCCATTGGAGCTCATCAAAGTAAAGTTTCGGCTCATCTTTTTAGTGTCTAGTGTTTTTCTTTCCTTTTGTTTCTTCAAAAAAAGTTATTTGGTCTTAGCTTGAATGACACGGACTTCTTGTTAATTCCACAAAATAGTGGCGAATATTAGTGCTCAAAATGATGGCGATGATGAAGATGATTGAGACCCTGATTGCGAGTGGTGGATATATATATATATATATGTATGCATGTATGTATGTTTGTATGGATTAAGGTGTTTGGGAGAAGAGTTTTAATTGTAGATTTTAAACCACATATTGTAGTATGTGAAAGTTTTACACTGTAAGAAACTTTTAAACTTTACATTATTTATTGTTTGAACTATTGAACCATTCTCACAAATATCCTGTTTACATCGGTATTTAACGGTTAAGAATTTGTGTGATCTCATAGTCATGTAAGCTTAAAAAGAGATATCAGGAGCAACTAGCTAGCTATGTGTTGTCCCTACCATGATACAATTTAAACACTTTCTGATTCAATTATTTTAGGATTAGTGTCATTTAGCTATATATATATGTATATGAGATGGACGTTACATAATTATATTGGACTACTTGGTTTGCAGTCTCATACATTGTTGACAAATGATATATCAAAAAAAAAAAAAAAAGTTAGAATGCAAAGTACGTGGTGGTGATTTCTCTTATAGCCAAGCCATTTGCATGTGTAGTTTATTATTACACAGAAATATCCATTTATCGTTCATAAAGGGAATTAATTTTGGGTTTATTACGTGTAATATTGGCTGAATGAGAATCAAAGAAACGTTCACATGAGTGTGATTGGTCTTGGTCGACGTCATTATAATGGGGTTAATCAACATGTATTTGCCTTGTAGTTAGGGAACCGGCCTATTAAACGGTCACACAATTTGTTTTCAAGCATATTCATACATGTACTTATCTAATTATATTATGTTTAGATTTGTCTTATAAGATTGAAATATATATATATGTGTGTGTGTGTCTGTCCAGTATTCCTACCAAATATCACTGGTAGCTGGTGATATATGGGCTTTTTTTATTTTTTATTTTTTATTTTTTATTTTTTTCACATGACGCCCTCAACAATTCCAAGACTACAGGACTCTTTTTGTTAATTAAAAAAATAGATAAAAAGTCGACAAATTAAAACGCTACGGATAGTGTTATAGCATATTTTATTGAATGTTCTTACTAGACTTTACCACTTAATGAGGACCGCGTCGTTCTAACCCCCACCGAGTATATAGTGATAAAAATACGTAAAGACACGGTTTTATATAACAAATCTTCACGTTTAAAATCCTATACTCCACATAATACTTAGCTATATATCTAGCTGTCTATATATTGAACATATATAAATTATGTTTTGCAATTTAGTTATATATCTAGCTGTCTATATATTGAACATATATAAATTATGTTTTGTAATTTAGTTGAAACTCAGAGTTCCAACTACGAATACCTCTTGTACACATTTTAAATAAAAATATATTACAATGCTGTCATATACAACAATACTTGTAATGTAATTCTAAGTAGGTTCCAAAACACACCATATGTAAAATTCAGGCAGTTCATTCGGGTCCTTACATATATTACATGGATAAAGCTAGGTAATATATTACGTCGAATATCTGGAAACACTAGAAATAATACTTGAATGGCTAAGGCTATAACACGTATATGTAGTGGACAAAAGGCGCCCCAAAAAAACTGCAGAGAAAAGTCCACAAAATGTGGGGACAGCTTTGATAAGGCAAACAAAAGAAGGAGTTGTCTGTTATTTCGCAGCACAAGCTCTTCTGCAGAGAGCGTACGAGGGCGGGTTGGGGAGGTGACCAGACCTTTCAGGACCCCTTTTATGTCATTCAGTGTGGAAAAAATTTTGTTTCTTTTCTTCTCTCCTCTGTCATGCAAAATTTTCTGCACCAATGATCCGATATTCATATCACAATCATGTATACGTACATATATAGCTAGAGACGCTCACGTGTAACGTCAAATCAAATCATGTATATATATATATATATATATATATCAAGTAATATGTATAATTTGTTCATTCATATTCACAATAGTTGGGTTCTGTGTTGAATGCTAGAACTTGAGTGTTTGAATTTCGGATCAAAACTCCATACTTTTTAGTATGATATTATTTTGGTATTTAATATAATATTCATTGACCTATCATCTTGGACGTATATACTAGCAAAATTTCAGAATTTTTGACATACTGAAATATCTTTTTACTATAATGTCGATTTTGATAAAATATCAAAAATATTAATAAATATCATTAACAATATTGATATATATCGAAAAATTTACTGTGTATTTTGTACAAATTTTTGGTACATATCATCGAAATTTTGACCAAATTTTAGTGATGTCAGAAATTACAAAATTTAATAGATTTTCCCTCTTAATTAATCCATCAGTATTTTATAATTTCAATGAATTGATATTTGTCCTATACATATTAACTTTGCAGTAAGATTCAGCCTTCCCCAGAATCTTAGGTCTTTTAGTTGTGATTTTGAAATGAAAAAAGTATGAAGTATATTCATTACTTCATGAGAACTATTCCATCTATAAGTGAACCATGCAAACAATTAAGAGAATTCACAGTTTTCATTCATGGAAATACAATGGGAAGAAGTCAACAAACCTACATATGACATATTCATATATAACTATATTTAACACTACTCAAATAGCATATCACAACACTAATATTGTTTAAATCAAGATGGAATGCCAATCATTTTGAGTTTCACAAAACTTCCTTTTGGTGTTGAGAAATGTAATATATATGGAGTTTATTATGTAAATCATGTTTATTTATGTTTCTTTTTAATGTTTATTGTATCTTAAAACATTAGAGATGCATTTAGTATAAAGGGTTAAATATATAATTATACATCTTAGTTTTTATTATTTATCCATTTATCTCTCTTTTTTAGAAACTACAAAAGTATTTTTTGAATTTCAAAAACTTGTTTCAATTTTATCCCTTACAAACATTTTCAACTAAAATCATGGAGATAAGACAAAAATGCATTTAATTAAGCTTAATTTGTTTATAAAATATATGTTTCTTTTTGAGAAAATTTGTTAAAAATATTTTAAAATTTACAAAGTCATAAAACTCAAGATCTTTTTTTGAAATGTTATGCTTTGTTTTAGGATTTTTTTAATGTTTTAATATGTAAAATATTGTACAAAATTGTTTAAGTGTAGTCATATTGTATTGTCTAATTTTTTCTATTCATAGGGATGAAATTAAAAAAAAAATTAAAAGTTTAAAGTCTATCTTTGTAGTTCCTAAAAACATAAGAGAAAATTGAGAAAAAAAATTAAACTAAGAGGTACAATTATGTAACTGACCCTAATATAAAAATTTTGTAATTTTTATCAAAATTTTTACATATATTAATATTTTTCTTGAAATTTTCATAAAATTAAAATACCCATGTTTTTGTTGATACCAGTAAATGTACCTAGTTACCATCGCAGATTCCTCACAAAAAAAATGTACCTAGTTACCAACAGAGTAATTTTTCAAATTATTTTTTTTTCCTGGCCAAACAATTTGTATCTTCTGTTCGAAACATGCATATAATTTTAGGGGTACTGAACCGACTAGACTGTATATGGGCTCCATACCCATCAAATCCATCAAAATTTTCATTCAGAAGTCGGAATACCCAAAAACAAATTAAATTATTGGTCGAACTGACACATGGAAAAAGTTCTTCAGCCAATTCTTGATTTCTCATTTCCTATCGCTTACGGTTAGCCTTGTCTTGTGCTTGTGTGGTTGGTATATTACATGATACATGATTATATATACTTTAAAGTAGATAAGTCACGACTTGTTGTGGTTCCATTATATATCACCAGATGACGTTGTAAACGATTATACTTAGTTTATAATCAAAGGAAAAATATATAAACATGATCCGATTGGACTTGTCTTGAGCATGCAATCTTGGTAGGTTATGCACGGGATCATGTATAATGATTATGGCTGTTTATAATATATAGTAATAACAAAATGTTCCTTTCTCTATATAGACGTGTGTTTTGTTTTGCTATATCATGTGTGGACGTAATTTTGTCACTTATTTTTTGTGTAACTTGTACGTCATGTAAAGCCAAACTCTTATAATAGATTGGCTGATATTTTAGAGGCCTTATATATATATATATATAGTTTTTTATAATATCAGTAGTTGCTATCCAATTAGTTCTTATTTATTTTATTATTGCCGACATTCAAGATCGATGAACAAAAAACCTTAAACCTCAACTTTCATAGTTTTCTTTGAATCTTTATCTTTTTGTTAAACTCAACAAACTTTCATAATGCCTAGCTAGGTACGTAGTGCCTAGTGCTATGTCTATAGCTAGGCTCATAATTTTCATATACTTCCATTTCTTTTCATATGGTTTTGCAGGTCTTTACAGTTCATCTTTTATATATATATATATATATATAAAAGATGAAATAAAGGGCTGATCTTTAAATAACTCATTCTCTTCTTTTTGAAATAAAGGGCTGATCTTTAAATAAAAAAATAAGTGAATTACAAAGTCCCAAATAAATTGGCTTATTCGAAATGGGGGATGAACTGTAAAGACCTGCAAAACCATATGAAAAGAAATGGAAGTATAAGAAAATTATGAGCCTAGCTATAGATATAGCACTAGGCACTACTTACCTAGCTAGTCATTATGAAAGTTTGTTGAGTTTAACAAAAAGAAAAAGATTCAAAGAAAACTATGAAAGTTGAGGTTTAAGGTTTTTTGTTTATCGATCTTGAATGTCGGCAAAAATAAAATAAATAAGAACTAATTGGATAGCAACTACTGATATTATAAAAAACCCCAACAGAATCATTTTCTCTTATGGTATTTAATGTACCATATCTCGTTTCCACATGCTAATGTTTATCTCAACGAATCCCATGCAGGAATTTTGTTCAGGCACCAGATTAAAAAATTGTTTTTCTTTTAGCATGTTAATTATTGAGTGGACAAAATTAGACAAACTCACGACATAAAACTAGAAACTTTGTGCCTCTACTAATGGGATCTACTAAGCTAGGTAATCAAGTGACGAGTGTATAGCTAGCTCCAAGCATATATAGCATGGTCCTTTGTTTAGACTTTTTTTTTTCCCGGGTGATCGTGTGTGCAAACTGCCATGCACCTTTAACAAAAGTTAGTGTCATAATTCACAATAGTTCTACTGTTTCAAATCAAGACGTCAGTTATCTGCAATGGGATGTGGTCATGAGATATGGTATAATACATATATTATAATGTAATCTTTTATAATTTTCACGTTCAATGGTTTCTCTATCATATGATGCTGTTGAAAAATTTTAAATTTTTGGGATAATCATATTATAAAAATCAATGGTTTCTCTATCATATGTGTTAGAAATTAAAGCAATAAGCAACAAAAAATAGAAACAAAAGTACACACAAGATTTTACGTAGAAAAACCTTAATAAAGGGTGAAAAAAATACGGACAGAGGAGAAGCAATCCATTAATCACAAAACAAAAATTACAATGGTATTTAGAGCATTCAAATACAAAAATTTACTTACTCAATCACTCACAAACTTACAAGACTGAGTTCTTTGTATCACTCTTAATACTATGATCTCTATGATATTTTGTGACTATTATAAAAAATAGAGAATATGACGTGTGTGTGTGTGTATATATATATATAGGAACTCAAACCCTAGCCAAAAAATAAACCAAAAACGAGTAAAAATGCAGAATATATGTTTAAGCCAAATCGGAGTGCCGCAACGCTCGTGCACCAAATTATAGCTCGCGGCGCTACTTTCAAGCTCTGCAGCGCTGTCTTTCTGCCAAAGGATTTTGGGGCACATAATAACAATCTCCATCTTGACACAAAATCTACCATAAAGAACTCTAACATGTGATTAATCAAATTCCCCACCTCTTCCACAAAGCCCCAATGGGCAACTAACAAACACGAGCATGAACCCCAACTAAGTTCAAGCAATGCTCAAACTTAACTGTAGGTAATGACTTAGTCATCATATCGGCAAGATTATCATGCGTATTGATTTGCTCACAACAATATCACCACGAGTAACAATATCACGAACAAAGTGATAACGAACGTTAATGTGCTTCGTCCTCTCATGAAACATTTGATCTTTAATGAGAAAAATAGCACTCTGACTCACACATCACCATAGAAGTCTGCAAGTCTTCACTGAGTTCTCCAAATAGGCCTTTCAACTAAATAACTTCTTTGAAAGCCTCCATAATAGCCATATATTCAGCCTCAGTAGTAGACAAAGCAACAATAGCCTGTAAGGTAGCCTTCCAACTAATAGCACAACCATTAACTATAAACACATACCCAGTAAGTGATCTCCTTTTATCCAAGTCTCCAGCAAAATCAGAATCAACATATCCTGTAACACCATCTCTAGTCCTCCCAAAGTGCAAACAAACATAGTAGTACTACACAAGTATATGAAAATCCATTGCACCGCTTTCCAGTGCTCTTTACCTGAATTAGCCATGTATCTACTAATTGCACTAACTGCATATGATAAATCTGGTTGAGAACATACCATAGCATACATGAGAAAATCGACTACACAAGAGTACGGAACACGTGACATGTACTCAATCTCATTGTCTGACTGTGGAGTTAACACAGCTGAAAGTCTGATATGTGTTGCTAATGAAGTGCTCACCGATTTTGCTTTCTACATGTTGAACCTGTGCAAAACTTTTTTGATACACCTTTTCTAGCTCAGATATAGCTTACTTGCTTTTCTATTTCTCAAGATCTCCATGCCGAGAATCTTCTTGGTAGCCCCCAAGTCCTTCATCTCAAACTCTCTACTAAGTTAAGCCTTTAAATTCTTAATCTCTCCTTTATCCTTAGCAGTAATCAATATATCATCAACATATAAGAGCAAATAAACAAAGGACCCATCATCACCCTTCTTGAATTAGACACAGCTGTCATGGCTACTCCTCTTAAAGTCATGAGCGGTCATAAATGAGTCAAATCTCTTATACCACTGCCTACGAGACTGTTTCAAATCGTAAAGAGACTTTTTCAATGAGCAAACATAGTCTTCTTTACCTGTGACAACGAAACCCTCGAGTTGCTACATGTAAATGTCTTCATCGAGCTCTCCATGCAAAAAATACAACCTTCACATCTAACTGCTCAAGCTCAAGATCATGAGTAGCCACAATACGAAGCAATGCTCGAATTAAGCTATGTTTAACCACAGGAGAAAAAACATCTGTAAAGTCAACACCTGAAACCTGACTATATCCTCTTGCAACCAGTCTAGCCTTCTACCTAGTATCTTCAACTCCCAGTCACTACAAGAAAAATTACATTTAACGACATATTATTTATGACATGCAGTTTTTAAATGTCATTGAAAAGTACATACAATGACATCTCTAACAAAGACGTCGTTAATAACATTTGAAATAATAATTAACGACATCTATATAGATGTCGTATTAAAACTCTCCTTTTAACGACAATAGTTTAGTGTCGTTAAATTATTTAACGACAAGTAGGAGATGTCGTCAAAGCCTTGGAGGTTCTATGACATCCTTTACAGAGATATTGGTCAAAATGTCATCTATAAGGGGTGTCGTAGAATCTCTAAGGCTTTGACAACATCTCCTATTTGTCGTTAAATAATTTAACGACACTAAACTATTATCATTAAAAGGAAACCTTTAATACGATGTCTATATAGATGTCGTTAATTATTGTTTTAAATGTCATTAAAGACATGTTTGTTGAAGATGTCATTATACGTACTTTTCAACGACATTTAAAAACTATATGTCGTAAATAATATGTCGTTAAATGTAGTTTTTCTTGTAGTGGTTGTGCCTTCTTTTCTTTTAAATACCCATTTACAGCGAACAACTTTCTTCCCTTTGTGTAATTTCACCAAATCCATGTGTCATTCTTATGTAGAGATTCCATCTCCTTCTACATAGCAATCATCTACTTATCAAAGTCAACTGAATTAACCGCCTATGAATAGGTAAAAGGTTCCTCACTAGACTTAATACCTTCTGCCACTGATAAAACATAAGCCATCAAGTCGGCCTCAGCATACCTCTGTGGAAGCCTAACATCTCTCCTCGGTCTATCCTTAGCAATAGAGTACTGTGGTGGCGATGGTGACGGCGATGGGGAAGCACTATCGCCTTGACTTTCTGAACTTGACTAGAAAGTTAGATCGGATGATGTACCTGTCTCAATTTAAACTCTACCTGTCTGCCAGATCTCTCTCAATCAACATCACTAGACCCCATAGTAGATGTCTCATGTAATATAAAAGTCTCATCAAATACAACATCTCTACTAATAATAACTTTCTTGGTTTCCAGGCACCATAACTTATAGCCTTTAACACCAGGCTTATAACCAAGAAATATACACTTCATGGATCTCGGTTCTAACTTTCTATTGTCAACATGAGCATAGGCAGAAAAGCCAAAATTCTTAAATTAGAGTAATCTACAGGCTCTCCTAACCACATCTTTTGTGGTGTCTTTTTGTTAATAGCGATGGAAGGAGAACGATTAACCAAATAGCCAGCTATAGAAGCAACTTCAGCCAAAAACGACTTAGGTAGCCCAGCATTGGAGCGTGTGCAGTGCATTTCTCTATCAACGTCTTGTTCATCCTCTCAGCCACACCATTTTACTGCGGAGTACGTTGAACTGTTAAGTCCCTTAGAATTCCCTCTGATTTACAGAAGGTATTAAATTCATTTGAACAAAACTCCAAGCCATTATCTGTGCGGAGATGTTTAACTGGCTTACCGGTCTTTTTTTTTACCATGATCTTTCAATCTTTGAATATAGTAAAGACATCATTCTTCTACTTCAAAAAAAATGTTCATACCTTTCTGGAATAGTTATCAATGATTGTAAGCATATAACTAGCTCCACCATGAGAAGGAACAGTAGTAGGTCCCCAAAGGTCGGAATGAACATACTCCAAAATATCTTTTGTGTTATGAATGCCTTTGTCAAATCTGACTCTCCTTTGTTTCCCAAATACATAGTGCTCACAAAACTCCATCTTGCCTGTACACTGTCCATTAAAAAGCCCTCGCTTACTTAACTCTATCATCCCAAGCTCACACATATGCCCCAGTTGCATATGCCATAATTTAGTGAGATCACTATCAGACATAGTAGATGTAGAAACTTTTGCATCACCAATAATTGTAGTACCCTGCAAAACATACAAATCAACAGTCTTCTTCTGCCCTTTCATCATCACAATAGCGCCTTTACTAACTTTCAGAACTCTACCTTCATCGGTGTACTTGTACCCTTTAGCATCACGAGTACTTAAGAAAATTAAATTACTTTTAAGATCGGGGACATGCCTTATATCACCTAGTGTCCTCACTACACCATCATGCATCTTAATTTTGATAGTATCAATACCAGTAACCTTGCATGGGGCATTGTTTCCCATCAAAACAGAGCCCTTAGGAACTGTCTCATATGTTGAAAACCAATCCCAGTTGGGGCACATGTGAAACGTACATGTAGAGTTAAGAACCCAACCCTCACAGGGTTTGGAATCACCATCAGAAATTATCAAAAGCTCACCATCAGAAACTTCTTCAACGATATTAGCCTCACCGGCATCCGGTTTCTTTCCCTTCTAATTTTTAGCCCTATTGTTTTTATTCTGCTGCTTAAAACATTCAGTTTTAATGTGCCATTTCTTCTTGTAATAGTTACAGAACTTCTCCTTATTTCTGGATTTAGACCTACTTCTGTTCTCAGTCCTAGAACTTCTCTCTTAGGTTCTACCTCTAACAACTAGACCCTCTCTTTGTGTTTCGGAACCAGTCACTAACTGCTTTATCTTTTCTTTAGAAAATAAAGCCTCATAAACCTTATATAGGGTAAGAGTTTCCTGACTATACAAGATAGTATCCTTAAATGTGGCATACGATGAAGGTGGTGAACATAATAAAATTAACCTAAGGTCTTCTTTGTCATACTTAACTTCCATAGCCTCCAAGTCAGACACGGTCTCCTTAAACACAGTTAAGTGATCTTCGAGAGATGTATTTTCAGACATTTGATGAGGGTATAAACGCTGCTTTAGATGAATTTTGCTACTCAGACTCTTGGTCATGCATAATTGCTCCAACTTGAGCCATAAAGTAGCAGCGGTCTTCTCCTTTAGTACATCTTGTAAAATCTGATTTAACAGATGAAGCTGGATTTGGGACAGAGCATTTCGGTCCTCACGTTCTTTTTCCTCCTTCGTCCATGATGAGGGCATCTTATCGAAACCTAATAGTGCATCATCAAGGTCCATCTGTGCCAGAACAGCGCGCATCTTCACTTGCCATAAAGAAAACCTTGTTGTGCGATCTAGCAGCGGAATATCAAATTTCATGATTGCCATTGCAAATCAAAAGCCAAAGCTTTGATATCACTTGTTAGAAATTAAAGCAATAAGCAACAAGAAATAGAGAGAAACAATACACATAAAATTTTACGTGAAAAAACCCTAATGAAGGGTGAAAAAACCACGGGCAGAGGAGAAGCTACTCACTAATCATAAAACAGAAATTACAATGGTGTTTAGAGCGCTCAAATACAGAAATTTACTCACTTAATCACTCACAAACTCACAAGACTGAGTTCTCTATATCACTTTCAACACTATGATCTCTATGATATTTTGTGACTACTGTAAACTATGGAGAATATAACCTATATATATGTATGAGAACTCAAACTCTAGCCAAAAAATAACCCAAAAATGAGTAAAAACACGGAATATATGTTCAAGCCAACACCGCGGTGCTCGTGCACTAAATTGTAACGCCGCGACGCTGCTTTCAAGCGCTGGGGCGCTGGTTCCCTAAATTGTAACGCCGCAACGCTACTTTCAAGCGCTGCCTTTCTGTCAAAGGATTTTAGGGTCACATAATAACAACACACATCATATGTTTTTTCAATTCTAATTGTAGCATTTGAAGATATTTTCTTTCTTTTTTTTTTGAAGAGCTTTCTGTTTTATTTTCTATTTCTCTTGTACTTTAAATACTTTTCATTGCACTTCCTTGTTTATTTTCTTTATTTTCATTTAATAATATATTTTGAGTTGGTATGGAGTGTAGATTTTGATAGAGGCAAATAACCTACATCCTAGCTGGGATGTACTAAACCTATTGACACCAGTTGTCATCTTTTTATTTACAAAATTATGTGTATATGTAGTGTTATTTTCTCTAAAAGCCCTTGTAGTCAATTTGTCCACGATTTTGTGTGCTCTACTTCTTCTGTGTCATATATATATATGTACATATATATAGACATGCTTGTACTAGCGTACCACGTGCATACATATGTATATGTTCCACATATTGAGAAAGCCATAGCTATTTCCGAACAATAACATAAAATGACATCGATAAGGGTAGAACAAGGGATTTAGAAACCCTAAAAACGCACGATCGAAAGTCCCCACTTGTACCTGTGAGATGAACAGCAAAAGGGGGCCATGGCGGCCATTCCCGTGGTGTACTAAAATGTATAAAAAAAGGAGAACAATAGCAATCAAATAATTAGCAAAGAAAGAACTAAGAAAGACTTTATAGACAAAATCATTCTAGACTATCATGCCTCTCACATGGTGTCTATACCCCTTTAGAGCAACCACCGCCCATATCTGTTGTTCTCTCTATCTCCTCTCTTGTTCCCTCACCTTAAAACCCTTGCACTTTTCTAAATTGCCATTTTTTCCTCTTTTTTTTTTTTTTTTTTGCCATTCCTGCATGGCCTCCAACATAACCATTCCTCTCCTAACCAACCCATCATTCCTGTCTGCATATGGTACGAAAAAGCCCTAGAGCTAGTGCTAGTTACTAGCCTTGGGGTGTGTGTGTGTGTGTCCATATATATATATATATATCATTATGTTGACTATTCGCGCAGGTTTTAGTTAGGACATTTCCAAGTTGGCCTTTGTCCACCTTTCAAGTAACAGGGAGCACATTTTTGGAACTCTCTCGTTGAATATTCTTCTAAGCTTTTTTGCATGACGGGAATATTATGTACACAGTGTTTATTTAATTTATTTGCTCGATAAACTCACTGTTTCTGATTTTACTTCTCCAATATGGCATGACATGTCTCCCCTCCTTGGCGAATATATGTGTGTACATATACATACATATATATATATATATATCTTATATTTCTCTATATTTATATATATATATATATGTATGTATATACGTATTGTATTAGGTCTCGGTTACACGCCCACCCATCATTTAAAATCCCCAAAGAGGTCGACATGTTATGGGCCCATTCCTAGATGTGGAGATTATATCAAACAAATGCTACTTAAAATGTTGAAAAGAAAAATAATATGAGAGAAAAAAAAAATCTAAAAACATGCACATATGCATTCGCTGTGGGTTACAGTACATTTGTGTCGTTTGTGTTTTATTAGTGGAGAAAGATAGCAAAAGGGTCACGCAAAGAGAAGATTCCTCGTGTTTGGATTTTTTTTGGGGGTTCGACATTTCTGTGTAGAGAACCAAAAATGTCAAGATCGATGGCGTAGGACAGAGTACAGGGACAAAAAAAACTTTCAAAAAACTATGAGCAAACTTGAAATTATCATGAGGTTGATTTTTAAGTTGGATATCTCTCTATATATAATTTAATATAAAAACTCTAGAAAGAGGACGACCAATATTACTATGCTCTTCTACATGTTACCACTAACATAAATTTTTATCGAAAGCCCTATTCTAAGGCCCTATCCCTCCATGCCATTAAATATGCTAACAACAAGGATATGTATGATAACGTGATCCAAAATACTACAAATCAAGTACAAGATTAATAGGGGGCAAACCTTTACATTTATTACTTTTAAATAGGCTCATTCAGCACTTTAACCTTTACCATACACCCACCATCATTAGTGGCGAAGCTAGTAGATTTTTTCAATGGGAGCATGAATTAAACTAAAATTTTTAACTAAAACACATTATTACTAATTTAATTTTATTTAATTTTTACAATTTCCGATTCACAAAATTATGACTTCATATAATATTATAGTTGAATTATTGTTTATTAAGTATTTTAAAATTAAAATATAGGTTATTTGACAACCTTAATTTAAATCAAAATTTTTGGTTCAAAACAAGATTATTACCGTGCTTTTCTTATAAAATTTGAATAGCTGTTATGTTTGTAGTTTAAACCAATGACTTAAACTAAGGTTCTCCAATGCCTTAAAAATTTAAAAGATAAAATTCAAGGGTATAATTGAAATTTTTTTAAAAATTTTCATATAAATACTATAAAAAGAGAAGTTTCAGAGAGGCAAAATAAGAAGAGAAGTGCAAGAAATATTAATATTGAGCTCATATCAAGGACGGCTGCCACTAACCACTGGGCCTAACATGACTTCGCCACTAACCATCGTTCACTTGCATCAAGATATTAAATAACTCATTTAATAACATAGTTTAAATAAAAAGGTTTTGGTTCAAACCAATTATGTTAATGTTTTTTTCACAAATTACTACAGTATTTTTTAATTGAAAACTTTTGGTTTGAATGTTAGTTTCCAAAGGGGCGAAAAGTTACCACTTCCTATCTATTCATTAATCATGGGTAAATTTGTTTTCATATTTTGAGAGCTAGGATATGGCGCCTAATCTAGGCCTGCTAAGTCCACTACTGCTAAGTCATAAGGCCCTTTATTTGGTAAGTCTTTCATGGCATAAAAATCATCATTTTTCAATTAAAAAATCCGTATTACTCATAAAAATGTTTCAAATATGTTTGGTAAAAATGACTTACCCGTGAGTGACATCAAAATTATGATTGGAATAAAATATACAGTTGTTGCAAGCATTGTGTAGTGGTTATTTCAGATTTGACTCTACCACAAACTGTAAAGATCAAAACCGCTGTCTTCGCATGTAAAATAACAACAAAAACAACAACATTAACAATAACAATATATAATAAAGCACAACAATCTAATTAAGAAAATTAGATAGAGATCTCATGGCTCAAAGCTATAGCCTTACAGTAGGATTTTAACTTTAAATATACTACAAATACGTATACTCTACGAAGTAATTTCTTTACTTATAGTAGAATGAAAGAGTAAATTAGGCGGTGTACCGCTTTCTTACTGTAACTACTACCTCTTTTTTTTCTTTTAATTTATACAATTTTTCATAATTAAAAATACTAAAATATCCTTAAATAACACATATTTGTCTTGCTCTAATCTAAAATACTTAGGAACAATAGTGTTTTCACTTTTATTAGAGGTGACATGTTTTGAACTTTCTCATAGAAGTAGTAAAATTGAAATGCAATATTACAGATGTGGTATTTCTTAAACTGGTCCTCGGAGAAAAGTCATGAACTGAAGTGATAGAGTTTTTTAGTAAATTGTATGGTATACCACTTTGGTACCACCACTAATGTTTTCTACCCTTTTTTTTCTTTCATTTGATTCATAAAATATCTCCCAGCTAAAAGGGCCAAATACTATTAGATAATATATATTTTCATAACTCTAATTCAAGATGCCTGTAATTAATTATGTTTTTATACTCTTTAAAAGTTCTATGTTTCAAATGTTCTCCAAAAAAGTTATGAAACTGAATACCAATGCCACAAAAACGGTATTTCTCATACTGACCCAGATAATTTAGTGACCTTTCAAAAGGCCCAGTAAGGGGACGGAGTCATCTGCTTTTTGGGCTTCTCTCCATGCCTGTCCTCTTTGATGATGGCTTCAAATCAGTCCAGCCCAAAGCCCATTTAGGCCTAGCCAAAGCCCCATGGGCTACAAAGTGCTCGAGCACACATACTTAACTTGGGCCCCCCTAGAATTCAGGGCCCTCCCCATCCATACATATTTTTCTGTCATCTGGATAGGTTTTCACCCCTAGTCTTTCTCCTCTGGATCCTTCAACTTTTTATTGTTAGATTTTATTAAAATAATTTTTTTTTTCTATAAACCGAATGCCTAGAGTAGATTCCTTTTTCAGTACCTTCCAAGAAATCATTTGTTATATATCAATAGAGGTACAAAACCAAATAAAAATGTAGCAAATAAGTAAATAATGCCCTCCAAGGAAGTTGTGACAAGTATAAAACAACCAATTTATTTCCACCGAAATTGAGTGTTTTATTTCTAAGGAGATCACAACACACCTCAAAACATGGCCTTTCCACAAACAGAAAACTAGCTAACACTGGCCAATCTTGGCCTAGCTATGTTGTTTCTGACCACCATTTTTACTCCTTGTGTATGGCAGCTACATTATTAATTATATTATGGCTAGCTTAAACTTGCAAAAGCTGGGCTTGTTTCTAGCCATTACTCAACTCTGCAAACCCTACTTGGCAATAATAGTGAAAGGAGACTCAAAAAAAAAGAACCCCAAAAAGTCAACTGATCATCACTTCAACCACAAGGGTCGTAGTAATATGTATGTGTAATAAAAATCAGATTCTGATTCTGCCCAATACGTCTCAAATGATTTGCCTGACTGGTACTACCAGTGTTGTCACATAACCCTCCCCCATCATCAAATGTTATTCAGCAGCGTTATGTTTTGAAATTGGCCAGAAAAGAGGATCTTACAAGATACTAGTTTTGACTAAAGAGTCATGGAGAAAAGAAAACGTCAGTCAAAAGATATGCATGCGAATGCCCATCGGGTTTTCTCATTTATGTATATATAGATACATCTAGGTGAAAAGGAGCAAAAAAAAAAAAAAAGGTAGAGATTGTCTCGGGCAAAATGTTTTCTGTAGTTTCCTTTGTTCTTTTTGGAGAAATGAAGGTACTGGGCACGTGCGTTCTGAAAGCTATGGTGGCAGAGGATGGTCCAAAAGTTTGATATACCAGGACATTCAGTGGGAAGGGGTTTAAATTAATTGAAGAATTCTACACCATTATATGAAAAAAAAAAAAAAAACCATTACATTAAATTTAAGAAATTTATTATGACTTAATTATGAAATGAAATAGAAATCTAATAGATTAGACAACTCCAAATTGAGCCCTATTAGTGAGGCCTTTTTTCCTCTTAATTAGTTGCTTCTAATTTTGATTTTTGGCAACGAGAAACTAAGGTTGGTACATTTAAATTCTTTTTTAAACGAGTAAGCGGCTAAAAAACAACAGTAGCTCTTTTTCTTTTTCAAATTTAGGGGTAGGAAAATTCAAAATCTACACTCTCCAGTAAAATCAGGGGCAATACTACCACTAAGCATTTGCAATTCATAATGGTAACTTTTTTCTTATACAATGCAACTAGAGATAATGGTAAATATTTTAGCTGAACAAAAGATAATGGTGATGTACAGAACGATAATTGCTCTCTGATATGAGCAACATTAAATCCGCCTCCAGTAGGGTTTATTATGGCCATTGGCATTTTGCAGAGTTTGATCACTAGTTCTCAGTATAGACAGCTACAATAATATTGTCCTTTCCTTTCCTTTCCTTTTCTCTTACCCTTTTTCTATCTTGTTAATGAGCTGTTTAACAAGACATTTGTTTCACCTTTTCTATTGGGATTAGCTTTTTTTTTTTTTTTTTTTTTTTGAGAAAACAAAGAATGCCCATTTGGGCATGAAACTTATCCAACTCATTAATTTTTCATTCATGGCTGTTTTGATAATTAGCTAAAAGGATTTCCTTTTCTAGGGTCCATTATTTCCTATTAATATAGTACGTTCAAATTTTGTTCTGCGGTTGATATTATTGATGATGAAAGTATCGAGTATGTATACCATAATTGGTGGGAAAAATGGCAAAGCCTAGTAAGTTGGTACTCTTTTGTAAACAGCTGAAAGTTTGAAGCAGAGAAATTGACACATTTATGGCTTTATTAGGCCTTGTTTTTGTTATCATATGGAACTGTATAAGTTACGTAATTCACGTGTACGAAAAGATACCACTTCATATATAAATTAAGAAATTAAAGAAAATTTAAATGAACTGGATTCATCAAACAATACGACTAGGTGTTAGCAAAAATCCCTATCCTTATATCTCTTTTCGATGTAGCCTTATCTATATATTATCCAAATAGGTTTTTTTTTTTTTTCCAATGCAATATAGTAATATAATTTATTGGCTTTGTTTACGAACAGTACCTAAGTAAAAATGTAATTCTATATGGTCACCCTCAACGTGCAACAACTATATATTAGGATGTGTGTGAAGTATGGTTTGAATCAAAAATTTTTTGTTTAAATATTATAATATATTAGAGCTTTATATTATAATTTACTTTTTTTTAACTGAAGTATCTGACGCTTTACTTTAGCGCAGTAAAAATTTTAGTTTGTGCTGATATAGCCAATCATGTATATATATATGTTTTTAGAAATTCGTATATATACTGTGGCTGCAACATCTATCACTGTTGTTATTAACTATTATAATAGTTACAAATTCCTTGGTGCTTTGTAGTACGGGAATGGTAGAATTTTCTTCTATCAAAGTTTTACTATGAATGTTACAGAAAGAGAAAAGGCAAAAGATTTTCTTTAATAAAAAGTCTTTGGGTACATCTATTCTCAAAACTTTTTCCGTATAATGACTTTTTTTTTTTGTTATTGTAGCAATAGAATCCTTAAACTTAATAAAATGTAGTAAAGGTAAAAGATTTTCTTTAATAAAATGTCTTTGGGTACATCTATTCTCAAAACTTTTTTCGTATAATGTGGTTTTTAAACTTTGTTTTTTTGGTTATTGTAGCAATTGAGTCCTTAAACTTAACAAAATGTAGTAATTAACTTCTAATCACAAACTTCTTTTAAAATTAAGACTAAAATTATCATGTGAAATACACATGACCTATTTAGAACACCTATGCACCTTATTTAATTCTAATAAAAGTCAAACTATTCAATTTTATGCACAAAAAAAAATTATATTATTGTTAATGATGTTTTTAACAATTTTGTTGGTTTGTATATATATTTTAATTATTGTAATGAATGAAATTACATCCCCTTCGTTCTAAACAGGTCATGTACATCTCACGTGATTATTTTTCATTTTAATTTTAACAAATATTAGTAATTAAAGACCTAATTGTCATACTTTGTTAAGTTTGAGGACTTAATTATTATAAAAAAGTTTAAGAATTACATTGCAAAAATGATAAAAGTGTAAGGGATAGATGTGTTAAAACCGTTATATATATATATATATATATATATGATGCAAGAACCGGATTAGAATCTCTTAGCATTAATGATATTACACAGAGATCTACTTGATTCGTATATTTACGTCAACATCTGTGCTATGAAACCCTATCAATTTTGTGAAGAACATTCCGTATAATATAAAAGTAGTTTGGTAATATGAGATAATTTTTAACGTCATATTAAATCTACGTATATAATTTGAGAAATTTTACATTTAAAAAACATTATTGACATAGTTTTTTAATTATAATAAGATTATATCAAAATCATATCAAATTCAATAAAGTCCCACAACTTAAAAAAACATGTGATTTTATATTTAAAATTGTGGAGTTTTTTTTTTCTTTTAACACGCATCCCACCAAAGCATCCTCCCTTAATTTTATGTACAATTACAAAATAAAAAAATACCAATTTGTGCCGGTGGCCCCTACACTACCAAATTTGACTCGCTTTGAATTTTTTCTTTTTTTGCTTGGTATTACCTTGAACTTTTAATGTGCATTTGTACGCTTTGTACTATGTACGTAGTCAATTGTGTTGTTAATAAAAAGTTCTATTGTGATTACAAGTAGGTAGGGATTTAACGAATAGATGAGTTTTTTCATTTAATAAAAATATAATTAAACATTTCATCTATAGTTTTAGTTACTATTTCTCGTTTTTGCACCAAAAGTCTAAAATAAAACAATACTGTAGCTTTACTTTTATTATTCCAGGGAGTTGTTTGTTTTGAGGGTTTGAACCGGCCTTTTTGTTACTTTTTTTCCTCTTATAAACAAGAAAATGAATTTTTAATCAAATTTTTTGTTTAAATTTATAAATCAAACAGGTTATTAATATATTTTAATAAGTAAACAAGTGACTATTGTTTTACTCTCTCGCTCGTGCCTTAATCATTGACTCATTTCTTTGATATATTCTTTAATTATAGAGTGTTTGTAAGAGCGATTTAAGCTTAAAAATATTAATTATAAACCGTATAAAACTCTTATATATTTAATATACTATTCTAACTATTACATTTTGAACTCTTTTTTGAAGTTAATCTAATGGTTATTGAAACACAACACTACCGATACAAGACGGTGTAGTTCTCCAAATCGGAAAGATCAAATCAAAAAAGTTAGCTGGGACAAATGCTAAAAAGCCATGCATTCAAAGGAAGTAATGACAAGACAACGCAGGGTAATTCCGCAATAATGAAGTACAATCAAGGGCAATCTCTCCGCCTGCCATTGCAATGAACAGGCAAATTGGCAAAAGTCGCCGTAGAGATCGTATGCAAATGATGGAATCCTCCCAAATCCGTCAACAGTAAGACGTCCCTATTTGAGTGTCGTTTTCCCAAAATACACACTGGTGACCAAAAACCCTTCTGAAACTCCCAATCAGACGTTTTGTTCGTACTTCAGATGCCAGCTAACATTAGGAATCAAACCATCCCCTCCAAATTACCACTTCACCACCGCCGCTTGTTGTCATTAATCCGCTTCCATTGCACCGTCGGTGGTGGTGGCACACTGGTTAAAAGAACGTCAGCCAAAGCTTTTTTATGCCACTAATATATATTCGATTCTTGCCTATCTTATTTGTGCCTTGGTTTATTTTAGAGACTGAGATTGTACTCCGGTTCGGGGGCTTGAAAATATGCCAATCACTTTTATTAACTCGGCAAAAAAAAAAATAAAAAAAAATCCATTGTGATTGCCAACTAGTCAAACTTGGATGGTTAATGGTTTTATTTGCAAGGACGTTTTGTATGTTTCTAGAATTAATTTACATTTTTCTGTTTCAGTTCTTTTTTTTTTTTTTTCCTTCCTTGAATTTGTAACGTGCGTGATAGATGTTCAAACCTTTGTTTAGGAGGAGTAAAAGTTAGCTTTTTGGAGTTTATTATTCATCTGAATCTGAGCTAGGCGCGTTTCAAGTTTTCTCGTTTATTTATTTAGCTTTTTGCTATATGGTCCTTCCATATTTCTAGTGATTTGATGAGTACTCAACATTGTAAATGCGTGATAGTAGTTACAATATTTAAATTTTTGGTGTTATATTGTTTCAATTTTAGTGTTATATTGAATAAATATCTTGTTATACTTATCACTTCATATGCTATACGTAAGGTATATATGGTCCTCTAAAAATGAATATAAATAATGGGATGTTTAGGAAACCTGATTTAAACCAAGTGGTTTAAGATGTTGGAAAATTTTAGTTTCCTATTAGGTTATCGGCAACGTATTAATATAACCATTATATTATAGCTATTTAATTATAATAAACTAATTTAAGTAGTCTATTTATGGAAAACTCACGCGCTACTAACTGGGTATGTGTTTAATGAATGGATACCTAATATTGACCTAACTAGGTTTTATAGGATCTTAGTAGAAAAATATATAAAGGCATTGGTCCCTAAGGCATCAAATCATTTTAAAGCTTTCTCTTCTCCTCATCTAGAAGAGAAAAAACCCATTGAAGACTAAGGTGATTTGATTGAGGAAGACAATAACCTATTCACCATGTTCGTCTATCATCATAAAAATTTCGTACAAGAGTTGATAGCTGCTACCATATATATAGGTATTTATTCCTAATTCAATTTCTTGATAATCTGGCATGGTATGATCTTAAGTCTGTGATATGACTATTCTAGGGTTCTACAAATTTATGAATATCTAGAATTAAGAATTCTAACAAGTGGCATTAGAGCGATTATCATGTTAAGTTATTAGAATTGATTCACACAAATTTTGTTTTGTTTTCCAATCTTTCTCTATTTTGAAATTTTTTATGTGAATTGTTGTTCTTGCATGATTTTTGGATAAGGAATTATTGTTTTGATATTGATCCACAGTGTTATTATTGGTTGTTAGGGACTAAAGAATTGAATTGAAGTGAGAATTAAAAATAAAATTTTTTTGGAATTTTTTGATTTTTCAAACAAATCTTATGTCACAAAATCATGACGGAGCACCATGACACTCATCGGGAGGTCGCTGCAAAAATCACAACACTGTAGCACCTATTGGGCGCTATGCAGCATGCCATATAGGAATTTACAGCGCTGCGGTGCCCATTGGGGTGCGTTGCAGCAGGCTAGACTCTGTAGCATGGCAGACAAGAATTTGTAGCACCGCGATTCCGAATGAGTATATCGTCTTTCTCCAAGAACATGAAGTTGATGTAGGCTTAATATAAGATGATCCAATCAACTTCCAATAAGCTACGCAAAGTTCAACCTTTCAAATATGGATTGATGCCATGCAAGACAAGATGAAATCCATAAAAGATAATAACGTTTGGGATCTTGTCGAGTTGCCTAAAGGTACAAAGCCCATTAGTTGCAAATTTATATTTAAAACCAAGAGGGATTCGAAAGAAAAATGTTGAAAGTTATATGGCTCACTTAGTCGCCAAAGGTTTCACTCAAAGTAAAGACATAGATTACAAAGAGACTTTCTCTTCAGTTTCATCGAAAGAACTCTTTTAGGACAATAACAGCACATGTGGCTCATTTTGATATACAGCTACATCGGATGTTAAAACAACATTTCTAAATGGCGATATTGATGAAACGATTCATATGGTCCAACTAGAAAATTTTGTATCTGGAGATTCAAAGTCTATAGTTTACAAGGTAAAAAAATCCATCTATGATCTCAAGCAAGCTTCCCGTAAATGGTATCATAAGTTTTATCAAGTTGTTATCTCATATGGTTTTGAGGTAAATATGATTGATGATTGTGTATATCACAAGTTCAGTGGGAGTAAGTTTATCTTTTTAATGTTGTATGTCAACGATATTCTACTAGCTAGTAGCGATATAAGCTTATTGCACGAAACTAAAAGATTTCTAATAAAGAATTTCGAGATGAAAGATCTTGGGATGCCTTTTTAATATTAGATATATATAGATACTATGAGATCACTGTTGAGGTATCCTTAGATTATCATAAAAAAGCTATATCAAAAAAGTTTTAAGTAGATTTGACATGAAGGATCGTTCATCATAAGATACACTCGCGGCTAAATGAAACAAGTTTAGTCACGATCGATGCTCTAAGGATGACGTTGAAAGGAAAGAGATACAAAAGATTCCTTGGGTGTCAGCTATAAGAAGTCTAATGCATGCTCAAATTTATACACATCCAGACGTAGCTTTTATAGTGGGAATATTGGACAGATATTTAAGTAAGCTAGAAATGAAATACTGGAAAGCAGCCAAACGAGTTATGCGTTATTTGCAGAGAATAAAAGACTTCATATTTACTTATCAGAGATCATATAGTTTGAAGATCATCAGGTATTCAGACTCTAATTATATAGGATGCCAAGACAGTAAGTGTTCCACGTCGGGCTATGTTTATATGTTGGCTGAAGGAGCTATTTCGTGGAAGAGTGATAAATAGTCATTCATAGCTTCTTCAACCATGGCTGTAGAATTCATAGCTTGTTATGAGGTATCTAATCATCGGATATAGTTGCAAAACTTTGTCACTGGGCTGTGCATGGTAGGTGGCGTTGAAAGGTCTATTTATGGAAAGCCCATAGGCTACTAAGAGTGGATACTCAATATTAATCTAACTAAGTTTTATGGAACCCTAATAGAAAGGTATATAAAGGCATTATTAGGCTATAGTTCTTAAAATATCAAATCATTCTAAAGCTTTCACCTCTCTTCATCAATAAAAGAAAGATTCCATTGAAGACTAAGGTGATTTGATTGAGAAAGACAATAACCTATTCATCCTGTTTTTCTATCATCGTAGAAATTTTGCTCAAAAGTTGATAGCTGCTATCATGAATCCATATATTTATTCTTAATTCAATTTTTTAACAATCTAACATGATATAATATTGAGACTGTGATATAGTTATTCTAAAGTTCTATAAATTTATAAATATTTAAAATTAAAAATTTTAGCATAAAATACTAATATATAAAAGCTTTCTATTGTCGTGGATTCAAGCTAATTGCCTTCAAACCCATGCTAAGAGACTGTTGGAAAACCCATGTTGGTTCGGGTGGCAAAAAGAAGGAGAATTTGTGTTAATATTTCAATAGTTCAGTCAGCACAAGCTTTAATGTATTTGTGAAGTACCAACACCCATGTTGGTACGGGGGGCAAAAAGAAGGAGAATTTGTGTTAATATTTCAATAGTTCAGTCAGCACAAGCTTTAAAAATGTATTTGTGAAGTACCGCGTAAATTTCAATCTTATAACGATTAAAGATCAGCCATTAGAATTCGACCACAAAAGACCTGCCATTAGAAGTCTCTACAGTCAAATGGAATTGAGTACGTGGCAAAAAAAAGAAAAAAGAAAAAAGAATCGAGTACTCTTGTAGAAAACATAAGGGAGATAAAAGAACTATGTTTTTTATTGCCACCGTTACCTATCGTCACCAATAATTAATTTTCTTAAAATAAATTTAACTTATGTCAATTAATGAAACTCTCTGATTAAAGGTTTTACATAACGTTACATGTTAACTTCGAGTTAGATAAAAGAGAAAAAATAACAATTATATCATTGGTTACCTTCTTAGCCTATTTTTTTTTTCAAATAAAAACATAAAATTCCATTTTCCTTGTGCACATAATTAATTATTTTTTTCCACTTTAAGTTGAACTCAAAATTATGTGTTTTTTTTCGCTTTGTTTCGACAGTTTTAAAAGACTTTATGTTCTAAAAACGAATCCAATGTATAATTAAAATAATATTTTATTAAATATTGGAGCATTTATAAGATATTTAGCAAACTAATTTAGACTGAAAAAATTAATTCTAATACTATAGCATTGAGATCTTGATATTGTAGTTGTTTTTTACTTTTATCCTATTAGCGTTGGGATATCAATATGGTAAAGTGCAAAGTCATAAGGTGATAGAATAATAATATTATTATCAAAATTTTAAAATATTAAATATGTGTGTGTGTGTGTGTGTATTCATACATTGCTCATAGTCTATAGTTTGTAGTTTATGTAGGTTACGTGTATGTATACTTGCTCATGCAAAATGACTGCTTCAAAGCTGTACATCTAGAATATCTCTATGCAAATGTAATGCATACACACTCGACGTTGCAAAAATATGAAATGTCCAATGACTGAAGTCTGCTTATAGTACGGGCATAGTGGAAGAAGCTTTTATTATCGTCTCAGAGTTGCTGGGAAAAAGGGTGGTAAAAAGAATTGGCAGGGCATATTTGAAACTTAAATTACAGCACCAATAGTTGAGAAAACAGTGAAAAGGCATTCTGATCAGTTGAGTATATATTGCAGCTATATACAACCAGCAGAAGGATCTTTGTTGGGAGAAATTTTTGGGATTAATTTCATAGATTTCCTTGAATTCTAGTAGTTAACAGGGTGGTTGAGCCTTGGTTTAAATCGTTTAGTTTAAAACATTGTAGTTATAAAGAGCTTTACACTAT
This sequence comes from Artocarpus heterophyllus, assembly GCA_025403435.1. Taxonomy (NCBI): domain Eukaryota; kingdom Viridiplantae; phylum Streptophyta; class Magnoliopsida; order Rosales; family Moraceae; genus Artocarpus; species Artocarpus heterophyllus. The sequence continues at coordinate 3,391,689 of CM046329.1, forward strand.
TTGAGTTCAAACCAATTAGTTTAAACTAATTCTTCAAACATATGCATAATTTAATATATTCTAAAATTTTAAAAGCATTCATTCATCTTCTCGATTATACAAAAAATTTCAAAATATTCGTATGTTAATGAAAGACTAGCATAGACTCAAGGCACGACTAAGAAAGCAAGTCTTCCTCCCCCGATAGGCGATCCAAATAGCCCCACTGCCACGAGCCCCCTCATCTGCCCACCGCGGCGGCCTTATAAAGAAGGGGAATTTAAATCCTACTCAATGTAATTTTAGGAATTTTCTTTTCATGAAAATATTTTTCCTTGCCAGAGGTTATTATAAATCTCAATGAGGGTGTATATGCTCCCTAACATGTTGCATTATAACCTAAATATAACCAAAAAAATAAATACAACCTCTATATTTTACAAAATGCAATCTCTCTCATGATATTTAGTTGTGTGGTTCTTTCATTATATGCCCATTTTTTAGAATGATTTTTGCACATCTTTTCATAAACTGATAATTCTTAGAAGTTATACCCATAATTTTTAAAGTTATTTCTGTAAAACTCCGTTTTCAGTATTAATCAGAATATTGTTGTGTGATTTATTTTAAATATTAATTATTTTGATAATTCATTTTCAAAAAATATCAAAATAATTACAAAAATTAAACCTATTTAAAAATTATCAACTTTCAGGAAATATCAAACTAATTACACTAATAATTTCTAACATATATCAAACTAAATTCACAATTATCAATTTCCAACAATACACAAACTAATTTCGAAAACATAATTAATTTCACACAATATCAATTAAAAATCAAATTGATTTACCTTAATGTACACAAAATAAAGCTACAATGTGTCGCATTGCTAAGGGCAGTAAGCACAAGGGGGCTTGTTGCTCGGCAATGGGTCGCGTAGCGAAACACAAAGGAGCCCGAGGGAAGGTTGCGATTCCAACGATGAGGGGGCGAAAGTGTAGAGGCCAGAGGTGTCATTGACTGGGGTTGTGATGTTGCCATGTGGCATAGGTCCAAATTTTTTGACCTTTAGGTTTTAGAGATTTTTAAAGGCCGTTTAAATAAATAGTTAAGATCAACAGTTTTAGTTTAAAAATTATAGTATGTAAAAATTTTATATTGTAATTATTTTTTACTTTTTAATGTAATATATGATAGTTTTATACCGTTTATAGTTGTAACTTATGCTTCATGTATAAAAATCAAAAGCTCAAGTAGATTGAGGGCTGATAATTATTTGGGTATAAATTGATCATTAAAATAAAAAAAATACCGAGCGTTTTTAAGAACAAATCACCATCTTGGTGTGGCTGTGCGCATTAATTGCTAATCAGATAGGAGATTGCGAATTTGCAGAAGCACAATGATCGTTTTCTCTCTGCAAAGCTTAGAGAGCTGAGTTTCGTCCCATCCCTTGAAAGGGAAGAGTCCTATATAAATAAAATACACAAATAAATAAACCCCATCCCAAGAGAAAAAGGAATAAAGTACATATTAATCTCATTTATTTATTAGTGTTATGCGAGTGAAATAAGAGGGAATAAAATATATATTATAATATATGTAATAAAAAAATCTTATTTAACTTTATTGGCTATAATTTTATTATTAATAAAATAATAAAATTTAATTTAAAAATATATTATATATTAAATTAAAATTTATAATTTTACAGGTAACGAGATTAATAAGGAAAGATAAAAAAGGATTTTTCTAATAAAAATGTAGGGCTTCACGGGACTCTGAGAGAGGCTGAGGACACTGAGGTATCTTTCTTTTTGAGGACACGTCGCTCCAGAAAAGTAAATAGAAAAGAGAGAGAGAGAGAGAGGGTTAAGATAAAATCCCACGAGTGTTCTCTTCTCTTATGAAGGAAGAAAGAAGCTTTCTGAGTTACTCATTGGAGGGGTGAAAATTCGAGCGTTTCCGACAGCTTTCCTCCTGTTTTTCTCCTTTTACTGGTCTACTCTACTGCTATTTTTTTACCCTTTTATTTATTTTTACTAAATGAGAATCTGATTCCACAAGGTGGGGTTCCTCTTTTGTTTTGATTATATTATTATTTTAGTTTTTTTTATTAATAATTCTCTCCAAAACTTCCAATCAATTTCCTTTCTCTAATTTATTATTTCTTTTTCTTTTTTTTTTTGTGATTTTTTCTTAAAAAAATTTGTAACTCCTGTCTCCTCTCCTGCATGCCTTCTTCAGTAACATTTTTGTTTTTCTTTTGTCATGTAATGCACATTCTCACGCGGCTTTGACAGATTTTTTTTCCTTCTCGTTTCACTTCATTAAAAAAAAAAAAAAGTCTCTTTTCATCTCATTTGGAACATTTACGTTTGTTCAGTGATTTTTCATTCTTTGACAACTCAAAAAAACCCTGCTCTTCTTCTTCTTCTTCCTTTCTTTGGCTCTAAATTACAGAAACTTCAGAACCTTACAAAACCCATTTTCATTTTGTCTCTTCAGAGCTAAGCAAAAATGGGAAAAGCAATGAGATGGCTTAAGGGCTTGTTTGGATTGAAGAAAGAGAAAGAACAGAACAAACACAAGGACTTGAGAGGCAAGAAAGGTTTCAGTTGCGGCAGCTTCGGAAGAGACTCAGACTCCGACGAGCTCTGCCACAATCCTTCAACCATTCCGCCCAACTTGTCCGCGGCGGAGGCAGCTTGGCTCAGATCTTACTACAACACCGACGCGGAGACCGAGCAGAGCAAGCACGCCATTGCCGTAGCCGCCGCCACCGCCGCCGCAGCGGACGCCGCAGTCGCCGCCGCGCAGGCTGCCGTCGCGGTCGTCAGGCTGACGAGCCACGGCAGAGGGTCCATGTTCGGCTCCAGCCATGAAAAATGGGCCGCCGTCAAGATTCAAACCGTCTTTCGTGGATATTTGGTAAAAAAAGAAAGTGAGAATTAGACATCTTCGTTATATAATGACAATTAGATTTTTAAATTTGAGTTTTAAACTTCTGGAATCAGGCAAGGAAGGCTTTGAGGGCATTAAAGGGACTGGTCAAGCTGCAGGCGCTGGTGAGAGGATATTTAGTGAGAAAACAAGCAACAGCGACTCTGCACAGCATGCAAGCTCTTATAAGAGCACAAGCTACTGTTCGTTCCCATAAAAATCGCGGGCTCTTGTTCAGCAATGAAGATGGCAGTAGACTCGAAGCCCGAGCACGAAAATCCATGGTAAAAAAAAAGCTTTAAATCTGTTTTGTTTGGCATTTAATTAAAGTTCAGAGTTTGTTTCGGCAATAAATTTTTGGGGTTTAGTCGAATTTGCAGGAGAGATTTGACGACACCAGAAGCGATCACACGGTTGCGAGCCACAGCAGAAGGCTATCTGCTTCTTTGGAGTCGAGTTTCAACGCCATTGATGAAAGTCCCAAGATTGTGGAGGTTGATACAGGGAGGCCTAAATCCAGGTCCCGGAGAACAATCACCTCGGTGTCGGATTTCGGTGAGGAGTCGAGTTACCAAGCGATTTCGTCCCCGCTGCCTAGCCGTGTCCCGAGCCGAATCTCGATCCCCGACCCCGACTGGGGGCTCACGGGGGACGAATGCCGGTTCTCCACCGCGCAGAGCACCCCAAGGTTTCTCGACTCGAAGAGCGTCTGCGCGGATAACTTCTTTCGGGGGTGCGGGAATTTCCCGAATTACATGGCCAACACTCAGTCTTTTAAGGCCAAGTTGAGGTCGTACAGCGCTCCGAAGCAGAGGCCTGGGTCGAAGAAGAGGCTTTCGCTGAATGAGCTGATGGAGTCGAGGAATAGCCTTAGTGGCGTTAGAATGCAGAGGTCGTGTTCACAAGCTCAGGAGGCCATTAGTTTCAAGAATGCTGTGATGGGAAAGCTTGATAGGTCCTCAGATCCAGAGAGGATTTTCTTTCAGAGGAGATGGTGAAGAAGAATTTTAAGATAAATTCGATTTTAGATTAATTTTGGTCAGAGCTAAGCAAAACCACAAAGCACTTCAATTCCCAACAGTTCATTGGCCAAAAAAAAGAAAGATAATTAGAGGATAAATATACACTGATGTGCTTGTAGATTTTGATGTAGTCTATAATTCCCTTATATCTGATTTTCTGTTGTTGGGTTTTAATGATGGAATTATAGTATCAACTTTCAAGGTCTAAGCAAGGCAAAATTATCCACTGTTAAGTCTGTTGCAATTGTACAATAATTGAATTTTATAGCTTTTATTATTTACCCAAAGCTGTCCAATGTCTTTGGTATTCACAATTCTAAAGCAAAGCCTGACTCATGTTTCCATGCCTTTTTTTTTTAATTTTTGTATTTTTGTATTTTATTTTTTGCAAATTATGTATTTGGTCGTCAAAGAAGGTCTTGAATTTCATTATCAAATATTTATTATTGCAATAGTTTGACATGACAATTGACAAAGGCTCCAATGTTACCATGCCACCAAACAAAACATAATTAGATCAAGTTCTGTAGTTTTCACAATTTTTTTTAATTACTCAAGGCACATTTCAATTTTTTGAATTAATGTTTTTTGAACTTTCTTGGCTTTGGACAGACACCACTTGAAAATTCCAGAGAAGAATTGAAACGCATTGCGTAGTTTTCAAACTGATTTAATTATGTTGTACAAAGCAGACAAACTTGAAATATTTGAACTATCCCGCTTCTACATTCTCCAATGTCTCCTCCTATTTTAATCTTCATTGATGAATTTTTGTTTGAATGTGTGTGAATCCTGAAAGCCTGGCCCCACTTCTCTCTTGTTTCAAGCTACTATGCGGCTGTGACTCGTCCTTTTCTTTCAATTTTTCTCCTCATTTATCTCCTCTTTAGTTTGGAAGTACTTGGACGGTAATTTGAATAACCTAAACTGTTAAGAAACAAACGAGTCGATTTAAAATATAGTTTGAACCTAAAACATTGTTATCATTTAAATTTTATAAAAGAAAATATTATAGTAAGATTCATTTGAATCAAAATTTTTTTATTCGAATCATATTTTTAAATATCATAATAAAAAATACTGTAACAAATTTTTAAGAACCACTTTAACGTTTCTCTTTTTATTACTAATACTGTAACTTTTTTAATAATAGCAATCTTTTCCCATCAAATTTTTTAGAATAAAACAAAATTTCTTTTTGCGTCAATGATATTAGAAATCATACTGGTTTACTATAAGCGTTGAGAATTATTAATATTTGCTGATTAATTAATAAATATTAGTTTTTCCAATGTCCTAGGATGGATAATAAGTTAAAAATGATTAGCTTTTGATTTGACACAAAGTGTAAATTTTTTCTTGATAATTGGGACACAAATTTCTTTTCCTCCACTATATTGAGCAGTGATCCCCAATGTTTCCTAATGTATGCAACCCTTTCAAAAGCAAATGTGGAAGCTTTTTATGGGGAACCATGAAATTTTTCTTTATTCATTCAAGGGAGAAAGTTGCTCTTTTCAATGCTTTCTTTTGCTAAAGAAAAAATAAAAGAAAAGAAAAGAAGAGAAAATAAAAATTGGTATTTTTTCATGCAGCCTGACACTTGAAAGTCAAAGCTTTGGTTTTTTTGGTGGCTTAAGTACACTTAAAGACCTCAAACTATGGATCAATAATTTTGAAATTTCATAACATGCTATGCGAGCATGTTATGAGATGTGAAAGGCTGAAAGTTGTCTGTGCCATTGTTCTCCTTTATTAGAGTTTGCAACAGTTATTGACCTGAAAAGCTTCAACATTACAATTTTTCATTACTAACATTCTTATTTCCCCTCTGAGAGAATTCGAAAATTGAAAACATATGTGGTCTATTTGGTCATAGTTTTGAACAAAAATTCAAATATTTTGCAAAAGATAATACTACAGCAAAAAAATTCGTATCACAGTTCAATTTGTAAAAACTGACAAGTTATATAAGGTGACAAAATGCTAACAAGTCGGCTTCTCTTCTTCGAACTTCGAAATTTCGAAAAAGATTCTAGATTGGTGCGCTTAAATATGGTTTCAGTGGCACACAAGCAAAGGCAAGCAAATGATCAGATGGCATACATGTCATATTTTGATGTATGTTTTTGAGGGAAGGAAAAATCCCTACTTTTGAATGCCAATAGTAAACTAGAAGTCTTAATTGATTCTTCGAATTGGATCAGAAGCAAGGTTTAGGCTTAAAAGGCCCACTTCTTGAGCAACCCACAATTGCTAGATTTTCTGCATCATCAAGGAATTGCTTCGAGAGAGAGTAAACCAGTAGTTTATTTAACTAGTAAAAAGGTAAACCACTTGTTTACATACTGAAATAGACAAATAAAATAACAGTAATATAGACTTTACAATACACGGAAGTGATATTTATGACGAAAAAGCAAGCGAGAGCTAAAGTGTCGAAATGATAATAACATTCCTACAAAAGTGTTATGCACCTGATTAACACCATTACCATGTTTCAGGATTTATTGTTACCTTGTTGGCCCACCTTAATACATTCTCTTGAGTGATAATGAAGGAAGATTTATAGGCTGAGTGGGCTTCCTTGATTTCTTTACCTTCATTGTTTGCATTGGGGCATCTATAACCTGCCTATGGAATATCCTTAACTCGTAGCAATTGACGTCAGAGTAACACTAGGCAGAGGTATCAACTTGAGCCGTCTAATACAGCCTTTTACGGCCTATACTGGCCAAAAGAGAAAATTAGGTCAGACCAGGTCAAGCCAAGCTAGTTAATAAAAAGGGAGGCTTAGTCCAATATGAAACCCGTATGCGCCTTAGGGCTAGGCCATATTTTAATAAGAGTATTTAAAAAAATTTAAAAATATATAATTGGGATAATTTTATTTTGAGTCTAAATCTTCGGCTTGGCCTAAAAACCTAGATTAGAGCCGGTTTCGGGACAATTCTTAAAGCAGACTGGGCTAAAAGAAGTAGGTCTCAGGCGGGCCTATTTAATCATGTCCAAATTCACATCTTTAGCAATAGGAATAACGATTTGTAATATCTTGCGGTACAGATACATATGATATGCTGGTACTAGTTTTCCTTATGGTCGGCATGCTTTGGACTTACAATACATTTGTCTTGTATGTCTAACATTATATTCACGTCATATTTTTTTTTGCCCTTGGACTAACCAAAGTACTTGCGAAGATGCTCAGATTCATGGGCAAACTTGCAGATAATTTCTTGCCTAGATTATAAGAGCTTATCTCAGCAATACGATTCACTGTCTTTCAATGGACCCTAGCCATATTCTAATGCTTAAAACTAGACTCAAAGGTTCTACTTATCCCTCTTTATCATAATTATATACCAACAAAATTATTTAAAAAATATATAGAGAAGAAAGAGAGAGTGTTTATTTTACGGAAATTTTTTTTGGGTATATATAAATATGAATATATGTATAGATTATTGTCACAATTTGATCCATTCAGAGCCATCAATGAAGCTAAGTGAAATAAAAGGCTTGACTTCCTCATCAGTGAGCTCTCTTGACCATGCCACTCTTCCTGCAAAGTTTGCTCCTGGTCCTGTACACTTGTATTGCCCATAAAACACCGTCCTGCCACCCCAACACAAGCCATGTGATTACAAAGGATCAATTTGTTTTGGATTTTGAATCATAGTGGTTTGAATTTTTGAATTTGAAAAAAAAGTTGGAAAAATGTGATTTAAACTAGAATCTAAACTGACGTTTGGATATACAATTGATTTTAAGTTGAAAAAAATAATTAAATCTAAAATTGTGTTTGGATATGAATTTGAAAAATACGTTTGCACTGAAATGTCAAAAAAAAAAAAAGAGTTTATTGAGTTTGAATCTTTTGAATTTAAGGGTGAGCTAATTTTCAGTTTAGACCATTTTAGGTTCAAGTTTAGTTTCAAAATAATTCAACCAAACACCTACTCAATTCAAAATTTGGGTTCAAACTCAACCTCAGAAACAAACAAGCCCAAAGTGAAAAGAAAATGCCAAAGATATTAAGAGAAACTAAAAACTAAAAAAAAAAAAAAAAAAAGGAAAACCAGGGAAAGGTAATCCACCGATTTGTGCAATTGATAACTAGAACGGTGCGAGTTATTTTTGTTGGGTTTGAATATGGGCTTGCTTTTGGTGCATTACACGTAAGATTTTTGTAGTAGAAAATGTAAAACAAAAAAAGAGAGAGAGAGATATTTGGTCGGTCATGGTTAGATCGGTACTCAGGACCAACCGGCCCATTTTGGTATCAAAATGTCAAGTTGCATGTACAATATTATCGTTTAAGTAACTCTTTTGCTTCCGTAGATGTAAAGACGACAAACACCTAAGGCCATGTTGCGTCCATCTCAATTCAACAAGAAGAGTACTACAACATATACGCCATTTGAAAACGTAATTTTAACCAAAAGTCAATTTGAAATTTAAATTTTATAAGAAAAATACTATAATGAAATTTGAATAGAAATTTTGTGTTTTGAATTACATTGTTAAACATGTTAATAGTATATCATTTTGCTTTATATTATTCATGGTTCAAACTCGAACTCATTTGCAAAACGTATGCCCAATATTAATATATGTCAAATTCATGCATCAACAATTTTCATATATTTTGTTGGGATTTTATGGCTGTGTGACTAGAAGTTGTAAGACAAATTGAAGAGAAAGAGAGAATGAGAGAGAGAGACTTACATTTCACGGCTAGGATCACCCCAGTTATACCAGCCCTTGGGAATGATAATGTTGTCCATATATGTGTAAGCAAAGACCACGGTAGAGAAAGGACCCCATGCCCTCCCAAGATAAAGAGCTCCTGAACCCGTGACCTTACAGTTCACGAATGAGAACCCCGTGTCTTCCATTATGCTCTTCCTTCCCTGCGCTGTTAGAGCCCCTGTCAACTGTGCTATTGCGTGCACGTGACACCCCTGTATTTTCCATTCTTGTGTCACACATTATAATGACCATATGTAAATAAATATGTATATATTTTTCCATTACCAAGACCAAAGTAGTTGGTTGGATTAAAGAAGATGCTTAAAATTAATAACCTCAAATAGAGAGAGCCCATTTCCGAAGATGAAGTCTACCGAGCCTTCGATGTAACAATCCTTGTAGTAATGTCTGCCAATATGATCATAGAGTGTGTCTTGAGCTCCCAAGAATTTGCATCCCAAGAATGTTGCTGTGTCTGCTGATATCCTAAAAGCAACTGCCTGCTTCCCAATTGCTCCTGGGGCTGGCATTGGCGTCGTGTTCTGCCCCATATTTTACAATTAGCTATACACATAGAGCGTGTTTAACACCGGTGGTGTCCTTAAGCATTTTTCATACGCATATACATAAACATACAAGAGAGTACTAGTGAAAAACCCCACTAAGTCCTAAACTATGTAGTTTAAACTACAGTTTCAATTTTTTTTCTTTTTTCTTATAGCGTCTTTTCTAAAAAAACTTGAATTTTTATTCAAACCTATGAATTAAAAACGATCGTTCGACTTGAGAATTTAAACACATTTGGCTGGAAATTTTTACAACTAGACTAAAAAAATAGTTACCTTGAACGTAATGTTCTTGGCAATGAAATAAGGAGAATTCACTGCAAAAGTTGCAGAAGCGTAGGTCCCCAAAGGCTGCCCTCTTGGGCCGGGTGTTTCAGCAGTGTCTCCCCATTGAACTATTGTTTTGTCTGCACCTGCTCCTTCTATTGTTATGAATGATTTAAGTGCCGGTATATTCACTTTCTCCCTGCATTTTTTTTTTCCACATTTAAAAATTTTTCCCCCTCAAAATTTTACCAACTCTTTAAAAATAAATAATAATAAAATCAATGACAACAAAATATTCCCAAGTCAAAGACGAATTCCAAGAGCATTTTGATCATGAAGAAAAAGACATAGAAACAGAAATAAACAAATGGTTTCGAATCATTTTTCCTACGTCAACAATGAACAAAAAATAGCCTTTCATTTTATATGGACAAAACCCCAGAAATCTGTGGCTCAGTTGAACAGGAAACTAACATGGGCAAGGCCAAAGGCAAGGATAAAAACAGAGTAAAGGACAGAAAAATAAATAAAACAAACAATGAAAAACATATTTGCCACAGAACTCACGTGTAAACTCCTGCATGGACCTTGACGACCACTCTCACTAGATTGATGAATGGGAGAGAATCAATGGCGTCCTGAATGGACGTGAAGTCTCCAGTGGCTGGGTTTTTCGACACGGTTAGAGTAAAAGAAGGGAAGAGCTTGTTCTTTGCTGTCTTGAAAACAGAATGTTTAAGATGTCCAACAAATTTGACCCATTTCATGAATTGCCGTTCTGAGAATTGGGCTCTAGTCATATTTGTAGGAAGCTGCTTGTAATTAGCTGATCTCCGCGGTCGAATTCCCTTTGTGTGGCACAGAATTTGGGCAGAATTGAAGAGGAGAAGAATCACAAGAGCATAGAATTTTCTCTGGAGTATTGACATTTTGAAAGAGAAAGCAAAGAACAAAAAAAAAAAAAGTAGAAGAATTGAGAAGAGAGGAAAAGTTCTCTCTTTCTCAAATTCACCTTGGAATTCAAAGTGGCATATAGAAAATGGCTGTCTTTCATGGTTTATATACAAAGTTATTTAGTTAGTACATTGTTTTAGTTGGAAAGTGATGCTGATTTGGAGAACCAACAACAGAGAAAGAAGTCACGGGTGCTTCTGAGTGTAGAGAGAGAGGGAGAGAGAGAGAAAAACAATCTAAGCCACAAGACAGGTTGCACTTTATTTGTTTATTTATTTTTTTGCTTAGAAAAACGTTGTTTCTAAGAAACTTTTGACACTTTTTGTTGTCGTCTGCTTTTTCTTTCTCACTTAGCTTGGTGTTTGCCCGTGAGTGTCTCTATTTTCTGTTTGTGTGTGATTGTGAATATATTCGTGAGAGGATAATATGAGGTGTCTCTAGAATAGCTAATATAATATCAGTCGGTTTTACAAAAATTTCATTGCCTACTTTCAATCATGGCCATCAAATAATTGGACCCCAAAAAGTGATGATTACAATCTGATCATCATATTGAATGGTTGAGATTAATTTGGCGTCTTCGTTGCCAAATAAGTAGTAGTTAATGTAGGAGAGACGACACCTAGGTCCACTTGCAGGAACCGACTAAAAAAGGACCAGAATAATTAATCAGACACTAGCTCTTAGTTTTATGCAAACATCTACTGGCGTGGGGAATTTTGGTGATGTGAAAGAAATCATACAAAAAGGACTAATATCTATACATTATATGTATATGTATATATATATATATATATTATGGGATGACTAGAGTCCCTTTTGTGGCTTTCTTTAGCCACCACCATTGCCCAGCTTTTAGGTTTTGTGGGAGGCAAAGCATGTAATTGGTTGACGGAGGACAGAAATCCACGTGTTGGACTGCCATTGAATGAATTTGGCAGCTCTTGCAACTAGCTAAGTTGCTATGAGAATGGTCAAAAGCATGACAGGAAAAAAAACAAAATAGAGAATTCTTAGTTTGGCCATGAAAAGATACCTCACAAACATGACACAGTTTTTATTTACAGATTTTTATCAAGCTCTTTAAATTGTCGTGTTTCATTTAAAAAAAACCTGTTTAAAATGGCTTATTTTAAGCTGTTTTTAGCTTATTTTATTCAAAAATTGCTTATGAGTCCGTTTAGGTGAATCATAAAAAAATATTTATGACTTTTATAAGTATTTATTGAAGAAGACAGGCCAAGAGTGCTTATGAAAAAAGGACTTATGAAAAGCCCTTTTATTTACACCTTTGACCTTATATTTAAGAATAACAAATTGAGAATTCCATTTATATTTTTAAATTATACTACTTTTTATATTAACAAGAAATTTTAACTTATTTAACCAAATATGCTCAAAAAATTTTTAAAAATCAAAAAGTATTTTTTCATGTACTATCCAAACACTAATAAAAAAGCCATAGCTAATACTTTTTCTTCTTCAACTGCTTCAAAGTAAAAAGCATAAGATATCCTAAATAGGCCGTGTATTTGATTTGAAATCAAGTTGGAACTCAAAGTTCAAAGTTCCGATTGTCTATACTGTAAACTCAAATATATTACAGTGTAAAGCCCTTACATATTACAATGATTAAGTTATAACGTCAAATTTCAACTTGATTTCCACACACTTCAGATATTTTCACATAATCTACCATAAAATTCTCCAAAACTAACTATGAATGCTTTGTTCGAAAAGTACGTTAAAAAGAACAAAATTCAGTTTGCTACAGTATAAAACTTTCATACGTTATAATAAAAAAAATTTGTTATAGTGTCAAGCTATATATACTACAATTTTTAAGTTCTAATTTCAAGTTCCAACTCATTTCCCAAAATACTTGAAAATCTATAGTGTGTTATTCGAATGAAGATGGTAATATTACACTTGGACATTTTGGTAAGGGCTTGACAAATAAATAAACCTTTACACCAACCAGCCAAGCAGAAGATAAAGGCACTGATCACAAGCTTATTATTTCCAATATTGAAAATCAAGTGGCAAGGAATTAGGTAAGAATGAGGTACAAACTGGAAACTGGCAATGTCAACAAAGTATGAAATCAGCAATGGATATAACATAACAATATCGTTCCCGTGACCGAGTCAGTCCAAGCAGTATCAACCATGTGGTCAATAAAGCCAGCTGGACCAGTGAGGTTGAACCATATGAGTTTTCTTCTAATTGATTCCTGAATCATCCATTCTTTAACTCTTTAAAAGAGATTTCTCTCGTAAGAACCCTCGTTGATAGTATATATTTAAAAACTGTTAGATTCAATGAAAATTATTTTTTTCTACTGATTTGATGGTTGAGGGTATTTTTTTTGGTTCCTATTAGAGAATTGCCTTCTTTATAACCCCTCCCCTTTTCTTTTTTTTTTTTGAATTGTAACTTAGTTTAGCTCTAATCAGGACTAATTAGCATATTTAGCTCAAAGGGAAACAAACAAAACAAAAAGAGTTTTGGAGGGATTTCCAGTCACTCTCTTTTAATATAATCCAAATCAGACAGAGAAAATTGTATATGGTTAGGATTCTATAATCCATTAACCAACAATCACAAACAAATACAAGTTCAACATCTAAAGTTTATGTATTTCTCTATATCATTCAAGGACGATCCAACACAAATTGATCACATCCCCTTGTCTTTTAGTAGCTTCACGGAAAAGATATACATGATCATGATAATAAAAGCTAGTATAAGACTTCTGATTCTCAATCAGTGAGCGTGTTCACGGATAATAAATTCAACAGAAAACGACATTATTGCGTTTAATACATGAATCTTTCCCCCAACAGAATTAACTTATTGTTGTTTTATTCCATGTCTCTCTTCAGCTCCTTTCTCCACATACTCACACACATCTGATTTCAGAAATTCTAATAAATTTTCCAATCTTTAAAAGCATCTCCCAATCATATATATAAAAAAGATTGTATTTCAAATGATACCATTGAAAATAAGAGAGAAAAAAAATATAAAACATTATTTACTTCCATATATTCATTCATGATGTTTTTATTCTCCTAATTTATTCTATGCAATAAAGACACTGAAAAGACGAGTGAGGACAGTCTAGTTGGTTGTAAGTCCCTCCACCCTAACCATAAATTGAGAATACCCCACTCAATAATAGTGGTGTTACCGTCCCCCTCTCCCCTTCCCCTTGTGTCAAAAAAAAAAAAGACACTGAAAAGGTGCTGCCACAAAAATTTGTTATTTGACTCCAGTATTACATTTTTATAACGTCATTTTACACTTTTAATAGAATATTTTCTAACAAAATTATATTATTGTTGTTGTATTACATGTTCCTATTGAGCTTCTCTATATCTTCTTCCTACCAGTAGGATTTCGGAAATGCTAATAAAATTTTCAAGTTTGAAAAGGTGTTTCTTCAGGTATAAATTAGTGTTTGCATTGCCCTTTTGCTGTTAATAAAATGCATTTTCTATTGAAAATGAGTAAATTGTTGAAATGGTCCTAGAGCTAGCGATGATATTTTCGTTCTTAAAATGTCCTTAAACTCTTAAAACTCTTAAAACGAGTATAAAAAAGACTAAAACTAATAAAAGGCCGTTACAAAACGGATGGAAGAGATCAAATGCGTAGCACATGGTAAAATATTAAGGATATTTTAGTAAAGAATAATAGTTTTAATTTTAAAATAAAAATAAAAATTACAAAACCAAAAAAACAGAAGCAAAACACTCTCAATCCCTTGTCTCCCTCCTCCTCTCTTTCATCTGAAAGCCTCTTACCCCACCCCACCCACCCGACGGAGCATTTTGAAAAATGACTTTAAGAGAAAGTCATTTTGGGTAAATAATTTTTTTTTTTTTTTTGTAGTTTTTTGACAAAAAAAAAATATACTTTTTGGACATAAAAACTGTTTCAATTTTTTTTCTTTTCACTCTGTTGAGATTCATCTTCTCGTTATAATTATTTTAGTTTTTTAAAAAAAAAAAACTGGAACAATTTACCTACCTAAAAAAACGTGTTTTTTTTTAAAAAAAAAAAAAAAACTCATTTCCTCAATTAGATTTTTTTTTTACCCTTTTTTTCAAATTCTTCCCACCCGACCCCACCCCACCCTCCCCTCATCTCTCTCTCTCATCCATATAAAAAATCCACCTGCACCAAATCCAACGTTGCTCCAGTGCCATCCCACCCCAAATCCCCCGTCGTTCCGATGCAACCCAACCCTCACGGTATCTTCCCATCCTTGACCTCCACTCTTGACACTGCATGAGCCGCTACCTCCCCACATCATGAGTCGCGGCCTATCTCACCACAATGACCACCAGTCGTCCCACAACTCCGTAAGATCCCTTGATCTCCAACAGGCCAAGTCCTCCAACCCCATGAGCCCTCGTGCCACCAAATAAGCAAGTCACCCTTTCACCATATGCGAGCTTCACGTGAGTGAAAATTGTGAGGAATTTGACGAACCTTGGGCAATTTTGGTCCTTTCGCACGATTTATAAGAGTTAAAAGGATTTTTTTTTTAAGGAAAATAGTTCATGCCATTTTAATTAAAATATACATATATTAGGTCAAAGTGCCATCATTTAAAGAGTTGGAGTTATTGTAACAATTCTACTTATCTCATCGTTACTAAAGACTGTGGAATAATTCTTTTTTTTTTTAATTTAAAACTTAGTATAACTTTTGAAAACTTGTTTTTTTTAAAACAAACGTAACCATAATTGTAAAAGCTTAAAGGGTGTTTGGCAGTTGTGGAACCACTCAATTTTTATTATAATCTCAATTATAAATAGTAAAAGCTCTTATATGCTACAGTAATAATAAAAAAATATGCTACACTGTAAAAGTGGTTCCCACACCCTTTCAAACACCCTATTAATCTTTTAAACTAGCATACTAATTTCTTAAAAATTATTCTTTTGTTACCTTCTTAAATTAAAATAATATTTTAAAAACATTATTAAAATTAATTATTACTATAATTTCTTATAAAATTTCTAAAGTTTGTATATCTATGCACAATTTGCTCGAAAGGGAGAGATTAAAACGGCATTGATTATTCAGGACCCTTGTTGTATCTCAAATGATAACAAAAAGAAGATGAAACTGATATATCACATCACATCACGTCTATAAATTCCAATATCCAAAACAAAGATTCTCCCAAGCAATAACAAAAGTACATACAAATGCATCTCTCTTCCATGACTGAAGTTGAACCAAAAACGGTAATCAAAATCCATAACTTGAACAACAAGAAACTAAACCAACCATCTTCAAGACAGCAGCTTTAGTCGCCATGGCCACTTCATCTTCCTCTCCCTCTCCTCACTTCCCAAACCCACATACCACTCTCTCTTCATCTCCCCTTCCTTCTCCGACAACGACTCCTTCTCCCACCACCTCCAGACCCTCACGCGCAGCACCCACCGCCAAAGCCGCTGCAGCTCCCCTCTTCCTCGCCACCTTCTCGGCCGCCGGCATTCCCTCCCGCGTCGCCTCCTATAAAACCTACCTGACTTACCCCATCTCCAGAACCCTAACACTAAAGCCCTCGCCGTCCGATGATTCTCCCTCCGCCAAGAGAACCACCGCGGGAACCTCTACGCGAACGACGGGCGCGGGGGGGACTTCGCGGCGCTGAGGGAGATGTGCATGAACGTCTCCGGCCAGGTCGTGCTGGCAAGGTGGGGCATCGTACGGAAAGCTCAGAGGGCGGGGGCGGTCGGGGTCCTGGTGTACACGGACAAGAAGGACTGCGGCGGAGAACGGTGGTTTTCGGGGGAGCGGTGGATGCCGCCGAGTGGGGTTCAGGTGGGGACGGTCTACAGCGGCCTCGGGAACCCCACCACGCCAGGGTGGGCCAGCACGAGGAGGAGATCGAGATGGGAGGTGAAGTTCCGGTTATACCCTCAATGCCGATTTCCGGCGCCGACGCAGAGGTCATACTCAGTTCCGTTGGTCGACACGTGGCGAGAGGGATGATTGGCAGGGGAGTGAGTGTCTTGTTTACCGTGTTGGACCTGGTCCTGGAATTGTCAATTTGAGCTATCATGTGAGTAGTTTTTTTTTTTTGGATTTTTATTTTGAATAATTTGGCAGATATTAAATGTGGGTTTTTTTATTATTTTTCTAATTTATTTTTTCAGGGGAAGCAAGTTATAGAGAAAATTGAGAATGTTATTGGTGTGATTGATGGAGCAAAAGAGCCTGATCGGTATTTTTTTTTTTAATTTTTTGCTGATTTACTTTTCATTGTTTAAGGCATTCATTCATATGCATCTGTTGCAATATGCAGTTATTTAGAAAAATGGGATTTTTTATTTTTTATTTGTTGAGAATTAAAGAGAGTAATTATGAATGTGATCAAAGTAGTAGCTGAATTGGAAAAAGTTTGTAGGTTTGTGATTCTGGGTAATTATAGAGATGAGTGGACATTTCATTTCATATATATATATATAGGTTGCAGAGAGACTGGGGAAGTTGCAGAAGAGAGGGTGGAGACCAAGAAGAACAATTCTGTTGTGCAATTAAGATGCTGAGGAATATGGCCTGGTTTGTTTCCCTCTCTCTCTTTTGTCATGTAGATATAGATAGTGGGTGTGAAAATTTTTTAGCTGAATGTTTTATTTTGCAGCTGGGATCAACGGAGTGGGTGGAGGAGAACAGGGAAATGCTAGCTTCAAGGGCTGTGGCTTGCTTGAATGTTGATTGTACTGTGTCCGAATCGAGATTTTTTGCCTCGGCAACTCCGCAGCTTGATGAGCTACTAATACAAGCCCATAAACAGGTATCTGTAAACTTTTTCTGCATCTGATTAAGCTTATAAATAACATGAAGCAAAATAATGTCAATTTTATCTGGTTTCTTGCAAATTCTTTCACTAATTTAAATCGTGTGTTATTTTGGTTTTTAAAGGTTCAACACCCGGATAACTCATCACAGACCATCCATGAGTCATGGCTTGGTTTGTTTCTGTGAAGGTGCATTTTATGTTCACAGAGATGTCTTATTCACACCACCCCATTAATTTATTTTTTTTCAATAGAAGTTTCCATCTGCTGATTTAAAATCAAAATAGTGCAGATAGACTTGATCCTGGCCGATTGGTTTAAACAACTGATAAGTAGTAATTCAACTCCATCACATATAAACACTGGAAATTGGTTCTCATCTACCAAGTTTTAAACTCTTAATGAAAGCTACCAGCGCTCAAAACCTGTTCTTGTTATGTAAAGATTGGGAGGTTAGGAGGTGGAGGATCGGATTTCGCGGCTTTTGTGCAACATATAGGAATTCCAGCAGCTATTATGTCTTTTGACAACAGTATGATAGTTTCTTCTTTCTTGCAAAAGTTCAAGGACATGTATGTGTCGACGCCATTCTAAAATATGTGTTACATTGCAGGATACCCAGTCTACCATTCGATGTACGATGATTTCTCTTGGATGAAGAAATTTGCTGATCCAATGTTTCAAAGACATGTTGTAGGTCGTTTGAACATCTTTGGCTCCTGAATATCATGAAAATATAGAATGTAAAGAATAAAAAACGCCTTTGAAAAAATAAAAATAAAAATAAAGGCAATGATTTGAGGGCTTCCATTGTGTAGTTACTTGTATTTCTGCAAGGAAAATCTTTGGACAATGCACAGAATAGAAGAAGTACGCCTTGTTATGAAATTTTGCATTTATTTTTCTTTGAATTGGACGTTATTTTAAGTCCCTCAAATGGTTCAATTCATGTTGAGCACAGTGGCAAGTGTATGAAGTTTAGTAGCTCTTTGGCTAGCAGACGCAGAGGTCTTGCCTTTTAAGTACCTCTCCTATGCGGAGGAACTTCAGGTATGTCTAGATGACATCAAAAATTAGTACAGTTATATATATATATATATATATATATATATATTTACGATCAATTTTAATCCTGTTAGAGGTTTTTTGTTGATGCAATCATAGTCCATCATATTTCTGCATGCAGAAATACTCGTACGAAGTCGAAAATGATATCTTAGGTGACAAGGACGTAAGCCTATCTCCTCTGTTCAAGTCCATGGAGGAGCTGAGAAAGGCTGCTACCAAAGTAAACAACCGGAGAGAGGTACTGTTTAAGCTTTCAAAAATTCTATACCTCATAGTTTTCAGTATTTCTCAAGTTTTCCTTCTGTTTTAAGAAACTATGAAGGATCTTTGAATTTGAAGAACTTGTTTCAATTTTATTTTTTTTGCAGACTTTTTTGACTTAAAAAACATAGAGATTAAATAAAAATACTCTTATTTAAACATGATTTATTTATGAAATATATGTTTCTTCTTGAGAAAAATTTAAAAATATATTTTAAAATTTAAGAAGTCATAAAACTTAAAATCTTTTTGTGAAATTTGATGTTTTATTTTAGGATTTTTTATGTTTTTTAATATATAAAATATTTATCATAACTATCTAAAGGTAGTCATATTGTTTTGCTTAATTTTTTCTATTCATGGGGATGAAATTAAAATAAGTTCTTAAAATTTCAAGATACCTTTATAGTTTCTAAGAACAGATAAATAAATTGAGAAATAGTTAAAACTAGTACAATTATATAATCAACCCCATTATTATATTGCATATACGGCTGTTCTCATGTATTGAAAATGCGATGGTTCTTAAGGCGGTACGACAAAGCAAAGATTATAGATCAATATGGAAGAGAAAGAACTCCAAGCTGAGAGAGCTGAATGACAGACTCATGATGGCCGAACGAGCATTTACAGACCGAGATGGGCATTTAGGAAGATCATGGTATAAGCATTTGGTAAGTTTCTTACAAGATCACGTTAACTTGTTGCATATAGTTTTTCCCTTTTGCTCTCCTTTATCCCCCCAGTAAGAAGCCATCTTTAACAATTGAGGATAGCAGATTTGCAATGAGATTTTTTATCCTATTTTGGTCCCTGATTTCTCTTCCGAGCAATGTATTTATGGAACATTTCAACCGTTAATGTTCCCTTTTGCAGATTTACGGGCCCTCGAAGTATAATGATTATGGATCTAAATCCTTTC
This sequence comes from Artocarpus heterophyllus, assembly GCA_025403435.1. Taxonomy (NCBI): domain Eukaryota; kingdom Viridiplantae; phylum Streptophyta; class Magnoliopsida; order Rosales; family Moraceae; genus Artocarpus; species Artocarpus heterophyllus. The sequence continues at coordinate 3,411,259 of CM046329.1, forward strand.
CAGGGATAGATGGCACTAGTGAACTGGCGAAGAAATTGAACACCGAAGAGTCATGGAAACTAGTGCAACACGGAATCTGGAGAGTCGCCAGGGCTGTCAAACAAGTCTTACAAGTCCTTAACGGTGTATTGACATGAATATGCATAACAGATTCATCCTTTAATTTATGCATGAGCCTAGCAATTTTGTTCACAACATCATTACTTTGCTTTCCTTTGACTACTTAGGCTCTCGGAAAAGTGTGGTGAATTCTAGGGTTCAAAAGTATGTTTTGTCAAGAAGGAAATTGTGAATAAAACATCAATTCCTCTCATGGTCTGCTAGCATTTTTGGTTAGGCTTCTATATACTGTGACTTTATGCAATTGAGTAGGCTTCAATTTTTGACAAAATTCTGTTTGTTTTGCTTCCCTGCTACACGGATTTGCACGGAGGATAGATAATAGCCCACGGGAGTACCCCTACTTTGCGCATTCTCTGACCAAAGGTACTATCAAACAACCAGTTGAACCAGTAGGGAAGGATCACGAGCTGTATGCCCCTTGATTCCTAAATAATTTGTGCTTGAAATGTTGAAGTTTGATAGTTTCTTCTAAAAACTAACTCCAAGCAAATTGATGGACCATGGAAGCAGGCATTTGCAGCGATTGGACTGCTCATTCTCCCTTCAAAGGTGGGAAGGATTGTGGTTGAAAGACTCAACGCGATAGTGTGAAAATTTTTTAGTGGGTTTGGCGCACTGGTTTGAACCAAAACTTGTATCATATGAAAGCTTTATATCACTCTTGGTGCAAATTAAATGTGGTTCAAATTAAATGCATCAAACACCCTATTATAGGCATGCGCCTAGCCATCATTGAACTATGTCATCATCTATACTACTTAGTTCTCCATGGCCTTTGTGCCATTCTAAAGGGGACTTTCCTGTAGTGTTTAGGTATTCCATCTCTATCTGTAGGTTTCATGTATATGGATTTGGGGTGGGTTGGTTCTTTTACAACATCTAAGTTGTTGGTGGTACATTTTTTGTTAGATTTGATAGGGGTTTTCGTTGTCAGATCGCTTGCATTATCTTCCTCTGTCGTTCCAACCAAAACATCGGTCCTAGCCCGACCTCGATGCTGATTTCAATCTGTTGGCCCCACAGCACAAGTTCCCCCTCATTGCCCAACCTCGATATTGGCATTATTTTAAAGGGGACTTTCTTATTATATTATGGTGTTCCATCTTCATATGTTAATTTCAATCTAGGACTGATTTGTTAGGTCGCTTGAGTTCTCTTCCCATGTTGTCCCAACCACAACATCGGTCCAAAGCTGAACTCTATGGTAGTTTCAGTATGTCGGCCAACCCCAACACAAGTTCCCCTTGTCACCCGATCTCAATTAGGGTCCTTGCCCCTCGGCTTGACACTGGTCTCGGTCCAACCCTAAGGCCTAACCTAACCAAACCATAGCATTAGCTTGGCCAATCGAGATAATCCTACCGGTGGTGTCGACACATCGACCTAACCACAGTGCCTATTCTAGCATGACCCTAATGGCAGTCTCAACTTGTCAGCCTAAACTTGGCACTTATTCCAAGCTTACGCATGTTCTGATCGGACCCCATCACCTATCCCAATTCGTCTGTGATGTTTTTTGCTTAATTTTTTTTAATGTGACAAATATAGTTACTAAACATATTTTTTTAGAATGAAACAAATGCAAAAGTGTTGTTTTTTAAAAAAATAGAAATAAAAAAATTACAAAAATTACAAAAAAGGGCCTTGGCTCTTATTTTGGAACATTTAATATATATATAAAAAACATATAAATGATTCATGATGTTGTGTGAAAAATGAAAAAAGTCCTCTCACGAAAATTGACTCAACTCTCCAGTTGAATTAAATTATTAAATACCACTCTAGTTGAAAATGAATCCTATCCAGTCAAATAATACAAGACAGCGGCAATAATTAACTAGATCTTATCCAAATAATAATAATAATAATCAACTAGATATAAATCAAAAGAGGCAAAAAAATGGTACTTTTTTTCTTATACAAGGCGGATATATATATGTAGATATATATTTTAACTATTCCCTGAGAGTTGCAATCTGTACAAATCAAACGGGGTTATGAAATCAATAAATATGCCCCGGGCTAGACGCTATTAGAACCAAACTTTGTCAAGCATTAGATTACATATATATCTATATATATACACCTTCAACTTGCACTGTAGCTGAATATGTACATCAGGAGAATGTGCATTTTTCTGGTCATTCACTTCCAAACCTTGATAGCTCCATCTCTACTGCTTGATATCAAGAGTCTCTGATTCAATTTGACAGAAGCCAATGAAAGAATGGAATCGCGATGGCAACCGGCAGGATCGGTCGAGGCAGCTGCAAGAGCTGTCTTGGCTGTATTCTTGCCTGTTGGAGGAGGTCGTCTCTTCTTCTCCTGCTCGCCAGAAAAACCAACTTTAGAACCATGCATATGAAGGGAATAATTTCGAACAAGTAGTTTAAGATTTTCAACTTTCTTACCAAAAAAAAGGAAAAAAGAGGCGCACAAAGACTCCTAAAAAGCTTGAAAGGCTAAGATGAAGGAAATAAGTGGAAAAAGTGTCTCAGTGAAATTTCCCCAAATTGATTTTTAGTTTCTACTTTCTAGAAGCCCGAAATTCCATACATAGAGATGATAGGAAAGAGAACAATTTAGAGATGATTGGCCTCAGTTGGTACCCACAGGTTAAATCAATGCTTAATGTCTTCAACACTTACACATATAAGATCAGGTAAAATCTAACCCACGCAAAATGAAAAGATATAGAAGGACCTTTCACTAACATACCTGCACAATTTTTGCCCCAAAACAGGAGCTTGTTTGATAGGATTCATCATTTACAAAATCGTTTCCATTTGGTCCACAGATAGAGTAACTTCGATCAGGGCTGCAAAACGTACAAATTTTATAATAATATTCAAAAGCCCTTAGATTCAAGCAAACAACGGAACCAACAAATGAGTTCAAAACAAGACCTGCAATGGTCCCAACGACGAATCTTCAAATCAGTACCCCCAGTTAACAAATCACCACCAGGTAAAGGCAGCAACGAACGGATACCAGGAAGACGTGGTGGAGGTTCCTGCAGTTCGTTTACTCTGTACTTGGGATTGATGTTGCGTCTCACGTCCGGTTTAGAATTTCCCCTGCCTAATGGTTTGTTTAAGGCCCAAAGGAGGTCTGACATTTCAGCATCACTGTCATAGGGTGCCACCTTCAAGACCTGCAAATACAACAAAGATAATAGAAGAAACTTCACGATACAATATTTCCGCAAACAATACTTGAAAAAAAAAATGGTCTATATACCTCATGGCAGATTCCATCCTCCGCATTCCAGAGAGAAACTTCGTTGCAACCTGCAGCAACATAAACAAGGGGCCTAGCAGCAGCAGATATAGACGCACTTGGTGGAGGAATGAAAAGGCACATCTTCTCTATAGGGCACACAAGAGGATACTGCCATGAGTTCACAGGTATGAGGAATCTCAGATCCCAAAGAGTAAGTGCACCCCTTGAAGATCCTGACACAAACCAATTCCCACAAGGACTTGTTACCAGAAAAGATACGTAGCCATTTTCAGGAACCGTCTTTAAAGTCCAAGCATTGGAACTTGTTCTCGTATCCCACAGATGGATCCCACCATTTAAGCTGCTGTACATAACCATCTGGTTGGTTGTGTTATCAGGGGAGTAGTTTAAAAGGCTAAGTATGGCACCTTCCTTGACATCCTTCCTTTTTATATCAGCGATGCCTGAATATTTCTCAACGACATTGCCAAGACCCCTGGAGATGTAATCAACAGAAAATAAATGCATCATACCATCACAGGCTCCAACTACAACTTGAGCAGAACCCCGAAGCATTGTGGCACAGAGTGCTCGGCTTCCTTCTAGATGATAAGTTAGCCTTGACCTAAATGAAATGTCCTTTTCCAACTTTCTTGAATCCCACACCTTGACTGTACAATCGTCAGATGCACTAACAAAGAAGCTCTGATCGGTTGAAATAGCTATGTCGTTGACAGCAGAACGGTGCTCCTGAAGATGTGCAACCAAAACCCCACGGGGCCTCCAGCCTGAATCCGGAATTGATGATGTTCGTGGGTAAGATGGCAATCCTGTTAGTTCCGTTTGAGGGGAGGCAACTTCCAAAGGAATGGAAGTTCCTTTGGCAGGACTGGATAGTCCCATATCTTGAAACTTGCTACTGATATAAGATGTTTGATCATTCTCACGGCCATCAGGTTCATGTACAACTCTATAAAATTGTTTAGATCCATTACCCATGCTGAATGAGCCTGAAACAAGCTTAGGTGCTGGAACTGAACTAGTCAAGCTAAATGATTTATTTGCAGGATCCATCCAAGGCAAGGACGATGATGTTCCAAATCCACCAGAATTCACTTGTAATGGAGAATCAGATGCTGCAGAAGGCATTCCCATTGCTCGCCTGTCCATGCTAAAGGAGTACAAGGGTATGCCTTCGGATGGTTTATCACAAATAAAACTATTCGCAACACTTCCATGCGGCGTCATAAAGCCTGAGAATTGCAACTTTTCAGAGCTTAAGGGATCATAAATTTCAACTGTGCTAGGACCGTTGCATGTTAGGCTTCCCATACTTCTCATCTTAGCCTCACCATCACTACACTCACTTAGTTCTGCCTGATGCAACGAATTGAAAGCAGGTTTTTGGGTCTCATGGTTTGGTTGCTTATCAAGCCTACTCTTCACCAGATTTGAATCAGCCACCTCCTTCTGAAGTGAATCTTCCCACTGTTTGGACTGTGGTGATGAATTGTACCATATCTTTCTTTGTCTCTCCAACATGTCTGAACTCCTAGCATTCTCTAAAACTTGAGAAAATACCTGTCTTGAGACTGGAGGCTTTAAACATAAAAGCAGAGCTTCTTCAGAAGCCAGTGATGCTGGTTGTCTCCGAAGGAAGGGCCCAATCACGCGGGCAAGATAAACGTAGGAATCAACTGCACCTAAGTTCTCACTAATAGCGGCAATGAAAGTGACAGCTGACCTTCTTACCCACTGACTAGGATAGCATAACAATGGAAAGGTCTGTTCTATCATTTCAAGCAGCACCCTCTTTCGAAGAAAACCAATTTTGCACAGAATGGCCAAACAATCCAGTCCATTGACAATGACAGCCTCTGTAACATCACTTAAAGCCTGCTCAATATAAGGTAAAAGATACTCTTCCACGCTTCTTTGACCCACAAAGATGCAAACATACACAATTTGCCCATAGAACACTGTTCTTAGTTGTTCATCCCGATCATTTAAAAAAGCAGGGAGCATAGGTAAGAGATACTCATTACTCTGCTTCTGGCCAAAGAAGCAGCATAGTTTACTAATGTCCTGAAGGAGTGCTCTCCTGATATTTGGAGTCTGCTTTGGACCCATAACAAGTTCTTGAACAACATCAGCCATAGTCTTCCTCAATTGAGCAAGTTGTGCATCACTATTTACCCGTTGTTGTCGACCAGATGTCTCACTAGACAACGGTAATGGCTTCTGTGCGGCACTTAATTCATCAAGAACCCCAGCCTCACTCAAGCTTATTGAGTGAATTAAGAAACCATAAGCAGTCAGTGCCAGCTGAGAGATATTGCTGGCATAACATATTCTCACGCTTTCCTCTGGATCATCAGGAAGCATGGATAGCATGGGCAGGATATACTCGGGAAAAATTTTAGCATCGCTAGGTGGAAAATCTCGGACTAAGGGCAGAATATCACACAAAGTCTCCAAGGCGGCACAACGTACAATTGCAGCTAGGTCAGAAAGCATTGCAATAACATATGGAAGTACTCGTTGCAAGCGATTTTCATCATCAATATACAATGCAGAGAACTTCAAAAAGAGTATAGCCCTCCTCCTTAAGTGAGGCAACTTGACATTGCGTATGCAGGAACAGAGAAGAGAGGTAATTAGAACCATGCCCTCACAAGTCATACCATCTTCGGGTAGTGGTGAAACAGGCACGTCATAGGTATCTGACTCACTTTCGTACTTGGACATCAACAACTTCAAATCCTCCAAAGCAATCTTTTTTAGAAAGGAATGATGATTTCTTCTAAATGCAGTGGAGATGGTTTGAAGTAACTCACCAGGAGATTGTGTACCATAGTTCCTAAGGTTTTGAGACAATTCAGAACTGGGAACATCTTCCAAAATCGGCTTAGTCCCAGAATAGTGATTACTTCTTTTCGCATCCCTCACTAGGGAATTGAAATCACCAAGAAGTTCAAACTGTTGACGATTTAAGCCTTTATCCATTTCCTCCCTCTTTAAGGACAATTTCTTTTCCAAATCTGGACTCTGCTTCTCATTCACCTCTTGAGACAATTTTCCATGTACAGTGCCATTTGGAGTCATACTCAGTCCAGTACCATTCTCATCAGTTGACTTGCTGCTCATCATTTGCTTGAGAATTTCATGGAAAAAACTTTGGCACAATACAACCCTCATATCTGAATTAAGAGGATTCCAGAAGCAGTAGAAGTTATGCAAAAAGGGAGAGAAGTAGCTTGGGAAGACAGTGGTGATATATTCCTGAAGGTAGTAATCAGCAGGAAGTCGTGACTCTGGTTCCAACTGAATCATATGGAGTATCATTTTGCGGATTCCAGAATCAGGTATCTGCAATCATATTGTATCTAATCAGTGAACTGGTAGCCAAAATATATGAAAGTCAACATAAAATAGGTAAAAGAAGACAGCCATAAAATGTAACCAACAGACTTAATGTCCACATTAAGTAGGATTTAAATAGAACAAGTCAGACGTAATACAAGAACAAACAGAATGAATAGCAAAAAGCGAAGGGGAACATGATGACATTTAGCAGACAAATATCGATCAAGGTAGTAATAGGCCGCCCTTTTGAATTTGTGTTCTTCAAGTTGAAAGAAGGCTTATACAGGAAGAGTAGAGAGAGTACCTTTTCAACAAGTTGGCTGGGATCGTATTGCCCTCTGCGATAAGCAAGCAATTGAGAGAGTTCAAACAGTGGCTGACCCTCAAGAAAAAGCTCCGCAATTACACACCTAAAAATGGTAACACGTGCCCAGAAAAAAACTGCAGATTACTACATTATTTGAGAGCACAATTCAAGTATTAAGACAAGTAATAAACGGAACACAATCCATACCATTTTGAAGGAACAAACTAAACGCTGAAGGGAAACATCATGTCATCTCTTATAAAAGTAGTAATATGGGGTAATTGAATCTCATAAGATTTTCAACTCACTCATAATTACTTCACTGGAAAGGATGTCAGTTACATCTAGTAATAAACTTGGAACTATGAATATCTAATTTGGCATCAAATCTAATGAAAATTCTACAGGAGGGTATTACCATTAAGGCTCGGTTTTGAACCATTGGATATGTATCAGTATCTGTCAGTTAGCATACATTTTTTTTTGGGTGATTTTCACCATGTCTAATGATTATAGGCATACACTATAAGTATGAATCACCACCAGAAAGCCCCCCCAATCTAAATATTAAAAAAACATAGGTTCAGATATGAGATAATAACTAGTATGAGAACTCACCCCACAGCAAAAATGTCCATGGATGGCCTTAAAGGTGCATCTTGTGCAACCTGCATCTCACCTCCATGCTCATAAAATCTCTGTAATTTGAAGAAACACGAGAACAATTAGCAATTATAGATGTCACCACGAGGAAAAACAAAAAGGCGCAGAACTATAATATCTAAGATTTTTCCTTACAATGCTACTTCAACAATTAGCAATTATAGATGTCACCACGAGGAAAAACAAAAAGGCGCAGAACTATAATATCTAAGATTTTTCCTTACAATGCTACTTCTGACTCAATTAGCTGGTTTCTGAATTGGGAAATCATTAAATGGCAAAACTTAAATAAATATTTAAATAAATAAACAAATGAATAAATAAATAAATAAATAAATAAGATGACAAATCAACAAAAGGAAGAATGAATAATAACATACGTGCCCAAAAAAGCAAGGAATTAAAAGAAATAGATAAGAACCAAACCTCAGGAGCAAGGTAACAAAGCCTTCTTCCTCCAGTGTCAAAGAAAAATGAGAAATCAGAAGGGTCATCGTATGGAATATAGGTGGGCTTGAATGATGCAAAGTCCGCAAGGTAAAGCCAATTCCAGGAAGTGACCAGCACATTCTCACACTTAATATCACCTGAAAATTGCAAAATTTAAACACAAACACAAAAAGGGGAAAAAAAGAAGAAGAAAGAATACTTATATTACAGACAACAAAATTACCATGGCAAATCCCTTTTTCGTGGCATTGTTTCACAGCAAGAAGTAACTGCACGATAATACAAGAATTTAAAAGGTTGATACTTAAAAGAAACAATTTAGCCATTAATATATCCATTAGTAACACAATTTCAGTGAGAAAAGACCTGAAAAGCCAACCATTTCTTCTCGATTAGACAGAGAAAAGGTCGAGTGCTTAATCGATCATGGAGATTATTGAAGAAGTATTGCCTCAGAAGATAAGCCGCTTTATCTGTCTCTTGCCAGAACTGCCAAAAGCAAAAACCAATTGAAATCAAATCAATTCAATTTTCCCTTCCGTTTTCTCGGGAAGCAAACAGACCTGGAAAGGCCAGACGTGGGGGAACTCGAGGGCGTGGAAGATCTCCTTGATGTGGAAGAGGCGGCGCTCGTACTCACGGAGGTCGACGTAGTCGCCGCGCTTGAAGTAGACCTTGACGAGGACCAATCCCTCGTCGTGCTTGCAGAGGATGGACTTGAAGAAGCGGCCTCGGCCGAGGACCTCCTTGAGGACTAAGTTGTAGGACGACGGGAGGTCGTGGAGGTAGTACTCGGAGGCCGACACTTGGGTGGTGCGCGCAATCTTGTTCCCCATGGTTGTTTCGCTGAGAATTTTGGCATTATTCGATAGAGGGGTTTTGAGCTTCTCCGCGAGTCTCGATCGCCATTCTTGCTTTTTGGATTGATTGAGCCTTCGAGGAGAAGACGAGAGTGGGGTGAGGCTTTCGAAACGGGTTTTTGTAGTCAGATTTTATCATACGTTTCGAAACTTATCTTTGGAAATGGTTTTGGGCTTTCTGCACGTGGCGTGCGGCGATGGGTTTCGTGTTAACGTGAATCTCATGTATTCATCTCTTCGTTAAGAACACAGTAAAAAAATATCTCAATTAAATATTAAATAAAAAAGTTATGATTTTTTTCTCAAATATAAAAGAGATAATTTTAATTTTTACTGTAAAAAATATATCCGAGTATCAAAAGTTTAAGGGATGAAAACTTTAAAAACTTTGATTCTTGATACTCAAATGATTAGAATTTTGGAGGAAACAAACATATATATGAAGGATTCTTGATACTCAAATCTAAATTTGAATCCATTGAGTTCAAAGAATGCATAAAACAAACATACCCTTAGTTTTTATAACAAATTTTTTAATTTTTCAAATAGTTAAATTGCTAGAGAAAAATATACACATAAGAAGCAAAAACTCAATAAAGGAGTATCATTAATTTCATTAAATTACATAAAAAAAACCATAAAACATGGCATATCATTAATTCAATAATATTTTGGATACCAATTTGTTGGTAAACAAATTTTCATATTTTAGCTAAAGAAGTTTTAAAATTGTTATTTTGAATATTAATTTAAATTTAAATAACAAGCACCCTAATTTCAAGGATTTTTTTAATATAATATTTTAAATCTACAAATAAAAAAAGACCATGTATCTGATTAACCCAAATAGAAAAGAAATTTTTTTTAATTTGTTCATGATTAATATTTTGGAAGAAAGAGTCTAATAGCATATTTAGGCTAAGGCCTTGTTTAAAATGGCAATGAGTTGTTTTTAGCTCATTCAATCCAAAAGTTGCTTGAGCTTATTTGAATAGACAAATTGTTTAGGTTTTAGGTTTTAGAACAAATTATCTCTTTGATGCTTATGAAAAGAAGTGTTTATGGAAAAAAATTTAATTTACTTTTTAACCTAATATTTATAAATAACAAACTACAAATTTCAATAAATTACATATTCATGTACATGCTTATATAATATTACTTTTAATAACAATAAGAGGCTTTAAGAGGTTCACAAGTTCTTCAAAAATCAAATCCAAACATTAATTAAAAAGCTCAAGCTTATATATATTTTTTTCAATAACTTAAAAGTAAAAGCTCAAATACCTTGTTTAGAATAGCTTAAGGTAAATTGTTTCAACTTATTCAGCTCAAAAGTTATTTTTGGGCTTATTTAGATGGACAAGCTACTTAAGCTTTTAGATTTTATAAGTGATTTTTGAACAAAACATCTATTTAATGAGCATGAAAAAATATTTATGAAAAACACTATTATTTACCTTTTTAACTTTATATTTATAATTAACAAATAATAAATTCTACATTTATCTTTATAAGATTAATTATATAATTATGCTTTCTAACTTTAACTATTTTTTAAATATCTTTTTATTTTTAAAAATTATAAAAATACCATTTAAATTTAAAAAATTTAAAAGACTTGCTTTAATATTTATGTACAAGGACTGTACAAACATGTATTGCTGAGTCCTTCTCAAAAGCAATCATAATGTTGTCTATTATTAGGCGTTTAATGATAACAGTACTTTGGTTTTCACAAATGATAAACGGTAACACCCATTTCAGTATGTTGACAAAAACTCACTTCAACAATTTTCTTTTTTTCTTCAGAAAATTTTGAACCAGTGTAAATAAAAGTTGTTTTTATTAAAAAAAGTTGTTTTCCTTAAATATATGGTCATTTAGTATTATTCTTAAAATAAATAAAAATATTTTTATTTTAAAAAACAAAAATTTTTAAAAATTACGTTAAAAATTTTTAAAATTTTTCACTTAAAAAATATACAAAAACATTTTAAAAATTTTAAGAACAAAAACACAAAAAGCAATATTTTTTTTTCATCCTTCATAATAAAAAGGGCATCTTCAGTGGATATATCTATATATTTTTGGGTAATCTCAATGACATCGTTTTAATGCCATACCCCTTGTCCAAAGGCATCCAAAAGTATTTCACTGCAAGATACTAGATATAAAAAACGAAGACCAAATTATCAGCCCTCAGTAATTACAAAAAATTACTGTCATTCCTTTAATCTCTTCCTAATCACTAGGCTGGATAAGCACAAGCTGAAAGACGCTGTTTCTATGGCGTACTCTCTCTCTCTCTCTCACTCTCTCTCTCTCTCAAGTTGAATGCTGAAATAAAACAGATTAGCTAAAGACTCAAATTTTGCACCAGATTGCCAAATCCCCAAAGATTTTTCAAAGAAAAAGAAACTAAAATTTCACCGTAGAGAATTACATCAGATCAGATCACAAACTGTACCAAAGCGTCTTATTACAAACACAAGCAGCAGTAAAAGTTATAATCATAGTCATGATCACGATCACAATCAAGATCTAGATAGAGTGATGATGATCAGACGGCGGGCGAAACCTCTTCGGGATCTTCAAAGTTTGGGTCCTCGGCGTCGAGAGATTCCTTCTCGAAGCCCATCTCCGCCCGGGAGTAGCCGTCGCCGGCCCAAGTGAACTTGCCACCATGGCCGCCCTTTTTGGGGGACCCACTCAGTCCCGTTCCCGATTTCCTGTCCTTCCTGACCTCCGCTTTCCCATTGTTGCCCTTCGAACTCTTCCCTGCATTCTTCATCTTAAAATGAATGGTTTTATGAGGGTAATCGGTAGCGTATTTAAAGCACGAAAGCGTGGGGTAAATCGTAATTTCACCCTCTCAGTTGTTCGCGGTACGTGTTGAGGTTTGACTGGATAAAGGAAATTGGATAAGAACGAGCAGTTGTGAGCTATATTTAACTTTTAGGGGGAATTATACCGTGTAGTGGCTCTGGCTCGTCGTAATGAGGAACCATTTATCCGGAACCGTTATATGGGATGTTGATGATACCTTTTTGATAGATGAGGAGGTTTTGGTCTTTTGGCAGGTGCGACCTCACGGTGGAATTATGGACACTGGATTACTCATACGATGATATTATTATCTGCAATAAAAAAATTTAATAAATAACGTAGGAGCTAGCAGTCTCGTCCAAAAGTGGGCCTCTTGACTTTTTAGTGTGGGATTGCCGTGCACCCCGAGCTCAAAGTCCAATTGCTTGTCAAGCCTGTTTGAATTTAAATGGGAATTTTATTTTATTGAAGGAAGGAATGGAAAATCTTTGAACAGTCTTTTTGATAGGCCGATTCAAATTAATACGGTTTTAAATTTTTAAATACTGGTTTTGAATTGATATTTAAAAGTGTAAAGATTTGAAGAAGGAATAAAATAAAACATCATGTTATGTAACTAATGTTTAAAATATTATGAAAATTGTGATAAAATCATAAACTAAGTCAAGGTTTTAGTGTAGCTAAGTTCAAGACCGGTGAACTTAAGAGCATTTCTAATAGAATGTTGAATTACTATGTCAATGATAAATTTGATACCTGAGTGTAAAAAACACTATCAAATGCAATGCTATTTTTAATACTAAATTTGATGGCAAATGTAAATTTGCTATCAAGTTTAGTATAAAACAAACTTGACATTTGATTCATATTGATTGATTTTTTTTTTTTTTTTGCTTTGCAACATTCTTTTTTTAAATTGTTTTAATATTAAAAGTTTCGAAGTTTAATTATTATTGTTGATGCTTGCCGCCGTCCGGCGTCGGATCAACACCCAGGTGTGACTGTACACCTTTTGACCTCCTCTAAGCTTGCCCCTGGTCGAAACTGAGTACCTGCAAGAGGGATGATTCGGAGAAATGAGGTTAGTCAATATACAAGGGCTCTCCGATGCTCAAGGCAAGAACTGTTCGGCAGAGGTCGGCAGCTGATCAAATGTGAAGAGGTTTTTTTTTTCCCTCAAACGTCATAAATGCATCCTATTTATAGGCCACCAGCTGGATCGAGTGCAAGATGGGTTTTGCCCATTACCCAGGTGTCACATCAAAGTGTATCAAGCAATAGGTGACAAGTGTCGCGTCCATAGTCCAATGGATTGGACTCTATCGGACGGCAGCACGCCTGCCTGGTGTTGGCCAACAAGGATGGGTAGTGACGTGTTATGATGAATAGCGTGGCCCGGCCTGAGCTACAGTTCATCCCCCGAGGTGGCAGCCTTCTTGGGGGCGTGCCCTCAGATCAGTGGAAGGCTCCCCGGGAAGAAGCATAATTCATCGGGTCGGGCGGTAGCCATTTTATGCCGAACTTATTTGTCGACCACCAAAGTTAATGTCCTCGGTGGGAGTGCCGAGCTACCCTCAACATTAGCCCCCCAGTGCACCTGGTTGGTGTTCGGCCGGGTGGACTATGCCGAGTGGGTGAGGTCGGCTCAAAGGAAGAAGACTAAGAGACACTTAGAAGCGGGGTGAGGTGAAAAGACGCGCGGATCAGACGGGGGACGCGTGTCGCGTCGCAGCCGTCTGTGTGGCTGTCAGGCGTATTAATTGGGCCTTTTGGGTTTTCGCGCTCGAACTTCCCGCTTAAAATGGCTATAAATAGGGCCCCTCCCCTCCGCAGTTTGCACTTCATTTTCAGAAATTTACGAACGAGAAATTTTAGCTGCCGAGCTCAAGTACTAGCCGAGGATTATATCAACCGAGCAACCAAGAACCCGAGCAGGTAATTCCCGAGTGAGAAATGAGTGATTTGTCCGACTCGCAAAACGTAGAGGCTTCATGGTCGGAAAGCAGCGGGGAGAGCAGTAGCTCTTCTTCGACTCAATCTGACGCCGAGGTGGCGTCCCATAGACGGGAAGGGGCCAGGCGGCTGGAGCAGATCCTAAGGGTCGATTCCCAGACCGTGCCCGAGCAAGAATTTTTAGATTTGCTAGGCGGGCACAAACTTATCAGGCCGTCCAGGGAGCAAGACCCTTACACTGGGGCGGCAACAGCGGGCCATTCCCAAGTTTTTCCAAGGGAGAGGACCGAGTTTCAAACCCAGGAGGACGCTCCGAGCACCTCTGGTCGGAATGCCGAGGCCCCCGTCCAAGTCGCAGGCGTGATTACGCTTGATGCCTCCGATGAGGAGCATGCGGCCGAGGAGGCAGGGGCAGAACAGCCGGAGATGGAGCAGGAGGTCCAGGCCACCCGCGTACGGGGCGTCACAGCATATCGGATAAGCCATCCTGGGCAAACCTCAGCGGCAGAATATACGAGCGCGATTACAGAGTCGCGGTTAGGGACACTGCGCGCCGAATATGGTATTCAGGCCGATGTGGATCTCGTCGTTCCCGGCAAGGGGGATTCACCTTTAAAGGCGCCGGAGGGGTTTATCACACTTTACGTCGAGTTCTTCAAGGCCGAGATGCGTCTGCCACTGCACCGTTTCCTTCGCCGGGCGCTTAATGACTTTAATGTGTGCCCGGCACAATTAAACCCGAACAGCTACAGGTCGCTGATCGGGATGTATATTTTGTGGAAGTACCACCGGAGTACTGAGATGCCGCTGGAGGCCTTCAAGCAAGTATTCAAGATGAAGAAGCTTCCTCGGCAGTCCGGTTGGTACTACTTCACCGGCTTCAGAAAGGACTTTATTCTGGGCAACCCCGACTCGGACAAGCTGTGGAAGTACGAATGGTTTTACGTCAGGGGGAACTTTTTAGCCCGAGCCGGTGAAGTTGTCCCCGAGGATGAACAAGTACCGGGGTCATTCGAGCTGGGGCACGTCTGGATTAAGCGCCCTTGGGCACCGAGCCATGTAATAAAGGCCGTGGACGAGCTATTCGAAAAGCCCGAGTCGACCAGACAACAGTCCTTTCTTCTGAGAAAGGACACCCTGTCCAGATACGGTTGGTTCGGGGAATCTAGCAGTCTTCCCCGAGCTAGGCGTCCTGCCCGGGAGACCGGGCAGGTTACTGTTGCCCATATGGGTGATCTTCCAGGGCCAAGCACTTCCCGGTCCGGGTGGCCGACGAGGGAGCCTTCATTGTCCAGTACCGAGGACTCGTCCAGTGGCTCCCTCGGTGCGGGGCCACCTGTAGCCGACGAGAACCTCGAGGGCGTAATTAGGCTCCCGTACCCGTCGGGCCAACTCCGGATCGGAGGTCAGCCCAGAACTTTATTTATAGTCACCGTTCTCTTTTATTTCGTCCTTTGTTTAACTCGGACTTTCTTTGTACAGAAATGACCGCACCGAGCTCCCGCGCTGGCAGGCTTGCCCGGATGACAACACAGAGGAAGGACAAGGGCAAGGCCGCCGAAGCCAGCAAGAAGCGTAAGCGGACTCCAGCACCCGAGGCTCCGACACGTACCGGGCAGACCTCCACATCAGTCCAAGCTCCACCGCAACCGCCAATAAGGACCTCGTTAGAGGCCGGCCGAGTAGACGAGGCATCCAGAGGTTCTTCCGAGAACCGACAAAGAAGGCGCCCGAACTACCGCGGGATGCTCCTTGAACGCATCGGGGACGTGGCTCCCTCGAATGACTTCTTTATGGAGATTCGGGGTGAGGACTTCCCCGATTTGTGCAACCTGGCACTCCGATCGGCAGCCTCAGTAAGTATCCAAGTCGACTAATGGTTGCAGGGACTTCCTATAATGTTGCCGAGAACTTATCCCTTGGTACTTTTCACAGCTGAGCACCGTTGTGCACATGGCGCACTCCATCGGGGTGAGGGAGATCCACAAGGAGCAAGAAAGGCACAAGAAGACCCTCCTCCTGAAGTTGGACTCCGACAGAGAGCTCAAAGACACGAAGGATGAACTAGGTCGGGCCAAGGAGGAGGCTCTGAAGGCAAAGTCCAAGGCCGAGGACATGTTGAGGCGGCTAAAGGAGGCAGAGGATAAGGCTGCTCGGCAAGAGGAGATAGCCGTTCGGCAGGAGGAGAAAGCCGCTCGGCTAGAGGAATGACTAGCAACTCTACAAGCCGAGCATCACCGATTCGTGGCCGGGCTTCCGGATCAGCTAGCCGCTGCGGTCGAGGAGTTCAAGACGTCCCCCGAGTACACCGATCTCTACTTCGATGGAATGGTGGATCTCCGTGACCATCTGATAGAGAAGCATCCCGAGGCCGCTGCATTCGACTGGTCGGTTATTGCCGAGCTGGACCAGGGTGAGGCCGAGCAACAACGGGATGTTGAGGAGGTCGTCGCTGTAGACGGTGACGACGGCGGGGATGTGCAAGCTGCCGAGGGCGGTCAAGACGACAACGCGACCGGGGACGAGACTCAAGCTGGTGATGAGACTCGGGCCTATTGATCCTCTGTTTCTCGCTTTTTGTGATTGGGCTTAGGAGGTTCCCGACTTTCTTGTACCTCCTTAATAAAGAAATTTAAACGATTTATATTTTCCCGTTTTGTATCCACTTTAGATTACGTGTAGTAGTTTTTTTTTACATCCCACGTAACATTTAAGGTTAGATACTTCTCGGGTAGATTCCCAAGCTAGGGGACAATTGACCGAGTAGAGGTGAATGGTGCGATTGTTTTCAGTTAATTCCAGTACCTCTGTCCTCAGTTGATCCGAAGACTTCAGTTCTCGGTCGTTCCGAGTAGTTATCCACTTCTGCTTAGTTATCCAAGCAAGTTTAGGTTTCTGGTCTCGGTCGGGCAGAATGTAAACGGCGTACAACTGCCCTTACCCTGTTGCCCCCCTAGACTTGTGGAAGTTTCAAAGAAACTTTACAAGTATAGGACTGATCGGATACATAAATGTGCCGAGCAACTTAAGGGTGTCTGCATGACAGACAATACATATATCGACTAGCCCCCCTGTCCAGTTTGACGAGGATGGCCCTTGGCTGGGAGTCAACATCCTGTCTTCCGAGCTGGGGTTCCGGCGTCTTGGCCTGA
Source organism: Artocarpus heterophyllus (assembly GCA_025403435.1). Lineage (NCBI taxonomy): Eukaryota > Viridiplantae > Streptophyta > Magnoliopsida > Rosales > Moraceae > Artocarpus > Artocarpus heterophyllus. Next base: position 3,428,184 of record CM046329.1, read on the forward strand.
CACTTCCCTTAAAAACATTGCTCAGGCGGAATGAGATTAGGGAAGTTGTGTTCCACGAATGTAATATTTACATTGACTTTTCCAGTCCTGCTCAGCAGGTCTAGTTACAAAAGAATTGTGGCCAGAGATCAAAAAAGGAATCTGGCTCTGATTTCCTGTTCTTGTTCAGGAATAGAATCTTTTTAACAGCTCGGCATTCCAAGGATGCCCAAGTTGATTCCCCTCCAAATCGACTAGCCTGTAGGTGCCTGATCGCACGACACCTTCGACTTTAAAAGGTCCTTCCCACTTCGGACCAAAGGACCCGAGACCGGGTTGCTGAACCGTGACTTTCTTCATTACTAAGTCACCAACCTTAAAGCTCCTCGGCTGAACCCGTTTGTTGTAATACCAGGCTACAACCTGATTTCGGGCTGCATTACGGATGGATGCTCGGTTCCTTTTTTCTTCAAGTAGGTCGAGCTCGGTCATCATGAACCTTTCATTAAGTTCCTCTTCGTATTGCTCAACCCTTAAGGTCGGCAATCCAACCTCGGTTGGGATGACGGCCTCTGCCCCATAGACCAGGGAGAACGGTGTCTCGCCAGTTGCAGCTCGCGCGGTTGTTCAGTATGCCCAGAGCACTTGGGGCAGCTCGTCGATCCACGCACCCTTGAGCCTTTCGAGCTTCTTCTTCAGATTGTCTTTAATTGTCTTGTTTACGGCCTTCACTTGGCCGTTACTCTGTGGATAGCTCGGAGAAGAGAAGACTTTCTTAATGCCAGCTTCTCACACAAATGCCGTAAACCCGAGGAGTCAAATTGCTTAGCGTTGTCGGTCACGATAGTGTGCGGGATTCCGAACCGACAAACGATATTTTTCCATACGAAGTTGGTGCACTTAGCTTCAGTCATGTTGGTGCAAGGCTCGACTTCGATCCATTTTGTCAGATAGTCGATGGCGACGACACAATATCTGAACTGCGAACGAGCCGGAGGGAGTGGTCCGATCAAGTCGATGGCCCATTTTGCAAATGGCCATGCTGAAGTCACCGGGTTTAAAGGCTCGACGTACGAACCTAGCATTCGAGCAAATTGCTGGCATTTGAGGCACTTTCGTGCAAAGCTCACGCAATCTTGCTGCATACTAGGCCAGTAGTAACCTTGCCGTAGGCATTTCTGGGCCAAGGAGCGTCCACCGGAGTGATTGCCACACAGGCCCTCATGAATCTCTTTCATTAAGTACTCTGCCTCCTGGGGATCCAAGCATCTCAGGCATGGCGTTGAGTAGCCGCGCCGGTATAGCTTTTCCCCGATCATTGAATACCGGGCTGAGCTGTTACGTATCCGCCGTGCTTCTTCCCGGTTATCGGGTAATTCGGATAGGGTTAGGTACCGGATTATCGGGTCCATCCACGAGCATTTTCGTTCGGCTTCCAGGCTCATAACCTCTTTACTGACACTTGGTTCGGAGAGTCTTTCAATAGGGACGGATATCGGGTCCACTCCGCCTATCCCGGAGGCTAGTCGAGCGAGGGCATCAGCTTCCGCGTTCTCGGATCGGGGGATTTGCTCAAAAGTGTAGGACTTGAATTGTCCAAGCAACCGTTTCGCTTCTTTTAAATACGTCGTCATTGATTCTGCTCGGGCCTGGAATCGTCCCGTGACTTGCTGCACCACCAGCATTGAGTCACTATAGATGGTCAGCCGATCAACTTCGAGGTCCCGGGCAATTCGTAGACCGGCCAGCAAAGCTTCGTACTCCGCTTCGTTATTTGAGGTCTTGAAGTCGAAGCGAAGGGCATAAATGACCTTATATCCGTTAGGGCTTGTTAAAATCAAGCCTGCCCCCGACCCATCGACGTGTAGTTTCCAATTCGGCTCCGAGAAGAGGCCTTGTTCACTGCAGCTAGGTGTATCTGGTTGCTCCATGGGCGATTTCTCAACTAGGGGAGCAAACTTTCCGGCTTCTGTAAATTCGGCAAGGAAGTCCGCCAGGACTTGAGCCTTTATTGCCGTTCTCGGCACAAAATGTATATCATACTGGCCCAACTCAACCGACCACTTGGCCATCCGACCTGATATTTTTGGACTCTGTAGAACTTGCCGGAGAGGGAACTTGGTCGGGATCTTAACAGTATGGCCTTGGTAATACGGCCGAAGTTTCTTAACTGATGTTATTAGAGCGAATGCCAGCTTTTCCAATGATGAATAGCGCTCCTCGGCACCTTGGAACGCGTGGCTGGTGTAGTAGACGGGTCTCTGAATTCCATCTTCATCTCGGATCAACACCGAGCTAACAGCCTTCTCCGAGACGGCTAAATACGCGGTTAAAATCTCACCGGGTGAAGGTTTGGACAGGAGCGGGGGTGTGGCTAGGTAGGTTTTTAAGCCTTGGAATGCGTCTTCACACTCCCTGCTCCACTCAAACCTCCCCTTAAGCGCCTTGAAAAAAGGATGGCACTTGTCGGTAGCCCGGGAGACAAATCTTGATAAGGCGGCCACCATGCCAGTAAGCCTTTGCACGTCTTTTACTGTCCGAGGAGAATGCATGTCTATGATTGCCTGGGCTTTTGCCGGGTTCACCTCGATTCCTCGTCGGTTAACCAAAAATCCGAGGAATTTGCCAGAGCTGACGCCAAAAGCGCATTTTGCCGGGTTGAGTTTCATCCCATACTCCCGGAGGATGTCAAAGCTAGCTCGGAGGTCGGCTATGTGGTCCATCGCTTGGACAGATTTTACTAACATGTCGTCCACGTAGACCTCCATAGTTTTCCCGATCAACCGAGCGAACATTTTGTTAACGAGTCGTTGATAGGTAGCTCCGGCGTTCTTGAGACCAAATGGCATCACAACGTAACAATACAAACCCTGGTCGGTAACGAATGAGGTTTTAATTTGGTCCTCTTCGGCCATTCTTATCTGATTATACCCGGAATACGCGTCCATAAAGCTCAAGAGCTCGTGTCCGGCTGTGGCATCAACGAGCTGGTCTATCCGAGGAAGCGAGAAGCAATCCTTGGGGCAGGTCTTGTTAAGGTCGGTATAATCGATGCAGACCCGCCACTTTCCATTCGCTTTTTTGACGAGGACAACATTTGCCAACCATTCTGGATATTTGACCTCTCTGATGAACCCAGCCTTCAATAGTTTCTGGACTTCATCATTTATCGCGGCATATCTCTCCGGGTTGAAGGCTCTTCGTCTTTGTATCACCGGCCTGTGACCAGGTTGGACGTTAAGCCGATGGCTGATGATGCTCGGATCTACGCCGGGCATGTCTTCATGAGACCATGCAAAAATGTCGCGGTACTCGGAAAGAAGGGATTCCAGGTCAGCCCGGATCTCAGGTTGTAGCTGAGTCCCGAGTTGGACTGTGCGTTCTGACCTTTCGGGGTCCAGGGAGAACGGCACTAAGTCTTCGACCGGGGTGCCCCTTACTTCCTCCTCCGAAAACCTGGGGTCTAGGTCCGCGAGCATCTTCGGCATCGGATCGGTTGGAAGGTCGATCTCGTCGATTGTGTGCACGGCCAGAATTCCCTGTTGCTGGACTGAGGCTGCCCGGACTGCGTTCGCATAGCAAGCCCGGGAATCCGCCTGGGACGAGCGGATTACACCAACGCCACCATCGGTTGGAAACTTCATCGCCAGGTGATACGTCGAGACCACGGCTTTTAGTCCGTTTAGTGTCGGTCGGCCGATGATTATGTTATACTGAGAAGGTTTGTCGACGACCAAAAAGTCGACCACCCGAGTGACCCTGGCAACTTCTTCTCCAAAAGTTACTGGGAGACTAACCTTCCCGATTGCTCGGACACACTCACCCGCGAAGCCGAAAAGTGGGGTCCGAACTGAGGTTAAAGGCGTGTTGCTAATCTTTAGTCTATCAAACGCCTGCTTAAAGAGGATGTCTGCTGAACTGCCATTGTCAATTAAAACACGTCGTACAACGTTGTTGGCGATAGGCAGTTCGCAAACCAAGGCATCGTTGTGGGGATGCAGCAGGCGGTCTGCTTCCTCCTCAGTGAAGGTGATGGGGATGTCTTCTTGGCGGCATATCTTATTGATGTGCTCGGAGACATTCATGAAATCACCCCGTTCGATGCGCCGGGCTTCTCGGACGTAGGCTCGCCGCCCACTCGATGTGTCCCCGGCTACAGGCCCGCCGAGTATCGTGTGTATGATATTCGGGGGTTCCGGGGCGTTCACACTATCGGTTCTGGGCCGGCCCTGCACGTCTCGGCCCGACGAGTCGTTTCTTCCAGAGGTCGCCCTCAGGTTTATGGCTTTATCCACAAACTCCTGCAGTAAACCTTCTCGGACCAGCCTTTCTATTTGGTCCTTAAGTTGGATGCATTCTCGGGTCGTATGACCCACATCCTGATGGAATTTGCAAAACTTTGACTGGTCACGCTTCGCCCTAAAGCCTCGAAGCTTGGGCGGCGGTGTCAGCAGATTCTTGTCGCCGACCTGAGCGAGCACCTCATCAATGGTTGCCACCAGAGGTGTGTAGTTTTGGAACTTGCCGGTCGGCCCCTTCGGCTTGTCAGATTTCTCCTTCTTTTGCTTCTTGGCATGCTCGGCACTACCCTGCTCCGGGCCTTTTTTCTGCTTCCTTTCCTTTTTTGCCCCGCTCGGGCCAGCTTCCTCCCGGCGGCTTTTCATATACTCGGCAGCGTCTGCATGTCTTTGAGTGTAGCCGAGCATTTGTGAAAACGTGTTTGGCTGCTCAAAGGCCAGGGACCAGGTCAGCTTCTCGTCTCGGAGTCCCCCTACAAAAATATGCTTGAGGGTTTCATCTTCGACATGCTTGACCTCAAGAGCGGCCCGGGTGAATCGATTGACGTAATCCCTGACACTGCCGTCTCCCTGCTTGACAGCGTACAGGGAAGTTATTTCTTTCCTCCGCGTCCTGGTTGTAGAGAATGCAGCGGAGAAGGCGTCGGTTAAGTGCCCAAAAGAAGAAATCGACCTTGGTTCGAGCCGTCGGAACCACTGCCGAGCAGGGCCTGTAAGGGTGAGGGAGAAGGCTTTGCACATCGCAGCGTCACTGGCATTTTGCAACAGCATGTGCCCGCGAAAGAGCTCGGCATGCTCATCCGCGTCTGTGGCCCCATCGTAAGGCTTAATCTGTGGGACCTTGAACTTCGGCGGCATGGATGCCCGCATTATGTGATCCGGGAATGGTGGACCCTGCGCCCCGATCTCATCCAGACCAAACCTGCAATTACGGATCTCATCGATCTGTCGCTGCAGTACCCAGAATTGGCGACTATTCGTATCTTCGGGCAGTTCGACGCGATAAGGTACTCCGCCCTCAGCACGGCCTTCGACTTCGCCTTGGCGATTTCTGTTAATCCCTCGGTACCCTAGCCGATCAAATACCGAGGCCCTGGAACCTTGTGGTGAAGGGACGCGGGGTGGTTGACGTCCCACCTGGCGTTCATGAACCAGTCTGTTATCGAGCAGGGGCGCTCTGGTGGATCCCGGGGACTGCTCTGATCGGTCCTCCCAGTTGGTGGCGCTCTGTTCACGCCGACCCTCTGCCTGGTCAACCTGGGCAGGGGGTGGCGGTTCTGGCGCAGCTTGTTGTCGGGCTTGCGCGAGCTGCCGAGTTAAAATCCAAACTGCATCTGTGAGTTCCTGGATGGGGTCATGTGCAACTCGGACCTGCATCGACTCAGCTCTTGCCGCGCTTCCTTGCCCGTCAGACCGAGATCTGGCGGTCCGAGGACGGCTGCTGGGCCGTTCTGTGGCTGGTTGCTTATGCCTGACGTCGCCCGACTCCTGATGTCGGGCGGTACTATCTCTTACGTTACCTCGTGTCGTCATTTCAGAAATCCGAGGTAGAACAACTTTGGATTGGGGCGCGTCGGCCCTCCTTCTAGCGTCAAAATGTTGATGCTTGCCGCCGTCCGGCGTCGGATCAACACCCAGCTGTGACTGTACACCTTTTGACCTCCTCTAAGCTTGCTCCTGGTCGGAACTGAGTACCTACAAGAGGGATGATTCGGAGAAATGGGGTTAGTCAATATACAAGGGCTCTCCGATGCTCAAGGCAAGAACTGTTCGGCAGAGGTCGGCAGCTGATCAAATGTGAAGAGGTTTTTTTTTTCCCTCAAACGTCATAAATGCATCCTATTTATAGGCCACCAGCTGGATCGGGTGCAAGATGTGTTTTGCCCATTACCCAGGTGTCACATCAAAGTGTATCAAGCAATAGGTGACAAGTGTCGCGTCCATAGTCCAATGGATTGGACTCTATCGGACGGCAGCACGCCTGCCTGGTGTTGGCCAACAAGGATGGGTAGTGACGTCTTATGATGAATAGCGTGGCCCGGCCCGAGCTACAGTTCATCCCCCGAGGTGGCAACCTTCTTGGGGGCGTGCCCTCAGATCAGTGGAAGGCTCCCCGGGAAGAAGCATAATTCGTCGGGTCGGGCGGTAGCCATTTTATGCCGAACTTATTTGCCGACCACCAAAGTTAATGTCCTCGGTGGGAGTGCCGAGCTACCCTCAACAATTATGATAAAAATAAATATGACATTTCAAATAGCATTATGTATTTAAGTATAAAATAACACATTAAGTATACTATTTTTATACTTTTTAATGGCAAATATAACATTGGTATTGAAATATTTGCATTAGAAATTGTCTAATGGAGTTAGTTTTTCAAAAATCAATTTTGAGTAGTGTTTGGAAACCAAGTTAGAATTTGAAGTTAGAGCTTAAATACTGTAGTATATGAGAGCCTTGCATTGTAGCATATTTTTGCTTTACACTATAGCGGTTTTTATTTGGTTTTAAAATTTGATTCCCAAACACTATCTGGATATAGGTTTATACATCTCAAGGCTGTAACACCCTCAACCAATAACATTCCAAGGTCAAATATGAAACAAGCTCATGCATTTACATGACGATTGGTGCATAAGTCTTAAATCATAAATGCGTCCTGAAATGATATTTTGTAGAATAATAATTGAGGTAGTTTTAAATTATAGAGACGGTTTTAAATTGATCAAAACATCTAAAATTTAAACTTTATCCTTTTTAAATTAATATGGTTTTGAACCATGTTGTATAATAAAATCATTCTCATTTTTATTTATTTATTTTTTTTTTATATAGTATAGTTTTCTATAGGAAAGGTCCAAAATTGCAGTGGGCCAGTTAGCTTGGCACCAGAGGGCACAAAGGTTTGGGGCTGATGGGGCGAGGGCTAGTAGTGCCAGTGAGTGCATCTCTCTCATCTTCAAAAGAAGGAAAAAAATAATAATAATAAAAAAAAGAAAAAAGAAAATCAGAAGAAGAATATGAGAAAGTAATGAGAGGCCCCATAAACTTAATACTGCCGCCGATATCCCCTTCTCCATTGATTCCCTTCAATCGCGCCTCTCACCTCCCTTTCTCTCCTTCTTTCCCTTCCTCTACCTCTGGTGAGCTTTTACTCTCTCTCTATATATACACGTATATATTATATGTACTTGTATATATATATATATATATTATATTGCATGTATTATCGTTCCTGTTCTTTTGTTTGTATAACTGGAGAATCTTAATATTCGGAAGTTCTGAGCTGCTTTGTCTACAGCTTTATAATCTGTTTGGTTTTGGAGAAAAATGAGCAAAGCATGGTTGTTGTTGTTTCGCGATTAGGAAAAACCTAAGCTAAAATGATGATTTTCTTTTTGGAATTTAAACACGGTGAAGTTTTTGATTCGACATTTTTTCCTACTCTTGTCAACAACCAGAAGGAAATTGAGCTGTAAATTTTAGGCATTTGAATAGTCTCACGAATGAATTTATGGAACATAATTCACCGTTTCTACATTTTCTTTCTTAGCACAGTGTTTACCGTCCACTAAATTTCTCTGCATGTTTTAGCATAAAGCAGTTTTTTTGTTCCCTTTTTTTTTATATATTTTTGGGTAAAATGCTTAGAATTTATTGTAAACTTAATGTGGCGATCGGTGAAACTAGACAGACTTATTGAAGGCGGCATCTAGGAGACTCATTTTCGCAACAAAAACACGGTCGGTATCGACCATGGCAACTGTAAGTCATTTCAACTCGCATAAATTTTGCATTTTTGATAGAATTTTCTTTCCTTTAGTTTCCTGTCATTTTTTTTGGCGCATAAAAGGATTTTAGAAAATTTATGTCGTACTTTATTTGGTGTTCAAGTTGGGATCTTTATTCTCGAATGTAATTTTGATTTTCGTGGTGCAGGATGAAGAAAATGTGGGAAATGTGAAACGGCAATTAGCAAAACTGTTTGAAACATCGCTTAGAACAACAGTCCCTGATGAGCGAGATGTTGAGCCTTTGATTGCTGCTTGCACTGCGAAATTCGGTGACTATCAGTGGTAAGAAGCAAGCTTTTGTAGTGAACCATGAATGTAGGAACTGTTATTGTTTATAATGGCTCTGCGGGATGTATGTGAATTGTGGATTTTTCCTTTTATGTATCTCGTTTTGTTTGCTAATTCGAGTTTTCTTTCTTTGCGTGAAGCAATAATGCCATGGGCCTATGGTCTAAAATAAAAGGGAAGGGCACTGAATTTAGGGGTCCTCCATCCGTTGGACAGGTGTCTGTACACCATTTACTTAGTCCCGTCAAACTTGATCAATCGGGGCTGGTTGTGGCTTTCTGTTAGAATTCTAACGCACTCCATGGAATAATTTCTTTGTTGTTCATCTATTTAGGCTATCATGAAATATCTTCCACAGTCAGAAATTATTGAATCGTGCTCTGTAGCTGGACCTGGATTTGTGAACATTGTATTATCAAAGAATTGGATAGCTAAGGTATGCTTGAATTTTATCTGTGATTGAAGCTTTATCTTAATTTTTTGCAACTGGTATTTGCTTCTAACTTCTATCATCTTTGAAGTTTTAACTGTAAAATGGTGCTGCTACAGAACATACAAAAGATGCTACTTGATGGTATTGAAAAGTGGGCACCACAACTTCCAGTAAAAAGGGCCGTAATTGACTTTTCATCGACTAATGTAGCAAAGGAAATGCATGTTGGCCACTTGAGATCTACAATCATTGGGGATGCACTAGCTCGTATGCTTGAGTTTTCAAATGTTGATGTTTTACGGAGGAACCATGTTGGTGATTGGGGGACGCAGGTAGATGGAGTTTATAATTATATATTAAGGTTGCACTCTTATCGATTTCAGCTGTTGCTTGTTCAGATGTTTGCAAACTGGCTGAACGGAACATCGCCCTGCTCTTGTATGCTATGTCAGTCATCAGCACTAGTGATTGACTATGTCTTTGTAAATGGATTCTAGGAGGTTATTGTTTTGCTTATTAAGTATCAATGGACTTGATCACCCTTATGAGGCGATGACATAAATCTTCCACATATGATTACGTGTATGTGTGTGTGTGTGCGCTCACACGCGTGCTTGTGAGTGTGTGCATTTTTTAATTTTTTAATTTTTTATTTTTTTCCCCCCTTGAGTGCTTAGTAGTTTTATGTATTTCTGTATACAACTATTTTATCTTTTCTCCATCAACAACATCTAGTTGACTGGTTCTAAATATTTGTTTTTTGCAGTTTGGTATGTTGATTGAATTTCTTTTTGAAAACTTTCCGAACTGGGAAGATGTTAGTGAAACGGCAATTGGAGACTTGCAGGTGAGTAAAATTTTCAAAATTTATTATCCTTTTGTTGTTTCTGCTGTTTCGTGCTACAAATAATGGCTAAACAGTAAAGTCCTTTTGTCTTCCTAGAATTATTCCGTGCCGTGTATAGCCGTAGCTAACATCCTGCTTTTTAGATGTGAAGGTCATTATGTTGTTTATCTGATTTCTAGTTGGCAGTTCTTGAAGGAGATGCTTATTGAAGATAGAGTGAAACTGGTTCTAGCTTTTAAATATACTAGCAACTTTCTTTAGTTTTACATCTCTCAAAAGATGAAAAAATATCTAAAATTTCTCGATGAAGTAGCAAAACAGTTTTGTGCAAAACCATTTTTATATCCGCACTGATTTATCTTATGGTCATGTTTGTGGGTGAAGTAGCATAGATATAGAACGGTTCAACATTGCTTGGAAACTTGCACTGTTTTTTTGTTATTTATTTATTTTGCATTGTGTTTTTGGTCTATGGTTGCATTCACTTGATCTTGTTTGTTGTGGTCTTAATTTGAGTGTTACGTTGTAGGTTTTCTATAAGGCATCAAAACAGAGATTTGACAGTGACGCTGTTTTCAAGGAGAGGGCACAACAGGCAGTTGTTTGCCTACAGGCGAGTTGTATTACTATTGTAGTATTATTTGATGTGCAAAGGATGCTCACGCTTGCGATGTTGATCTCATTTGCTTAAAATGCTGGAAGTACTTGAATTTTGGGCCAACTTTTATCAGTTGAATTTTCCTGTCTTTTTTAAACTTTAAATTTATATGCAGGGTGGGGAATACAAGTACCGTAAAGCATGGTCACAAATATGTGAAATCAGCCGGAAAGAGTTTGATAGAGTCTATCAGCGTCTTGAGGAAAAGGTATTTCTAGCCTTACGCTCAATGCTCATGGAGGATTATGCAGGCTTAACCATGAAAATTTTTATCAGTATTAGCATCTAGGGATACTAATACTTGCTAGTACATTTTGTGTTTACTATGCATCAATAATTTTAAAGAAAGTCTTGACATTCTCGTTGTATCAAATCTTATAACATCGAGAGTACATGTTGGATTTGTTTCTATAATTATTTATCTAGAGGGGGCAGTAAAATTCCCTTCTGTTTTCTCACAGGGAGAAAGCTTTTACAATCCACATATTCCTGGGGTTATAAAGGAACTAAGTGATCTAGGATTAGTTGAAGAAAGCCAGGGTGCACGTGTTATCTTTATTGAAGGGATTAACATACCCCTTATCGTGGTCAAGTGCGATGGCGGCTACAACTATGCTTCAACTGATCTTACAGCTCTTTGGTTAGTTTTAACATTGTTTCTATTCGATATTTTATTAAATCTCTGCATTTGATTAGTCTACGTAAGTTATTCATTCACCTTTTTTATTTTATTTTTATTTTTATAAAGTCTAATGTGTTGTTTAGTATTTATATGTTTTCAGGTGACATATAGACGCACTCTATCCACTACTAATCTTGTCAAATATTGCTGCTTGCAATAATAGGTACCGGCTTAATGAAGAGAAAGCAGATTGGATTATATATGTTACTGATGTTGGTCAGCAGCAGCACTTTGATATGGTATTCAAGGTATATACAAAACACCATAGCAAACCACTCTGTTCTTGTTAATGGTGGTCATGCAATGGTTGGTTTCTCTTTAGTACTTTAACTATGGTAGATAAGTTTTCTCTTTACTTTTTAGCATTTTGATTCAGATTTCAACGGTTTGTTCCCTGCTCTATAAATTTTGGTTTCAAGTGTCGGTGTGCTCAAAGCACAATTAGTTACTTGTCCCTGCACTTTAAGACATGGGTTAGTGGTTCTATAAATTTTGAGTGGAAATAGATGGATCATTTACCCTTCTGATTTTCTTTTCCAGGCTGCAAAACGTGCAGGTTGGCTTCCAGCTGATGATAGCGTGTATCCAAAAGCTAGCCATGTTGGTTTTGGTCTTGTTCTAGGAGAAGATGGCAAACGCTTTAGGACTCGGAGCACAGAGGTGGTTCGATTAGTTGATTTACTAGATGAAGCCAAGACTCGCAGTAAAACGGCACTTATCGAGCGTGGTATGTATCTTTTAATGCAGCAGAGCTATTTGTATCCTCCTGCATTCTCTTTCTGTTTAATTTTTTTTTAAAGATTTAGAAATGCACCTATTTCTTTCTTTGAACAATCTTCCTAGCCTGTCAAACTTCCTCAAATATGTTAATATTCATCTACATTTTAAACAGGCAAGGCTGAAGAGTGGACTGAACAGGAGCTGGAGCAAACAGCTGAGGCTGTTGGTTATGGTGCTGTTAAGTTTGTCATCAGTGCTTTTAACACAAATTTCTACTCTTTTACCAATTGCTCATAGGTTTACTGCTTCATAACGTGGGATTTAATGCTTCTTGAATGTTCTAGCACACGTTAAGAGATCTTAAAAGTATTATTGTTCTTAAATAAATAAACATGATAAGTTTAATCCGTTTAAAAAGTATTATTGCTTGATGGTTGTTGTTTGTAAAGTCCTACTCCTGAGCTTCATTATATAAATTTTGCATTTTGTTGTTGCAAATCATCTCACCTTTTAGCTTTGGCTGAACTTGGCAGGTATGCAGACCTGAAAAATAACAGGCTAACCAATTACACATTCGACTTTGATCAGATGCTGAATGATAAGGTGTGCTTTGCTTAGCTAGGCTGTTGCTCCGTAGAACATGCAAAAGATTGTAGAAAGAAACCTGTATTTAATTTATATTTCTGTTTCTTGAAGGAACATTATAATATTTGTCATCGTTTTCTCTTGATACTTGATTTTTTTTCCTTCTTGAAGTCGCCTTATTGTTATTATCTAAGCACCATCAACTACTATCATCTGTTGTTTATCTTTCTACAAACATTTTGAGCTGGGAAATACTGCTGTCTACTTGCTCTATGCTCATGCTAGGATATGTTCAATCATTCGGAAGTCTGGTAAAGACATAGAAGACCTGAAGAAAGTATGTTCTTGGTGCTACTTGTAACTGCTTTAGCGTAATATTCCGATAATTTATTTTATTTTTATTTTTGTAATTTATATTTGAAACCCCTTTACATTAGATGAAAAAATCTTACTCTAAGAACTCTTTGATGTTTCCTGTTTGAAGTAGACGGGAATGGTTGTTTTGGATCATGCGGGTGAGCGTGAATTGGGCCTTTATTTGCTTCAATTTTCCGAGGTAATTACATCTACAAGTGAAGTTGTTTGTTGTTCTTCCTCTGATCTTTTGCTTCCATCTTTGCTTATTAGATGCTCTAATATTGTAATTGAATTTCAGGTTGTTGAAGAGGCCTGCACCAACCTCTTGCCAAATGTTGTGTGAATATCTATACAATTTGTCTGAAATCTTTACCAAGAAATTTTATTCCAATTGTCAGGTATGCCCAATTTTTTACTCTTATTCACGAGTAGTATTCTCTCTATTTAACAAAAAAAACCCCACAAAACCATCTGAATCATTGCACTGAAAATTTGAGCAGGTGGTTGGATCCCCCTGGGAAACAAGCAGACTCTTGCTGTGTGAAGCAACAGCCACAGTGATGAGGAAATGCTTTTATTTGCTTGGAATTGTGCCTGTTTACAAGATTTGATTCTTGTACTTGATTATTGTACAACTTTAGAGGGAATTCTTGGGCACTTTATTTCTCATACACACTGTAAAATTGTACACTCCATTTGTTGGCATTTGTGGTGAAGTTTTGCCCTGCAACTTTAAATTTTTAATTATTAACCAGAGATTTCTGCAGTGGGGCACGAAAAAATGAACTGTTCATAGGTTTCTGTTTTTCTAGCAATCATATCTAGATCATGAACTGTTTGTTTTGTGTACTTTTTTTTAACCAGATCTAAGGAAGGAAAAAAAAATTACGATGATATCCTACCATGAAAGGGCCATTACGAATTTTATTATGTGTTGTTTGGTGCACGTCTTTGAAAACGTTTTAAGTGGTTTTAGATTTATAGGCTTATAAAAACAGGTATTTGGTAAAGGTGAGTTTTAAACTGTTTAGAACGGCGAAGGTTATTTAAAAGGGTGCGTGAAAAGATGGTGAAGATGGTTGGTTAAAATTATTTTTGTTGTAGTGTATAAGAGTTTTATATTATAATAATTTTATTATTATTATTATAATATATAAAAATTTTATATTATTTATAATTTAAAAAATAATAAAAATTACTTATTCAAACAACCTGTAAAACATGATAATGTACATGTTTCGAGAATGTTTTAACTGTTTTGAATCAGTTTTTACATAACAACAATAACCATTTTATTTTTTTTTTCTTCGTAAACCAGTAATCAGGTAATTTCTAGGCATATGGAGCCAAACATTAAATGCCACTTGCATGAGGATAGTTCCAGTGAGCTGTGCTTTTGATTGATTGAGCCATTGTGGTGTTAACCCTACGTAAGAATTCTGATGAAGTATTCCGATTTCTGAGTCTTGAAATGGAAATTAGAAAACCAACTTTATCTGATTGAAATTAAATTTTTGTCAGGATGTGATGGTGTTTTTCACGTGGTTGCCACGTCATCAATCATTAAGTTTGGTAATTGATACGTCCCTGCCACTTGACGATGATTGTTGAGTAGATCAAAATAATTTTCCTTTGTCCCATGAAGAAAAAACCCTCTAGAGTGCTTTAAAAGAAAAAAAGAAAAAAAGAAAAAATTGACAACTGAAAAATAGAAGAAAAAAGAAAAAAGAAAAAACTTTCATTTCTCCAATCTCCATTGAGAACTTCACAACTGTCCTTGCTGAATAGCTCGCAAAATTAACTTCACACCCCTGGGCGTTCACATCACAAAACCCATAATATTTGTCATAACACGCTTGAGTTTTCTTGTCCTAATGATTAACGCGTTGAAGCATTGGGTGATCCTAAAATCATTCAGATTTAAATTAAAGAAACTATAACATAAAAAAATTTTATATTATAATTTTTTTTATAACATATAAATTTTAATATTATTTATAATTTAAATAATTAATTTAAACTATTTTTTAAAACATCCTAATAAGGTTTTTATTTTTAATGAGTTGGCTTTCCATTAAATTCTCTGTTATTTTTTTAAAACCTAGTGTTTAGCAAAAAATGATTCAGACTGTTTTTTAAGTTATAAACAGTATAAACTCTTATATGTTATAGTAACAATAAAACAGTTCTAACCAACAGTTTTAATCACTATCAAACACCCTATTAGATCATAATAGAGAGGATTGTTTCATTTTTTATTATATTTTCATTATCTTTATTTCTCTGAAATTTTGGGAGCGTTGTTTTCATTTATTTTGTTTTCATTATCTTTGCCGCGCTAATAGAAAGTTGCAAATTGGAGCTGAAGATAACCATAATATAGGCATCAACGGCTCAACCAAAGGGGGTTTTTACCTCTCCTGAAAAAACAAAAAAAAAAACAAAAAAGAAACAAAACAAACAAACAAACAGACTGCCGCTCTTTTCTTATTGTTTTCATTTTCATTGTCACCATTATTATTGTTTTCCAAAAAAATGGGAAATTTTTCCAAGAAATATTACTTGGTGGAAAATCCTCAAAAGACGTGATTGTACAGGAGGTTTATCGTGTTGGAACTGTGCTCGAGTAGTTGCCAGCTTCAAACCAGATTTATTTATTTATTTATTTTTGCAAAGATCTTAATGGATAACCTTGTAGTTTTATCTCCCAACAAAAAGAGCAAAAAAATTAAATAAAAAAAAAGAAATAAACGTATCCTTGTAACTGTGATTCATCCTTCGCTTTCCCGAAAAACATAAACAATATCTCATTCAATCAAACAAAAAAAGCGCAGAACAGAAACGGCAATACCATATTCTTCTTCTGAAGCCTCTCAAGAATATTGTTAAAAAGCTGCATATATAAAAAGTCATCAAGAAATTATACAGAAAAACATTCCAGTGAAAAAGCCTAGTAAGTACTATGTCCACAACTAAAAAAACCATGCAAGATTTTACCCATTTTCATCAGAAAAATCCCTTTTATCCTCGTCAAATGATAACAGTTGCTTACAAAACTATAAACCCAGTCTAAAATATAGTATATATTTTAAAATGGGTCTTATTATTTTGTTAATAATAAGGCTATAATTGTATGGGTTAAACAGGATTGCTTCTTTGATCATGATCAAAGCAGTTCTTTTGCACAACAGCTGAAGGCCTAAAGCTGCCTAGAGAAGAAAAAAAATTGGACCCTCTTGACGATTTCTTTGATATAATAGCCCTTGGATAATGCAGTTTGTTAGTACCATCTAAACCCCCTCCATAGCTCTTGCATGACTTCATCAATTTCTTCTTAAAAGGTGCAATTTTCTTTGGAAGATCTTCTAAGCTTTTGACACTCGCTAGAGATGTGAATGACTGTGATTTCCCTTGATAGAATTTTGATAATCCTCTCCTGCATATATATACAAATATATATATAAGAAGACCATTTATAAACCATAATAAGGGAAAATAAAATAAAAAAAAAAGATACCCAGAAGAGAAAGAACAGAAATTGGCTTAAATGATCATAATAAGTACATATATGTATGTGTTTTTAGATACCTTAAAGGGAGATGGACCATGAGTTCGGACAGTTGATATAAAGGTCCATTTGAAGATGAAGACGAAGGTGGTGATGATGAAGAAGAAGAAGAAGAGGATTTAAAATAAGTAGAAGAAGCATCTTCTACCAGGTCTGATGAAGATGAAGAACCAATGGAGTTTGTTGAATTCTCTTGAGAAGATTCCATGGATCCTGAATCACAAATATTATCCTCATGATCACGATCATCACAACTTTCCATGATAACAAACCTCTCGTTTTGAGCTTTACGATGATGATCAGCAACTCTTTGTTGATCAAAATATATGTTTTTCCTTGCTTCTAATTTACCCATAAATCTTTCACCCGAAAAAAAAAAAGAAAAGGAAAGAAAAGAAGGAGATGATCTCTAGATTTGTAAGGAACTTTTGCTATATATGTTTTTTGAAGGGTTCTGTTTTGGGGAGCATATATATATATACACATTTATACACGTTACATGCTTGATGACATCAAGAGTCATGAGTTGAAAAAAAAAAAAGAAAGAAAATAATTTTTAGTGATTAAAAAGACATGGTTGTACATGAGCTTATTAATAAAGAAATGGATAACAATTGACTATATTTTTTTAATTTTTTTATATCTAAAATGGGTATATTTTTATTTTTATTTTTCTTTATGAAACTTTATCCTCGAATTTGTCATTATCAGATCCCTACGGTCTAAATTTATTATCTTTCCCATACTACTAGGAAAGAGGATAAGGTCTAAATTTGAAGACATCCATATCTGAGTCACCGCCTTCTCTTTTTTATTTTTTGGATGTGAAACTAAGGTCGCTATCTTTAACAACTTTTGCCTCGTAAAGCCGTGACATAATTATCAATTTTTTTTCCATATTGCAAGGCACCATGTTAAAACAATAAAGAAGAGGGAATAGTTAACATGTAGAATGCAATTTTATACTTCCCAATACCCCTTCTTTTTATCCTTGGATTAACAATCTAATCTATGGCTTGTTAAAACAACGGGCTTTTACTGATTAGGACTAAATTGTTTTTTTATCGTAAAAATTTTCTAAATAAAAAAGGTCCAAACGCATCCTAGAAAAAGTTTGTTCCAAGGAGGGAATCTCTTTAGACTTGACAGAAATCTCCCAATAAATTTTAAGACAATTTTGGGCCTAGTTTAGGATTGACATGCTTTAAAAAAAAAATACCTATTTTTGCTCAAAGCAAAAACTAAATCAAAAAACTACAATTTTTAACTTTTTCAAACAGCTTAAAAAGTACATTAATTTTCATACAAAGTGTTTTTTTAAACTTTTACTAAACACTAAAACTATATCAATTGATTTTAAGAGTTCTAAAAACAACCTCAAACTAGAGCTCGGTTACGGTTAGATGAGAAGCTTTTTTGCTTTGATCCCAAAAGTAGTAATAGTCCAAGATTTCAAGTTGTGTTCATTTCAACCAGATGCTAATAAAAAAAATAAAAAAGTGGGTGCAAACTTTTACAATTTAATATGATTTCAAGTTGTGTTCATTGCAAACAGATGCTAATAAAAAAATAAAAAAATGGGTGCAAACTTTTACAATTTAATATGATATCTCTGCCTTGTTCGTCTATTTTATAATCGAGAAAATACTTTGCCTTCTTGTGGTTATATTGTTGCTTATTTGACACACGAAATCTCCACAAGGAAAACTTCCTTGCCCCCATGCTAATTAAAGAAATAATTTTTTAGATTAATCTAATAAAACTTCTTAAGATCAGAAAAATTAGTTAGGTGATAAATCATATTCTTGTGGGCCATTGCAGAATAGGTCGTCGACAAAATACAAAAAATTAAATAAGAAAGTAAAATAAGGAGAAAAAATTTAATTTGGTACAACAATGTGCATATAATATACACAATATTAAATATTTGAATATATGAGTTAGTTATCTGATTTCCTAAAGTCAAGGAAAAACTTAAAAATACAAATTTTACAAAAATAGAAAACTATAAAATGTATAAATACCTTTCTCTTGTGTTCAACCCAACTATCAAGCGGTGTTAAGCAAATAGGAAAAAAAAAAGGTGATTAGCATTTTTTGTCCTTGTATATAAATATTATGACAATTTAGTTCTTGAATTTTTAACTTTGATATATAATTTCTTAATATTTTTCTTTTTGATAGTTTTGATCCATGATAGTAAAATCAACAACAGATCACGCAAATTGAGTATAAATAGTCACATTCTTATCAGATATTTATTTAAATTTAAAATACATAGTTACAAAAAGTGTAAAATATTATAATTTTCGATAGGTTTTAATAGTAGTAAAGAGAATTTTACACATAATACAACTATTTCTTTAAATTTCTATATTATCATGCAATAAACACATGATTATTTTTGTTAAATTATAAAAATCTATTGTTTATTTTACTTTGAGAGACTAACACTATTAAAAATAAAAATTCATGAAATAATGGACAAAATTGAAAATTCAGGGATCAAAACGTAACCAACTCATAGTTTATAAAACAATTAGTGTTAATAACTCAAAAAATTCAGCTTGTTAAATTAATTGTGGGAAAAAAGATTAAATAAAGTATGCTTGTCCATTGGAGGTCTAAAATCAACTTAACTCTTCAAAACCAATAATAACGATAACAATAATTATAATTAAACTAACTACTCAACCCCAGAATTTCATTTCCCACGCACAAAACTGAACTACACAAATAATAATAAGATTTGACTCGGTATTGAAATCACTATTACTATTTCCATTATTATTATTATTATTATTGTTATTGTTATTATTATTTGAAAAGATGGGTTGGTAAGCAAGGCAAGCCAAGGAATAAGGATAAGGAGGTTGACTAAGCACAGGTCATGATAAATGATAATGTTGGTATTTTGATGTGCACTTAAATTGCCACCACATGCTTTCTTGCAGGTATCAGGGTAGGTCCTTCCCATGTTGATTATTATTGTTATTTAATCTTATCCTTGCTCAACTGTTGGCCCTTTGAATCTTTTTATAATGTAATGGTTTTAGTACAATACCCACAGATCTGCATCTCCCCTAGGGCCCCATCTGCCTCTTTTTTTTCTCTGACGCTTCCTATTTCTTCTGTAAGCATATTTATCATCTTCCCATTATTTCTTCCTCAAACATTTAAGGGAAAAAAAAAGAAAAGAAATTCTTAATTTAATGAAATAAATGTCAATATTTCACTGACATCATCTTCTTACCGACATGTGAAACTTGTCACCCTTTTGTTCGTTGCTCAACTAAACCATTCATTGAATCTCAAGTAAATCATAGGACATGATAAACAGAAAATTTAAATTGACGATACTTCTGATATATATATATATATATAAATATTATCCTCGGAATATTTGTGTTTTGCAAAATGTTTGAAAAAGTGGGTTTTGCCTGGTATTGTCTCCCACTAAACAACCATCCAACCCATGTCATGAATATATTCTCCATATTCAATATTCTCTGAGGTATGCCTTGAGAACAGAAAACTCACCAAGGAGTGGCCCCATTTGGCATTGCCATTGTATTGTCAGCTAGATCTATGCCTCTTGTTGAGAGTTTTTTTTTTCTTTTCTTTTTTAAGGGTGAAACTTGCTTGGAAACTTTAATTAAAATAGTAAATTTTTTTGGCCATTGAACAAGTTCAATGTTAGACCATAAAAAAGAAAAAATAAGGGATGAAACAACTGCATGTTCCCCTTTGAGGTAGCATAATCCTAAGAGATCAAGTTAATCAGTGGGTGCCAAGACAATGACATGGCATGGATTAAAATGATAAAAAGATAAGCACAAACACAAGGGTAGAGACTTATCTGAATGCAGATATAAATGATTTTGCTCACACCTTCAGAAGCCTAAACATATCATGAACAGCCAACCTATCAGCAATACTGATCCAATAGGATAATGATAAAGGTGGAAATCAAGAGAATGAGTAAGGTGGTGTTTGGGATGCAAGTTTTGGCCATTTGAAACCACAGGTTTAAGTTAAACTGGCTTTTGATAAACAAAATAAAACAAAGTTCAAAACGATAAGAATAGTTTAAAATGGACAAAACCTTTAATTTTAAGAGCTTTGCACCAAACATTCCAATCCCATGGCTGCATTTTTAGCTTCTTCACAATTTTCCTATTATCCAAAAACCAGTTTTCTGATTCGATATATTATTTCATATTCAAATCTCTACATTCCAAAAACCAATTCAAAAACCACTGTTCAAACCAAATAGGTTTAAAAAATCACTTCAGACTATAAAGTTTAAAATTACACCAATTTAAACCTCAGTAGCAAACAAACTCTAAGAGTTAATTGCCTAAATAATAATGGTTGCATTAAAAGTACGATTGATTGGAAAGCAACTGAAAATTAAAGCCTTCTATGTATAAAGCAAATCATATAAAGGATTTGCTGGACTACCACGAAAAGATTCACGTATGTTCTGTCAAAACTGAACACTGATACATAGGAGAACAAGCAGTATCCTTAATATTACAAGACAAGCTACCTAGGAAAACTAAGAGGGGGTTCCAAGCTACCAACTAGAATTCCGAGGTCAATGTCTTTGTCTTCAAACTTCTTGATGAAAGAATGACTCTGGAAAGACACAAGAATCAGTAATATAAACCTTTTTCCTTTTAAATCAACGAGATGGACTCTAGGGAACAGTGAGAGAGCCATCATTACAAGTTCAAAAAATCTTGGTTTTCCTAAATATTGAAATAGGAGTACAGATTACTAACCAGAAGCTCCAAAGACGACAACCTTTCCCCCGGGCCCTTCTGTACGCTGCAAGCACAACAGGAACTTAATAAACACCACTTGGTACTTATAAAATGCCTCTAAATTTTTTTAGTCTTATCTTTGTATATTGAGTTGTAAATATATGGCATTGATGCGCTACTTTAAGGATTAACTGACAAAATTTAATAAAGTAAACCGTAAACCAACAATGATATCTATAATAGACATTCAGAAAATTAACTTATTCAAAGCGAATAATAGCAATGTTTCAGAACTAATTATTCTACTCAGATATAGGTTCAAGAGACAGAAACGGCATGTAAGGAAAAGATTACCAAGCAGAGATAAATGAACAGAACTCCGGGGAGAACTGATCCGGCGGAGCAGAAGGTGGTGGACTTTCCACTATTGCTTCCAAAAGTTCGTAAAAGCTTGGACAGCTCTGCTGATCTTCAGATCTCATATAGGGAAACCGTCCAATGGCACACTCAAGGACAACCATGCCCAAGCTCCAAATGTCGCTGCTATAGTCGTAAGCAGTCCCGCTAATTCTCTCTGGCTGATAAATGAAATTAAAACCATTTAATTTGTGTACTTTGTTTTGAATTTGTGGCGCGATTAAGAACTTGACATAAGCAAAGCTATATTTTGTGCTGCACGCCAAACATGAAATGAAAGAAATGGACCAGCTGTATTTCTTTCTTTTGGTGTTAAGGTTCAACTATTGGGGTAAAAGAAGACGATTGTAACTTACCGACATGTAGTTGTAAGTACCCACAAATGTGTCCCTTTGACCCATAGAGCTCGCTAGTGATGCACTAACGCCAAAATCAGTAATCTTCACTTCCCCTTTATGGTTTACAAGCAGATTGGAAGGTTTTATGTCCCTATGGATGACATGTCTTTCATTATGCAAGTATACAAGACCTTGTAAAACCTGATATACAAGTATAAATCTTAAATGAAGCAAAAACAAATAGAAAAGAAGCAAGCAGAAAAATGACAGAAGATGTTACATTTGTGCTTAAAAGAGTAGGTGTACAAAACCTGTTTACAAACGACAGCAAGATATGGTTCAAGAATCGTTTTAACTTGTCTTATCACATCTACTAGAGATCCACGATCCATGTATTCTAGAACAAGAGAAATGGCTCCATTGTGGTAAAAAGAGTGGTAACACACAACCACATTTGGACACTGAGCTGCCCTGTTTATTTTCAGCTCTTGCACAATCTGTTTGCGAATTTCTTCTTGGATGTTCATCTGGATGGCCTGTGGAAAGAAAATTTACTTTTATTTACACTTTAATGAACTGACTTCTTAACTCAGGTTGCAATATCCTTTCAATACAAGAGCTTCTACAGTTCTACTACATGCTTGAAGTGCTTAAACGTTAAACTGAACAAAGAACATTGCCACTGCTAATTACGTATAGCTAGTTCCCCCACCTCTGTAAGAGCTGAATTTCTATCCATTGTCACAAAGAAGAATGTATAACACGTGCCACTGATGTCCCCTTTCGTCTCTTAATAATTACATCAATTTCCAGAAATATCTTAAAGTGACTCTCAATTGAGAACCAACTTGCCCAAAGCACAGATTACTATTTCTTCTACATTGCCCTTTGTTACAGAATATTTAAAGCAAATAATCAAAAAAACTACTAATTTCAACTTTCTGATCATTTAGGAAATCATACACGAAAAGTGAGTTGTCACTACATTAATTCATAATTGCATACAAAAAGATTCTTCACTGCACATTAAATTGAACTAACAAAATGCTGAAGGGATGGAGAATGCAAAAAAAATTTATGCAGACCTGTAAATCTATCAATAACACAAAAACTTTGTAATTTTATAGTACTAACAACCATAAGCATAAAACCCATAAACTTTAAAGAGGAGTATTGTCATCAACTCAGCATTTAACGCCAAATAGATTTCAGTAAAGGGTGGAAAACACAGAACAGATGTGGAAAAATGAGCAAGTATACATAGGCAAGTAGAAACAAAAAAGTGCCAACTTTTAGCTGGTAGTGGTAATACTGACCTTCAAGGCAAACAACTTTCCAAGCCATTTATGACGAACAAGTTGTACTACACCACCACTTCCCTTGCCAATGACTTTGATGGTCTCAAGATCTTCCAACGAAAACTCGAAATCAAGCTCCTTATTATTGGCAGACTACTCGATTACACAAAAGCAAAGAAATTTTTTAGGCTAAACTCTAAAGACAACATGACAAAGAAAATATTTATAGTTAAAACGAAGAAAAGAAATTAATATGCATAAACAAATTGCAAAATTTAATTATGTGGATAGAAAATTTAGAGAAACTTACGCGAAGTTCCTTCTCTTCAGAGATTAGCCGCAAACCTTTCTGGTTTAGAAGAAGATCGCCATCGTGAAATGTGCCGCTCGCAGTTCTAGCATTTTATAACTTGTTATTAATAAATAAGATTATACGAAAGAGGGAAAATTATGCAAAAAAGAGACCTAATTTTCGAGTTTTCCTATGACCAGAAATTAAGAACTTGTCAAGAAAGGAAAAGAAAAGAAAAGTAAGGAAGTTAATTAATTGAAGCAAGAAAATTAAAAACTTGTCAAATTTGACAGATCCTAGTAGATAAATGTCCCAAAATAGGGAAATTTAATTACTTGACTGTGAATCGCTAGCTTACAAAGTGAATTCCAAGTTCGTCTATCTTAATGAAAAAAACCCCTTTTTCTTTACTTTTCCCTTACATTTTCTCAGTAACCAAACGGAGCATGTGTATAGTAAATCAAAGACCGAATCAAGAACGCAAAATTTGCAAACTCGGAAAATCAGAGAAAAGGAAACTCACAAGAAGGAGGAAATGGAGGTTTCTTGAGCTGGAACAGAGAGCTTGAGTTGCTTCAATGGCGTCTTGGTCTTCATGCTAGGTGGACTCGCGGGTCTTTGTGAGATTGAACTGATCGCTAGGTTTCAAATTTCAATGGCTGAGAGAGAGATGGTTTTATTGGAGAAGGCGACAATTGACTCGTTAGAGTTCCATAATTCAAACGACTATGACCGCGTAAATTATTTTATTAATATTTCAAACTCTGAAATTATTTTATTCTTAGGAATATGTATACTATTTATTTTTCAAATATTAGATATAATTTAAGTTCCAAAAATATATGCATGTAGCGCTTTCATTTCATTTCTTCCTCTCTTTTTTTTTTTTTTGATAAAATATATTAATTTCATTTCATGCAAATACAAGGAATTCCACTTTCAAAAAAAATGTTAAACATTGTTTAGCTGCCTTGCTTGGAACCACAGTCTGTTGTTCCAACCACCATTTCAACAATATTCTCCCATATACTATAATGTATTCAATTTCAACTTTTAGTTTTAACTTATTTTTCAAACAGCTTAGTCGTATCGGTTTTGTTGTAGGTCAAATTTGTGGTGTTTCGTTGCATTTTGACGGCTTTTGCCCTTTAAATTTTTAATTAATTGATCAATTACTCTCCAACTTTTAAAAATTATAGAGATTCATGTAATGCCCAGAATTCTCACATACTTGTTAGCTAATGCATTACATGTTTCATAATATTGTATTTGATTGATGCATGTGTTTCATAAAATGCATTAAGTATTTGATTTCGTATATTAAGAATCTTTTACATTATTGCCATAAGAAAATAAAGTCACCAATGGGAAGATGATGTGAATTTCACGCAAGTTTCACTGTTAGAATACCTTAAAAACCCTACTTCCACGTGATGCTCAGTGCTCAGGTTTTTGAGTTTCAATTAGGGTTCTATCATGACTTTAAGTGTAATGCTCAAGAAAATTTATTAATTTAAAGTCTAGAACTTATTTGGATTTAATTTATGAATTTTTCCTGATAAATTGTATTTTCATAAATTACGATAAAGTATAACTCGTATATAGACAATGTTAATACATTTTTTGTCTGTGAATTTTGTGCAACTTGGGATATTGTTAATATACGAATTTTTAGTGAGTTAAAAATACTCAAAAATTTGTGAATAATATCCTCAAAATGAAAATTATATCGCAATTAATTTTAGTATTGTGATATAATTAATAAATGATAAAAGTAAATTAAAGAAGAAAAGCATGTTATAATCCAAAACAGTATAGAAATGGTTAATTACCAGTTATTAAACTAGTAAAGGATTTTGTATCCACAATACAACGGTTGATGAAATAGAGTATGGAAAGTCACATAGAGGTAAAAGATGTAACAAATTGTATAAGTATACTGTTTAAGAGAAAAACACAGATATACGGGATACTGTGTTAGGATTAGAAAAGTAGGTTAAAAAGTAAATCAATGTATTCTAGACTATTTAAGTGCATATTTCTTTAATTGTACACTGACAATATAAGAAAAATATTATATAGTGTAAAATTACATTGTGTAAAAAAGTATATGGGACCCACGTTTTGGACACTCAAAAGAAAGAAAATCAACCACCTTACCCGCTATATGTGCACCTGTTTTTCTCCACAAAAGCAAGTCAAGATTTTCACCACAAAATGTTCAAATGATGACTAATTGTGTTGAGTCATCAAACTGGTTTAAAAAATCAAGTCTTAAGCTTATCTTTCATGCAACAAAGAAACAAGTTTTTACACCATTTCTTCCCCCCACTAGAACCGGCAACCCTAAGCTTTTTTCTCCAAAATTTTCTCAAAAATATCTTCAAAGAAAACAACCTCCAATCAAGGTCTTAAGTAAGTTCAAGTATGTGAGTCAAGACTAGCAATTTTGGAAGATGAACCCTAGTTTTTCTCTAAGTATTCTTCTTAGGGTTTTTCTTGGGTTTTGAAGGGAATTTTGATAAGGGTTCTCTTGCCATGAATTTTGTCTAGGAAGATTGACAAAAATCAAGCTTTGTGGAGGTTCACAAACTTCTTGGTAAAAACTTTAACTCCTATTTCTAAGTTTGTTGTTGTTTTGATTTTTTTTTTTAGCAAGTTGGTATATAGTTGCTTAAAATTAGACTATGGCATATTTAAGGGATTTTATGACATGTATTTGTGATGTATCTTGTGTATGTTTATGTTGAAAGAAGGCTAAAAATTAGGGTTATGTGCTCGAAAACAAATTTGGGCTAAAAATTGTACAAATTACAAAGTTTAGGTGATTTTCAAAGAAATAAAATTTTGGCATGTTTTAACATGATTTATTTTTTAAGAAAGATTTAAAAACTTGTACAAAACAGTGAGATGTACAATTTATATGAACAAGGTTTTGTGAAAACTTAAAATGACTAAATTTAAAAGATTTGTTTAAACTCGACAGATTTGAAAAATGGTAGAAAACTCTACTGTGCAGTAGGAATTTCAAAAAATTTAAAACACAAAAGTTGTAGATCTCGAAGAAATAGTTAAAAATTGCGGACGGCTTGTCAAAATTTTCTACGGTTTATGAAATATCAATTTTATGAATTTTTATCACAAAAATTTCAATAAAAGTTAAAAAGAAAAAAGTTTTTAAATGAAAGGAGTTTGGATTAGGAACTTTGGAGAATTTTAATCCTTGTAAAAAAATCAGGGCCAATAGTATAAAATAATCATTTTTAGTTCTGGGGGAAAAACCATCGAAATTCTCATAATCTGGGTTAAAATTGAAAAGTTTTGCTAAAAAGGGCTTTTTATCGCAAAAAGAAAGTTTATACTTTGATTTCTTATGCCGTTTTCAATAAATGACATTTTGTCAAGAATTAGCAAAAAGGGGCCAGAAAAGACTAAAAAGGCCCATCAAGGGCGAAAGCGTCATTTTTCATACGATGGCCCAAACGGACCATGAAACGTCTGAAATAGAAAAATGCCTTTAGCAGAATTTTTTTATATTCCGTTAGTAACTGTAAGGCATCGTGAATCAAGAGGAGTAAGTTCCATAGTGCTCGGGTTTTAAACCAAGTAATAACCTGAATCAATAATTAATATTCACATCCTGTATTGACATGTAGTTCGTAGTAGTAAGTTAGATAATGATGATAAATTGTCCAAGCAGAACACCTAGATGGAAAGCTAAGGAATGGGAAACTGGTTAACGCTTTGTCAATCCCAAGTAAGTTCAAACCCCACCTACACTATAGAATAGAGGGTTTTGAAAAAAAAAAATACGTTATTTAAACCATCTAGAGAGATGCACTTGTTATGCACTTATTTTAAGTTAATAAAACATCATATATGGTATACTAATATAAATTAACGGACTGCTAAAATGATTTACTAGACAAGTAAAGAGACTGTCATACCTGCTCCCAACTTACGGGGAGTCTCAAGTTATGTTACGGTCTTGGTGTTACAATGACCCATATGCGCATATAGTATGAACACTTGGGCCCTAGTTAAGTTAAGGATATTAAAAGGATAATTAATGATTATAAACAAGAATAAATGGACCATGCATATAAGTGGAATATATATGTGGGCTATGTTCGAATTTACTGAGCAATAGCTCACCTAATTATTTCATACTATAGGAAATTCAACTAAGAGTCTAAAATAAAATCACTGTTGAGTTGGCAATGATACATGGGCAAATGTGTAAGCAAGGGAATAGATACCGCCATAGGAAGTCTTTGCTATTTATGTGTGTCTGTGTATATATAGTAAATTGGAAGTATATAGTTTAAAAGAATATTAAGTGTGAGGTACAATATTGTTATAACAAGGGGAATTCATTAATAAAATCTAATATTTAATTAGGTTTAATTAATAAATTTACCCTTAAAAATTGTATTTTCTGTAACAAAATATGATAATGTACAAATAAGCAGTATCAATAGAAAACTCCACAGTGAACTCAATGCAATGTTGGATATTGTCAATATAGATTTTGTGAGAGTAAATACTCAAAAATTTGTAAATAATATCCATAAAATGAATTTTATATCACAATTAATTGTAGAATTGTGATATAAATGGATAGATAATTAAGGTATAAACAAAATAGAAAGTCTACTAAAACCCTAAACCAGTATAAAAGAGGCGTGCGATGCGATATAAGTATACTGCTAAGTGAAAACACAGATATAAAAAATGTTATGTTTAGACTTTGAAATTAAACCAAAGGCAAGTAGGATATTTTATACAGTCTAAGAATATGTTTTGCACTGATTTTACCATAACAGTATAAGATAAATACTACGTGATGAAAAATTATATTGTGTAAAATTTTGAGGCCCACCAGGTGCACACCCATTGAAATTTTATTGGGCCACCATGCTATGAAAGGTGGCCCAATCTCAATAAGCCAATGGGTTACCCTTCATAATGACTAGGATGACTCACCACCTTTAAGGAAAAAAAAAATCCCCATTAGATAAGTCTTATTTAAAGACTTAGATAACAAAAATTTTTCTCATTTCTCCCCCTTCATGTTCGGCAGCCCAAGTTCTTCCTTCTCAAATTTTTTTTTTTAAAACCAATTTCTCACAAAACCGCTCTTCAATCAAGTTTAAAGCTTCAAAAGTCAAGGTTCCACAAACTTTTCAAGGTAAAATTTAAACCTACCCGAAGTTCTCTAGGGTTATTTCTTGGGTTTGAAAGGGGTTTAATGAAGGCTTGTTTTGTTATGGATTATGTTAAGGGAAATTGACCAAAATCAAGGGTGCAAAGGTGTTCAAGATTACCTCTCCTTCTTTGGTAAAAATCTAGCCTTCAAACTTTGATTTCATGGTGGTTTTGTTTTGTTTGATTTTCTTTTAAGTGTGGCTTGTACTTATTTAAATTAGATTATGGTGTGTTACTTGATTCTAAGGTATGTGATGATGCATGAGTGGAAAATAGGGTTAAAATGTGAAAAGTGTTGGTTGATGCAAAAATAGGTTAGTCTTGTAAATTTTAAGTTAGTTTTGAAACAAAATGTGACTTGGGCATGAAATTGGTTTAGGGAAGGGTTGAATCTGCCTTCACAGTGGCTGAAATGCTGTTTTAAAACTGATTTTCACAAAAAAGACCCAGGGACTAAATTGCAAAGAAAAAAATTTTCTCGGTAGATTTAAAAAATGACCAAAAACACCCATGTGGAGTGAGAATTTCAAAAAAGTTAAAACATGAAAGTTATAGATCTCGATGAAACAGTTAGGAATCTTAGATGGTTCGTCGAAAATAGCATTAGTTTGCGAGATATTAATTTTACAAAAATTTTGTTAAAATTGAAAAAAAAAATTTAAAGGGCAAAAATGTCATTTTGCAGAAGGATTTTGGGAATGGTATTTTGAGCAAAAATAATTCTTATGAAATATGGAAAATTATGGTTTAAAGAGATTAATTTTAGTCAAGGGGTTAAAATTGTCAAAATTTTCATATAAGGGAAAAAATTGTAAAGTTTTATTAAAATGGGGCATTGATGTAAAATAAGAAGACCCGCCACCCCAGGGTATTATTTTAAAATTAATAAGCAACAATTTTTTCTAAATAGTAAAATCGAGTTTGGGAAATTTAGAAAGGCCCATCGAGGGCAAAATCGTCATTTGTTCACAAGTAACCTGAATCATTCTGAAACATTCCGAATGGAAAAAGGGATTATTAGTAACATTTTTGCCCTTCGTTAGAGACAATAAGGTAGAGAAAGATAGGAGTCAGAGAATCCGTGATTATCAAAATTATATACAGTTATGCAGCCCGTCTATTAATTAACGATCATTTTGTATAGATACATAAATGAAGTAATGAAATTTTGGCTAATAGCGTTGCAATTGGCCAAACAGGACCCTAGAAGATTAGAAAAAAGAGGACTAAGGTCGGCTTGGCAGCCACCAAAACAAGTAAGTACCAATACCACATACAGTATGGAATTGTAGGTATAGAATATATCTATATATGTATATACCTGTGTGTATATCAAGGTGTATACCTGTGTGTGTACAATAATATATGTACCTATAAGTATATTAATGTGTACTTCTGAGTATACAAAATAAGTACATGTGTGTATATTATGCCGTATACCTGTGTGTATATTGATGTGTACTTGTGAGCATATAAAATATATACCTGTGTATACAATACAGTAGAAGAGTGTTTATGTTTTGTGTATAACATATGAAAATGACTTCATGTATGGTATGATAACCATAATAATTGGACTGGTAAATACACCACTAGAATTAAGAAGAGTGTCATATCGACTCTTGACTCAAGAGGGGTTTAAGGTTATGGTATAGTCTCGGTGTCACGTAGACCTATGTGCGCGATGCTACGAACACTTAGGCTCTAGCTAAAGATTAGACATGATAAAGATAAATAATGTTCATAAGAAAGCATAACTGGATCATACATTTTAGTGAATGTGGCATGTGGACTGTGTTGGAACTTACTGGGCGTAAACTCACTTAGTATTTCATGTTGTAGGTATACCCACTAAAATGTCAGAGTAAATTCACTGATGAGCTAGCCGAGGGATATGAATAATGTGTAAAACTGGGTATGGATGCCGCCATATACATATTTTCGCTGTAATATATTTTAAGTTATTTTGAAGCGTGTTGTATAAAAGCTGTAACATGGTTAAGTAAGATAAAACCTCTCTTGAAAATGTTTAGCAAACAATATTGTAAAAGAAAGTTTGTTTATGTAAATATATGTATATGTTTGTATTTTGAGGGTTGCTAAAATCTGCATGTGTAATATATTTTAAAAACAAATTCCTAAGTTTTTCTTCTATACGTAAGTAATAAAAGTAAATTATCACAGCACGAAAAAGACGGTATAATATAAGTTAAGTATAAAGCCTAAACTCTTTGGAGTACAATGTTATAATAATTGTGTGTGTGTATATATATATATATATATATATTAAAAAAGAGAATCAATGAAAAAGTTTTATATATACAATAAGAGAAATAAAAAATGGTTTTTCCTAATTTTCATAGCTATGTGAAGTATTAAGGAATGACTCAAAAGACTCAAGTCGTTACATTAAGTGACTTGTTAAATTCTTCATTTTATGTTTAAGTGTATTTGGAGGAACTCTAAGAGGAATACTCAAGTTCTATTATTGAAAAGTTAAGGATTCAAAAATATAGTTTTTAAGTGTACTGAAGTCTCGGTGTGAGTACATGTACTTAAATCGATAAGTGAAATGATTGGTTTAAGACCTAGGTTGTACTTGAGACCTTGTATGAATGTTTAATACACAATCAATGAGGTAAATATGTTGCTAGAGCAACACCAAGCCAAAGAATAGGAAAGTAATTCATGATGAAGTAATTTAGGTGTGTGCTTGCTCTTTAAAAGGTTTTAAGCTATTCGGTAGGACT
The DNA here is from genome assembly GCA_025403435.1 of Artocarpus heterophyllus. Classification (NCBI taxonomy): domain Eukaryota; kingdom Viridiplantae; phylum Streptophyta; class Magnoliopsida; order Rosales; family Moraceae; genus Artocarpus; species Artocarpus heterophyllus. Next base: position 3,459,465 of record CM046329.1, read on the forward strand.
AACTCAGCCAAAAGTCTCTAAGTTTGACCTTTTCCTCTTCTCCAAAGATTTCTCAACAAGATAACAAGGGATTTGAAGAAAATTTGAAGGGGTTTATCAATTTTGGTTGGTGAAATCGAGAGCCCAAGTTAAGAGTTGTTTTAATTGGTGTTTTGTTCAACATTGGTTTAGAAGATTTTCTATAGAGTTAGGTTCTAAATTTTGAACTGTATGACCATATATATGTTAGTTTGAAGCTTGTAAAAGGGTTTAAGCTAACTCAATTGGAAAATGGTGGTTTAGAGCTTGTTTCTTGGAGCTATCCAAATTTAGGATAGTTTTTAGTATGGTTCAAATTTTGATTTAATTAGTTAAGCTAGGAATCTCATTTAGAGCTAAAAATTTGATGGTAGCTCATTCTATGTGTTGACTAAATACCCTTACAATAGTTTTGGAAAATTATTTGTGGTTTGGGAGTTATGGCCCTGAAATCGGGGCTGGTTTAGGAAATGCAAAAGTCGAGAATTTGGCATTTTGTGATGATTTTGTGATTTAAAAGTTATGATTGGAATATTAAATTATTTTTAGAGAATTGGCAGGTTAATTAAGCTTTGGGGAAAGCTAAAATTAAGGGGGAAATGTGAAAAATTTATAGGAAAATAAGCTCCTTAATACTTTATTGTCAATGATTGTTTGAGTGACAATAATATAGCTAAAATGCTCGATATCACAAAGGTGTTGAGCATCGGCTCCGTTGAGAGGAAGCCAAAGAATTCATTACACATTACTAAAGAGTAAGGTAAGTAGAATTTCACTTGTATCACCATAACGTTGTACATATGTTTTGTACATCAATGAATGTGATAATTGTGCATATGTTTTACATGCCATTGCTGAATTATAAGCATACATGCATGACATGATGAAAGAAGTGTACCAAAAACATTGTTATGAAATAAATGATTATAAAATTATCTCTAAAAGATATTTCGATAACTTGTGACAGGTTTAATGATAAGTAATGATAAAAAGTCTCTCGATGGAGATGTCTAGACCTTTTTGTCTCCATGGAGACTTATTTAATGGAAAATACTATGTGGGATGCTTCCTTGATGATCACAGGGGAGAAGAGGAGGTTGTTAATGTATTATTGTCCCACACGACGACATTTGATATAAATGATTATTGATGTGGCCACAAGGTCCGATGAGGTATCTGGGATACTACCCGTCCAAGGAACCCTAAGTGTGCGCATAAGTATGATGTGAAAGAAATAAAATGAATGATAATTTAAGTCATGAGCTCATGCATGTTCGCATTATCATTATGTTATGTATTTATTCTACTCACTGGATTTTTAGCTTACTCATTTATGGTGATGCATATGACAACACTCCTCAGCACTAGCTGTGGATTATATGGTCGGCTAGCATACTCCTGATATTCATGACTTGTGTATATAGACTAATTGACCCGTCATTTTTAGGTCCTAATATTTGTATAGTTTTGAGAGCCCATAGTGTCTATGTTTGGTATTCGATTGTGTCCATTTTGAAATATGTATTATATTGTATATTTTTGACCAGCCATATTAGTTTTTGTGAGACAGAGTATAACTTCATCCTCAAGTTAGTTTTCAAAAGTTCACATTTGCTCTGATTTTTATTATTAAGTCATATACCTTATTAAGAATGATATAAAGTAAAGATAAAAGTAGCACTATCTAGTATGACTAGATGGCTATTTTAAAGTCATACTAGGTGGGTGTTACAATTTAAATTTATTTAATGTATTAGTTTGGTTCATATGATATTTAAAGTACATTTTTTTAAAACATAAAAAATAAAAAATAAGCAACAAGTCCTTTCTTCTCCTACATGACCGGCTAATGCTTCGCATTATTTGAAAGCAATGGGCTAAAAGAGATGTCTTTTTTTTTTTTTTTCCTTTAAAAAATAAAAAATAGAAAAAAAAGTGATAAAAGGGGAAAAAAATGAACTTCAGAAGTTAAACCAAAATTTTCATGAAATGAATATTTTTCGAACTATTTGTACCCATCGCCAATCTCTAGAACGGACCATATAATGTACTTCATCTGTTAGGTTAGGGGTGGGCATTTTATTAGAGGTTCTCCTCATTCACAATTAAATAAAGTAATGTGCAATTAACAAATCGTTCAAAGGGAAAAAAAGAAGTGCAACTAACGCATGGAGCCCAGATCTGAACTACCATATGTCCAAGAAGTATACATAATTTTCAATTTTTTCATCTTACAACTTTGGTGGTATTTTCGATTGTGCACCATTCTCTCAAAATCTATTCATTCATTATCATACAAAACTTTTCAAACTTGCAAATCTTCCAAGAACAACCCTATCGTCCCGCATTGTCATGGCAAAAATATCTACCATGTGCCGTCAACTTCAAACTCCTTAGACATGGTTAACAACATCAAGGAGAAATGAGATGAAGGTTGCGAGGAGGACGGTAGATAATGCTGCCGGAAAAACAATGCATGTGGAGGAAGACTTTGAAGCCATTGCTGTTGTGTTACTCGCAATAGTTTTGTTGCTCCTGCATGAAATTGCAAAATAAGATGATAAAATTTTAGATTAGAAGTTTGATATTAAGCAACCACTATGTGAAGGGTAAGGTTTGTCTCAGATAAAGAGACTTACCCGGCAGTCATGTAGATGCAATTGTCATAGCCTGCATGGTTAATAATAAACTTCGGTCAGTCAATAGAAGAAAGTATCTCCCAAAGTACAACCGTGTTTTGTATTGCCACTTTGGACAGTCAAACCAAGTCAAATAGGTCGGATAAGATAAGTAAACTACAAGTATTACACCGAAAAATGGAAACAAAACCATTGTTCCCATTTCTGCCATTCTATGCTCAGTAGACACAACCAGGATTTTTTTTTTTTTCTGGATAAATGGAACACAAAAAAGCTTTACCTACATCAAATAGACCAGGCTTTTTTTTTTTTGTTTCCATTTTTTTTATTGCGGGGACTACTTGGTCAAGCCTAGTCAGCAGAGGCAGTTCTACTAAACAATTCTTTTGTGTATGCTTTCTGTGGATTGACTAGCTTAAACTTTTAGGAGGATTCTGTGAGAGGGTACAAAATAATCTGTTATTAGTATGGAGTAGTTTTGAATAGTCAGGTCATATTAGAATCATATCAGAACCAAAAAAACAAGTGCTGCGAATTTAACGGAGGTTCACAAAGATCTGATGATCCAAACTATGCAGCACCAGAAGGGTATATTTTGTACCCTACCAAAGAATTCTCCTAATTATTTAAGCAATTGCTTTGATGTACCATGATTGGCTAGAAATTCTGATGCCTTCAAAAGGGCAACAACTATAAAGTGTCTAATGGGAATTTAGGAAAGCAAAGCGCAAGCCAGATATAAAGAAAAGAAGTGTTACATACTTGGATCCCTGTCAACTCTAATCCCCGCCCCTCCAAAGCTGCAAGCTACATCAGTAGCCCCATTCTGCTGGTAGTAGCTGTTGAATGCGTAAGACGCATGAGACACCAGATTATCGGGCTCAAAACAAGGCTGGCTAGGCTGAATAGCAGTGCAGTCCACATTTCCAGAACCACAAGCCCAATCCAATGCATTCTGCAAGTCCATTTCTGAAGACTTGTTTGAAGCAATGCACCATGCAGTGCCATTCATACTAGTAGAATTAGCCCCCGTGGCTATGTCCACGGAGCCTCTTCCAGTGAAGTCTAGGTTATAGACACTAGTCTGGTCTGGATAAAATAAGCCCCAGTTTCTTTCGGATTCCAATCCTGGCTTCCTATTTTCGTTGAACAAAGAGAATATATACACATCGAGCTCCTCTCCTGGCTTTGCAGGAGTTCCAGTGTTGTTTATCACGTGGCGAATGAGATTTGTATTGTAAGTTTGCGCGTTATCAGGAGTTGCAGCTGTCTCCTTGGGTGATCCTTTGGAAGGCCAACCTGTTTCTGTGACCATAACCTTAATTGTTTTAAAATTCAAGGCCATCAATGCAAAGTAGAGAGCATCAATCTGAGCATCAAACATGTTTGTGTACAACAGACCAGTATTTGGATCAATCACTTCTGAGGACGACTCAAATAGAGCATAGTCCAGAGATACATTGGTTGCAGAATCTCTATAAGCATAGTAAGGATAAATATCTATCATGAAGGGAGAGCTGTTTTCAGCGAGAAATTCCAGCATGGGTTTGAGGAAAAATGCATGGCTACTATTGAATGCCCCCGCAGAGGGAGGGAACGATCGAGACAAAACTCCAAGGGAATGGGTGCTTGACACTTTAATCTTCCTACTTAGACCAACTTTTCGAAGGCCTGCAAGGACATTTTTCATGGCAGGCACTACTAAAGCAGAAACATTGCCGGGAGTCTCAGTAACTTCAGCACCGACTGTAATGTATGTAATCCTTGTGGCTGGATAGTAAGGAAGGATACTGTTTTTAAGCCAGGTATCTACATTGGATTGGAACTGAGAGAAGGGCAGCAAGTCTGAATTCGGCACACCAATCATAAGTTCGATTTTAGTGTTTGCAAAGGCCTTGAGAACCTGCACATTGGAGTCATAAATCCTTACATACTTTATGTTATGAAGCTTAACAAGCTCGGCCGCCTTGTCAGGTACAGGAAGATCATCGGCATTTCTTCCATAGCACACTCCAACAAAGCTTCCACTGCATAGATCTGCCAAAAAAATTTTGAACAAAAAATCATCAATTAATTAGTTAGGTCCTCATAAGTGCAACTAAAACAACATGACAAAGGGCAATTGCTTTTTACTGTAAGAAAAAACTATTTCTTGATTTTTTATATTAAAAAACAAAAAACCCAGTTAAATAGATCGGATTTGGATGATCGTGACGTTTCTAGGAGACCCCATTAACATTGAACCATGGCCCAAACAAAATCATTTGGCAAAGTTAACTCAAATCTGCAATTATCATTCTACAGACATAAGAGAAATGAAAAAAGATGCCCAGACTTTCAACATTTTGTCTGTCACCGCTCAAGCTTTTAAGGACAATCATTAACTAAAGCCTCAACAAACAATAATGGCTTGTTTTCTGTCAAAGGACATGTTTTTGAGGAAGCATTCCTGTGCCAAAACAACTATCTATGAATATGTACTAATAAACCCAGAAATATATACCAGAAAGCTTTATGGGAAATAAATAGCCAATATATATATATCTATATACATATATATACACCGACATTTTGACCCCTTTTTCTTGTGGCCCTTTTGGGTTTTCTCTGATAGAGGCCCACTAAATAAATGACACAATTATTAGCTCCGATGAACCAAAGATCTAATGAGGTTCACATGGTTTAAATGCAAAAGAAAAAAATCTGAGCTTGAAACACAGGAAAACACCATATACATTCTCAACCCAGAACAAACCAAAGAGAAAGAAAAAAAACAAGAACAAAGGAAAATCTGAAAAATAAGAAAAAAGGGCACAAACCCAACAGTAGAAGCAACAGTGAGACCACAAAAACAAGCCTGAACTCTCTCCCCATTGGGTCTTCTTCTCTGCAAAGCTCCTTCTTCTTCTCCTTCTTCTTCTTTTTTCTTCTCTTGGAATAATGTAAAGTTAATATTCCGAGACAGCAACGGCTATTTTTTCTCACTTTTTCAGAAAACAGTTTCTGTGTGGAGCTCGACAGTGGAGTGGAAAGAAAGAAGCGGAGAAGTACTCGAGAATAATAGTAATAATTGGAGGACTTACTATTATGATATTAATTGTGTCGTCGTTACATTTTGTGGTGTTGTGTTTGTATTTTTTGGAAAAGAGGACAGTGTTTTTGGCAGGGGACGCTCGAAAGTTGTGTCAGCAAGCATCGGACCTAAGCGTGGATTTTATAAAATATAGTTAAATCAATTGCCTCGGTTCCATAACATCTTACAGATTGTCTGGTATTTTTTTCTTTTTTCTTTTTTCTTTTTCCCAATAGTCCAAGTGTTTAATTATTTTCTTTTTCTTTTTCTTTTTCTTATTTAAGCGCAAGGGTAAAAGAAAAAGACTCGTTACACGTTAAAAGAATTTAATTGCTAAATTAACACTGGAGAAACCATTACACACATGGCATCAATTTTTAAAGGATGTTTGCCCTATTAAACTTAAATCATCTGCATTGTAACGTTTTGAAATTTTTTTGACAAATTAATCTCTTGGCTTTAATTTTTGGTTGGTTTTGGTCTTCCGTAATTAATTAACAAAAAAGTTTTTAAATATAACAAAAACAATCATATATTCCTATAACATCATGGTTGAAAAAGTCTTAGAAATAATTGCATTAAGTTTATAATGTTCTGATTTCCAAAAACAAAGGTTTAAAATTCTATAATTATCAAGTTTTTTAATAATAGTGAAGAGAACAAATTACATTTATCTGATCACATTGTTGGTTTCACCAAAAGGGAGAACAGAGGGTAATTTTTGGACGGTTTAAAAACGGAGGAGATACTTCTTGGACCAAGAGTCCACGGCAAATGTTGTATTTAACTAAACTATATAACGTATTTTTAGGATTTTTTTAAGTTTAATTAAATCCCAGTGCTTGTTTGAATCCTGAATGTCTAGAGGTTTCCCCCTTCATTAAACAGAATCACGATCATGGTACCAATCCTGTCCGTCTAGCCTGAACAAATATAAGTAAATGAACCATTACTCTAATTTGAGGGCAAACCAATGGCCAAAAAGGCCGTGGGGCAGGATATTTTGCCCTTTCTTTTCATATCTCAAGCACTCCCTAAAGTAGTCCGTCTGGGCTCTTTCACGACAGTGAATCGAACTTTGGTCGTAAAACAATAATCATTCAATTGACTACACAAACAAAACAAACAAATATGACAGTACCTACGCCATAGAGCCAACTTTGTCTAAAACCACACATTGCCATATTTGCATATTTCAAAATTTTTGGTTTCAATAAGGAGAACTATCCACATCTAACAAACGTATGGACTACCAAGGTTTATTACGACACATGTTACAGCCGCGAGCAATTGAGTTTTCTATAAATAAACAAAAACCTTTAAGATTAGATACAAAATCCAATGTCAAGGGATTTAGTTTAAGTAGCATTAATGTTAACCAACAAGCCAAAAAAGAGAATGAGGAAGAAATTACTTATAAAGAATTGCGTGCATAGTCTCACACCTGATAAAAGAAATTAACCCAGTTGTTGGACCAACACTATCAAGGGTCAGAGCAGAGCAGTACCCCATAACTACCCAAAAATCCAGTTTTAAAAGCAGCCTTTAATCTAGGCAAGAGGTGAAAATTGAAAAAAGCTTTACCCACCTTATAGCCCAAGCCCCAACATAAAACACACCATGGATGCACAGGCAGTGCAAAACTAGCCAAACACGATTGAGTGATAAGCTCGAAGACAAGATAAGACTAAATTTATGCCAATCAAATTTGCCACCATCCACTGACTCAAACAACCAGACTCAAAATCATCAAAATATTACCGATTGAAGGAGTACATTGATAAAAGACCATGATACTAATTTTTCAAACACCAAAGCTTCTGTTTCCATGAGTCACCATAACTTTTAATAGCGCTAATACATGTCACTGAAGCCATCTTCAAGAAAGATGCCAACAGGCGCAAGCTGTAGAGAGGAAACCTTGAGGATTCACATAAATAAAACATACCAAGGGAACTTAGAGACCCTGGTCAACGAGATAATCTCCCAGCCTCTCAACAATCATGTTGCATTGGCCAGCTGTCATTGGCTCGTCATAGACACCAATGATCAAAGCCTGACCAGTCCTTTTAACAGTAACACCACCAGGACCCTGAAATAAAGCGCCAAAGGTGAGTAGTCAGGAGGAGAAAACCCCATTGGCGCGCACAATCAAGGGTACATATACATACTTGTAATGAAATGAAAGGGGCAAGGAAAGAAAATCAACAAAACATGGAATTGGAAAACAATCCTATTTCCGCTTTAGTGGTTACTAACTTTGGGACTAGCTTAAGTACTAAAAATGTCCTTGTATGGATAATTGTTAGTTAAAATTTGGTGTTTACTTATTTTATAAATTATTCCAGTTGAAAGGGATAAAATTACATATGCTTACTTGCGATTTCTATCCCTTTACCCATTTACATTGTAGGCCCCCACCAAATTAGCATTACTCATTTTGCAGGTAAACAATCTCCCACTCCACTCATGGAGTTGAAGCATACACGGCACAAGCTAGGTTATAAAGGTACAATAGAATGTCTGCGTACATTAGCTATCAATAAATGGCCATTACATCCCTCTTTTTAGAGCATTGTTCCGTGCATAACTTTAATTTATAATTTATAACGTTTGTTTTTAAATGCTTGATTTTCATTTTTTTTATGGTTTTATTTGAAGCCTCAAAACACCTAGAGGCTTATGCCTCGCCTCACAAGGACAAAACGCCTCAATACTCGGTTGAATAATTTAAAAACTTGTTAGTTGAACCCTGGGTTCAAGGGGATGACAGCCTTGCCATTTATGTCACAGCTGATAGGAACAGACATCACGAATGTCACCAGATAGAGTCCACCTTAGGGTGAAGCCACATTTGGACAATGGTACACTTATGCACTTGCAAGAGATTGCCCATGTTAAAGCTTGCAAAATGTGCCACTCGTTCACTCGCTCAATGCATACACTTTTAAGTGCGTGCGTATGATTTTGCATGTGCAAAACAAAACAGTTAGATTGGGAAAATATGTCCATTCATAATTGGCCCAAAATGTAAAAAGATAAAATATCGAGTTTCTCACCTTCTTTCCTCTGATGACAGCTCCAGGCTCCCCTTGGATCACCATATATTTGGTGCCACCAAGGTACAACCCAGTTGGTGCAAGTAATCCAGGCTCGTTGAAGTCATTCATGATGCCAGTTATTTCTTCAGGCTTGAGCTAAATCAACATTAATCTCCAGTAGATAAGCAAATTTCAATCATTAAAGAACAGCTAAAAGACAATAACAAACATTGCAGAAAAATATACAATGAGGTATGTGCCCAGGTTTGTAGCCAAAGAGGATCCTTTAGAAACAAACAGACAGAATTTAAAGCATGTCAAACAATTCACATAATTGACAAAGAACAAGAACAGTTAAGTCAAATAAAACTTTCCAGAAAACACTCTTCTTTAAGTTGCAAGTTCTTGATAATTTTCTTCATCTTATTATGCCTTTAAACCCCTTCAATTTTATGATGATCGTAACAGTACATTAAGTATAATCCCTAATTAACTCAAAACTTTCTGAAGCAAGCAACTAAATAAACTCCAAACTTAAAAAAGAAGAAGTAAAAACTCGATTGATTCAACTCAAAAATGATGTAAAATCGTGAGTCCAATCCCAAATTACATCACATCAAGTCGCGATTAACGAATCAAGAAACAGTCCCTCATTAACTTAATAATCCTCTACGAGAATGACGAAAATTCTTCCTCTTTTTTTTCAGGAGAATCAGATCAAACCACAGAAATATAGCACAAAAACATATGCACTCAAACAACAAGAAGCTTTCTCTGAATCGCTCAATCGAAAAGAGTAAATCCAACAAAATCCAAAATTGCAATCAGATCCAGAGGAAAAAGAAAAGGAAAAGAAACCATACCTGTGGAAAAGTGGCGCTCTGGGCCCAGACGCTGCCGTCGTGGCCGATGATAGCCGCGGCGGAGAGATGGTTGCCCTCGATTTCGCACAACAGATGGTCGTCGACGTAAGCTTGCCACGACATCTTCTTCTTCTTCTTCTGCTTAGATTTTCTCTGCTCTGATTTTTCCCTTTGGAGAGTTCTCGGATTTTTTTCTGTTTGTTTGCTGAGAAAATAGCTCTGCTCTACTGCTACTTCTAGGAAAGCGGCAGCGTTGAAATCACGAAGAAGTTTTTTTTATGTCTATTTTTTTTCTTGAATAATGATTTTACTATAATACCCTACCGGCGAAATTTGTTCTGCAAATTGCGTTGTATTTGTCCGTAAATTTTGCATCACCGTGCGTGCACTTTTTCTCCTTTTTTTGGTCTTAAACATTTTTTTAATTCTTATTTTTTACAAAGTCTATGTTGGGTTATGGAATGTCTTGCCCATGCTTAATCTCAGATCATGGGGAAAAATTACATAAAACAATTTTTTTTTTGCTCTAATATGGTCTAACAAAACCTTTGAAGTACATAGGTTTAAAACTTTGAATTTATTTGAAATTTTATAGGTATTTAAAAGTATTGATTTATATTAATTAATTAATTGGTTAAAAATATTATAATACGTAAAAATTGTAACTTATTTGTATTTTATGCGTACGTGTTTAAGTTTAGACACCCAATCAATTGTACCATTGCAATAATTGTCACTTCATTACCGACTTAACATTTAATGATAAACTCAAACATAAACCCAATGACTTCTTGTATGTAACTTCAATAGCTTTGTTTGATAAATAGGTTGGAGTTTTAAGTTTTAATTTATTATAGTGTAAAATTTTTATATACTATAATTATTTATTATAGTGTAAAATTTTTATATATTCAGTATTTAAATTCTCACTTTAAGTTCTAATTTACTTTTCAAACTACGAGAACAAATAGCTATTAGTCAACGAGTTTTATTTGGTTTTGAGAGTGGTTTAGTGAGTGACTGTAAAGGAGTTATTCTTACTATTAAATCATCCATCCATTTGAGCGGCTGATGGCCTTGTTGTAAAGGGTGTTTGACAGATATAATTAGAATCAAATTTTTTATTTAAAATACTATAATATATAAGAGATTTATACTGTAACAACTTTTTACATTTTACTATAGCATATGAAATTTTATATTATTTTTTAACCAAAAAATTGGTTTTAGTATGCTTGTCAAACACCCTGGTTTCTATTGAAAAGATTTGGTGGTGGTCTTGTTAGCTTTTGTGTTTAGCGGCCTCGCTTTAACTATATAATTGAAACTGTTACAGTATGAAGATCTTATACATTACAGTGTAAAGTAAAAGTAAAATATAGCATAAAATTTTTATATATTACAATAAAATTATTCTAAATTTTAGTTCTAATTCTATTGCTAGACACACTCTTTGTCTCTTGGATTGGACAGGATAGCAAAGACGTCCGCTACGTTTGTTTCTTCCAACAACGAAAATAGGCACTGGTTAGAAGATTACTCTGACTTTATTCTTTTACTGTTTTTGAAAATTCAACCCCACGTCTCGTTACAAAACAAAGGAAAACTAATGATTTAACTAGGAAATCATTAACGATATCTTTTTTATAAAGTAAACATATGCTGTATCAGGCATTATTAAATTACTAACTTAAGATTTGACAATAAAAACAAATATAAATGTAATGACTTCTTATATTTAAGTTGAATAAATAATTATTTAAATAGAAAATCACTCACCACATTGTTTACCATAAAGAAAAACACTTGTTATTATTATTTAAGTGTCATCAAGTAAATAAAAATATATATTCTAAAAATAAATTAAATAAAATATAAATATTATATGTGTGAATCAAACACACAAATTCCCACTCTCTGCATACCATTAGAAAGGATTTCAAATCACTTATTAAATTTTGGTGTCCAAGATAGTGTCTAACTAATTCATTCAATATTTTTGATGTATTCTTTTTTTATCTTTTCATACTTATTCATTAAATAAAATGTAAAATATAATTATTTAGATACTATTAATAACACCAAAAATTAGACAGATAGATTGAATCCTATGAGAAAAAGGGTGTTGAACAAATCATTGATGACATTAACAAGATGTGCAAGTCCCCAATTTATACCAGTTTTTTTTTCAGCCATTAATTAACCTTAAGATTTACGCGACTCCTTAATTTACATGAAAGTTTGATTACAACAATATATCATTTCCAAATGTTCTTAGGCTTCATGGCACTCTCGAATATATATTTTTTGGTGTAAACCATCCAGTATTCAGACCCACCGTTAAAGACACAAACACACACAAATAGCCCTCAACTTTAGCAGGGTTATTCCGATTAATCCGGATTCGAACCGGGTCGGACCCTAACAAATGCTTCTCTATACACAAGACTCGAACCTAAGACCTTGCTTAAGGGAGAATGAGTTCCTTACCACCCAATCCCACATGTTGTTGGTTCTCGAATATATATTTTTGTCAACGGAATATATACTTTCACGTATTTTTTTATTTTTGAAATTAAAATATAATGATTATTTAAAGATTCAACACTGATGCGCCACCAGAATATTTTCCTTTCTTCTACCCTTTATCATTTCTCTTTAATTTTCTAAACTATGCATTTGTTTCTGTACTAACTATTCATCAAATTTTTCATACAATTTGCATTTTTTTGTTCTGCAAAATCCAACTTGTAGGTGTTCTAAAATTTTAAGGTTGAGTTAATTAAATGGCGGCATTAAAAAAAAAAAAAAAACTGCCAAGCTTGCGCTAGCAATACTATGGGAAGTGGTCATTTATTCGTTAATGAGCAAAAAAAAAAAAAAAGCTCTGTTATGTTAATATTGTATAATTACTTTAGTTCAAGTCTGGTCTTTTATTTATTTATCTTTGATGAAAGTTGAACCACTACAATGCAGCTGAAGCATCTTATCCTCACAGAAACTCTAGGTCGCTGTCTTGGAGGGGCTGATGCTTAAAATTAACGTAAAGCTTGGAGAATCTATTTAGTCTCACCTTTCTTCTTCACCTTTTTTCTTTTGAAACTTTTTTTTTTATGTGATAAATAAATGGTTATGTTTTAATTTGGCTCAACTTTTTAAGTGCCTAATAATTTGACTAATACTTGATGCTCACCACTCTCACAAAAAGAATTGTTTGACTGTATATTCCAGTGTGCTATGTGAATGGTTCTCATTGCTGAAGTGTAGTTCTTATCATTCACTATAAGACATCAATATCAATGATGTTAAGCACCTTCCACTAATAAAAAATGGTCATGCATTATATCCGCTACCACCACAAATCTCATGAAAAATTCCACTTTTGTTTTTCACCGCAATTTGTCGTACCCCGAACTTTTCAGATCGAGTCAAACTGAATTCGAACCACCATACTTTAACAATTATATATCATATGTTTTTATTATTAAAAAAAAACAAGCACACCATAATTTCGGCAATAGAGCAGAGATGGTAATGGATTTAAAGATATAGCAATTCAGTTGATATTGTAACAGAAATTATGACCGTGAAGAAGCTAGTAAATTGAGTGGAAATGCCTCATCTTTCATAACCGCAACTTGCGCTAACAATCCAAATGGAATAATTATCTATTTCAACTTGCAAAAATTTTTATTTGCTTTCAAAAAAATTGCAGATTCTTTTGATTTGATGGTCCCCAATGGATACAGAAACCAACCATAACATAATGCACATTCATCGAGAAAGTTCTTTTTCTTTCAAAAGAATCTGCAAAGATACTTACTGTGCATTCTACTATTTGTTTCGACGAGTCCTTGGCAGAAACCAGAAATTTAAAGCGGCAATCTAACAACTGACAATTATACACTCTTCCTTTCTCAAATTTAACAGAAACTAAGAAAGAATTATTTGCAACAAGTCACAAAGACACACTTAACAACACTCACAGTCACTGCAGAGAACTTCTATGCGAGTTATAAAGAAACCCGAGACATAAGCAAGAAAAGTTAAAAGTAATGCAATTAAAAATCAACCAAAACAACAAAAAACTGTTTCATGTTCTCCCATGGTTATTGTTTGCAACTTCACAACCATTTGAAGGCTTTTCAAATGAAGGGGATGCAAACTTGGAACCAAACAAATTAAGAAGATGACCAAAAAATAAAAATAAAAATAAAAATAAAAAAAACCAAGAATTATAACGCCAAAAGACATAACTTGAGTCATGATAAATATAAGCCTAGAGGCCCTGATCAACAAGGTAATCACCCAACCTCTCCACAACCATGTTGCACTGTCCTGGAGTTACAGGTTCCTCATATATGCCAAACACTAGAGCTTGACCAGTTTTCTTTATGGTGACCCCGCCAGATCCCTGCCAATCCAAAAGAGAACAGCTTAAAATTTCTAATCAATGCAAAATAAGGCAGTGTAGTTTAGTTGGGGAAAGTATATTGCAGGGAGAAAAATGTACAAAAAAAAGAAAAAAGGAAAAAAAGGAAGAAATGGGATAATGTTGCGACTAACTTTGAACCACCAAAAATTCATTTTTGGTCTATTATATAAAAAAGAACTAAGACTGAATAAAAGAAAACAGAGACAATCTAATCTGAATTCAACACAGCATCGCAGAGTCAATCAAGGGAAAAAGCTATCTTTTCTAAAAGTTTAGTTTAACTATAGGAGCATCTCTAATGCAATGCTAAAATGATATACCCATGGCAAATTTGGTATTTGAGTGTAAAAAAAACTCTCTAATGTAATACCATTTTTAATGTTAAATTTCTATATGCTAAACTTGGTGGTTTGCATGTAGCAAATTTGGCATTTGATTCGTCTTGGTTGATAGATGAGCTTCTTTGCTTTTATAATTACATCATTCTTACTTTTTAATTATTTTAACTTTACTAATTTACTTTTACAAGTTTCAAAGTTTAATAATTTTGATAAAGGTAATTATAATATTTTAAACAGCATCATGCATTGGAGAACAAAATAAAACAGCACATCAAATATACTATTTTTACACTTTTTAGTGGCGAATATGACGTTGGAATTGATATTTGTATTGGAGATGGTCTGAGCCAACTAGGTGTAGCTTCAAAAGCTTTAGTGAACATTTCACTACATTAATTGCTCAATGGCAATTAAGTATTGTCTAGCTCAGATATGTGCGCTTATACAAGAAATTCCGGAAGTTTAAATAACAATGAATGATTTTTTTTGAGAAAAAGATGCTCTACGAGGATGATGCATATGAATGACATAGAGTCCTATATATGTTATTACCTTCTTTCCACGAATGACAGCTCCAGGCTCTCCCTGAATCACCAGGTACTTTGTGCCCCCAAGGTGTAAACCAGTAGGAGCAAGATGACCAGGTTCATCAAAGTCCTTCACGATATCAGGAATCTCCTGAGGCTTAAGCTGGAAACAGAAAGCAAAAACAACATGATTATTAAATCAGATAATCCCTATTTATCTCCCCAATATTTAATTAATATCCAATCTTGGATACATGCTGAATTATGAATGCAAGCTAAATAATTTGAGAAAGCGAGCAAAGTGCACGATACACACAGCTCAATTATTTGGGGGTTGGGTAAATCAATACACACAAACCAGTTCCGAATTAGCTCAACGTATTCTTTATCGCCTTCCATATAAGAAATTCGCGTCAGCTTAGAAACGCATATTGAATAGTTTATCAGATTAAAGTATTTGGAAAGGACAATTCAGAAGCGGGAAACACCTGCAAAACTACAGGACCAAGATGGGGAACAACCCAAACAAGGTTGTTATGCAAAAATAAAAATATGTGCCACCATGGAAGCCCATAGATCCGAGGAACCCACAGTCAGGAACTGGCCAAAGCAACCTCAAATTAACAACGCACGAAAGAGAACACAACTTCCATATTACGCAGGAAAATCCTTGAAAAGACACTCTTGACTCCACTACAATGAACCAAGTCAAACAACCAGAGGCAAAATAGAAAGCATCAGAAAGAGACACCAATGGAGGAATGTGAAAGAAAGCAGAAACACCGGGTGTAGCAAGAGCCCAAACTCAATAAGACAAAGAGCTCCAATAAACTAATCTGGATAAATTGCCAACGCATTTCAGGTATTTTATCCTTTGCCATAATCAAAATATTGCATTTGGAATCCCAAGTTTTAGCATCATAAAAACCGAGCCAGACACAAGATGCGTCTAATCAATGTGGATTACAAACTAATTCATCATCAGACACGAAACTATCTCAACCAAGAAAATGAATCAAACGCCAATAGATTAGGTAAAACAATAGGCAATGATGTTAGATTAAAAACAATTTCTTAATGCAGAGATTCATGAAAATTGCAGTAGCATTCTTGTATCAATAACAGATCCTATTGACGGAAACGACACCCTGATAGGATCAGCCGATCAGGCACTTCCTGAAGCTGAGAAAAAGGCAGCTCAAACTCAATCGCAGACCACACGACAGCGAGATTGTCCAAACGAGTAAGGATCCGATAATGATCAAACCAAATTGAGCCAATAAAAACGAAATGCACGTTCATTTAGCAACGAAAAGCAAGATCAAAAACACTTTTAGCTAGATCACAAGATAAAAATCCAATCGATCAGATCAGACATGAAAATCATGGAAATCGGAAAGGATCAAGATTCAGCCATAATAAACGCGCAATACTACACATTGATCGAAGCAAAAAAAACACAAAAAAACAAAATCAAAGTATCTGCAAAAAAAAAAAAGACGAAAACAAAATCATCAAGAGAGAGAACCTGAGGAAAGGTAGCACTCTGAGCCCAGACGCTGCCGTCGAGGCCGATGATGGCGGATGCGGTGAGATGCTGACCCTGGCCATCAATGTCGCACATCAAATGATCATCCACATAACTTTGCCACGACATTCTCTTTCTAGTTTTGCTTGAGTTTCTCTCTCTAAATCCTTCTTCTGGTTTTTTTCTTTCTTTCTTTCCCCTGTTTGTTTGGGAGGGAATTAAATAGGAGGAGAGAAATATGGAGGTGCTTTGAATGAACGCTCAAAGTTAGAGAGAGAAAGAGAGGGAGAGAAACAGAAGGAACGGATCTGATTTAGTGATTGATTGCCTCTCCACCGTCGGTTCGGCTTAGCAAGCAATTTGCACCCTCATTTTCGGTATGATTTTTCTTTTTTAAATACATATTTTCTATTTTCTTACAAGCGATGACGTGGCAAATTTCCCGCTATTTTCGGTCTATTTTTCACGATATGTTTGCTCTGTTCCGCGTCCCAATATAGTAATTAGTTAGCAATTGCGGGATATTAACGATACTGCCACCCAGTAATCCTAATTTTAACACAATTTATCATCATCCAGCGACGTCGTTTTATAGCTTCTTTTCCTTTTTATCCCACTTCTCCCTCAAAGGCTCGGACCACATATCACCAATCATTAAAAAAAAAAAAAAAAAAAGAAAAAGAAAAGAATCACAACTAGAATTATTTACAACAATGTTAAATTACAAGTACATTTTTTAAGAATTACAGGCTACAGTTCCATATGTATCAATTAATCTTCATTTTTAATGATTTGTAATTTAAATGAATAAATTAATTTAGTCTTTAATTCCATATGTATCAATATTTTTATACATCATAAGAAAAAAAATCTCTTCCCACTTAATGATTTGCTCCTGATTGAAGCAAAATGTTGATTTTGTCCCAAAATAAGGCAATCAATGAATGTTAACTGGGATAAGGTTCCGAAGTATCACCCAATACGGTAATGTCAAATTTCAAGGTCTATTCTTTAATTTCAAAAAAAAAAAAAAAAAAAAAAAGTCTTACCCTTCTCTAATTTTTTGTTATGGCAATGGAACATAATGATTTTATACAACTCTCTACATGCACGCTCATTTTGACATATTAACAATCAACTCATATGCTATATAAGTGTAACTTTCAGAAAGAACAGATTATGCATGAAAAATAAAATGGAAGGGAGATTTTTATGATTAGCCCTTTATAATTTTATTTTTTATTGATATTATGTTTTATCAATTTCCCTTTGTTTTCTCAATGTAAATAGAACAAAATTCCTGAGAACGAAATCAGAATATTAAATTGTTTAAAGAATGCACCAACATAAACCATAAAAAGGAGTTAATTTATACAAGCCACGACATCTCAAAAGTCGAAACATTTTCTCTCTGTTCAGATCGTTCACAATTCAAATAATGTTCTTTCCAAAAAGCGCCCGAGATTGCGTTTTCCTACCAAAAAGTTGAATAGAAAAACATCATTTTCCTCCACACTTTCTTTTCCAATAAGAATTACACTGTTAAATCAAAAGACTCCAAGCTGATTGTTAGCTGCATCGTCTGCAAAAAAAATGAATGATTTTCGAACCTCCAAAACCCCTCCCCTCTTTGAACAAAGCAGAGTTAATCGCTAAGCCGATGGGACCTTCCCGTGAATGCCGCACCGGTGTTTCTCTCAGGCTGCCTTTGGGCTTGAGTGCGGACACTCGGCCCAGCTCCTATCCTCCATCTTGCAACCAGCCTCTGTCTGTGCGGTAATAGTCAAGGATACCAATGGAAACATACCCTTTTCAAATAAGCCAATAATAATGACAGAAACAAAAGAACATCAGCTCAATTATCAAATTAAGATATATAAGCATAGAATTAGCACAGTCCTACGTTATAACATTCACAAGAGAGAGAAAGAAGGTGATGGTGATTTAATCTAAAGCAGTTTCACATTGATTAGGACATAAATATCATATTTTTCACCTTTTAAAACGAAAAAAGGATACACCCACATAGGAGTCTTGAGTATGTTCTTTCCACCTGCCAGTGGATGCAACACAGTCAAAAAGTAATAGAGATGTCCAGCTATGATTCCAAGCAGATCCTGCATAATTGGAGAACCGAAAATGACATCCAAAGCGAGCATTGCCCACGGTAGATAAAATGCCTGCAATCACCATCGTTGAAATTCACACATCTAGATCAGACATGATGACTACCACACACCAAAAGCTTATAAAAACCGACCAAACCTTTGCAAAGTTGTGCTGGGTGCGGCGCATACCTTAAGCGTCACAAGGCCATATATGTTGATGTTGGCATTTGGAAATTCTCGACTCCATACATAGACAAGCATGAACACAAGAGAAATCCCTAAGTAGAAGCTCCGGAATATGGGAATGATGGATAAGACCTACAAGACAAAACCAGAATAATAGGTGACATTCGTGACGTCAAACACATCTAGCAATGACAACATAAGGTGATATACTCCAACAACTGGTTGATACCACACAAGAAGACCAGAAGAAGAAAAGGCATGATTAGCCTTTCAATTTGTACACGTCCCCATACAACCCAGAATAGTTTGAGCCAACCAAGATGCCATAGTGCAACAAATCCGCCCTTCAATTTAAAGTAACAGACAAACTTGCCAACGGATAGCAATATATACTCCCACATACCAGTAATGTTAGAGCACCAAATATCATCATCCACAAGAAATCTGCTGTCCTCCGATCAAATGGTCCCTTCTCTATTTGAACTCCATACCTTGCTCTATATGGTCATCAAATGTTGAAAGGGTTAACTTGAAGAAATTAAGCAAACCTGTATGAGTAATTAATTTATCACCCACTTTAATCCCACACTACTTGGTATGCTGCATAAGAGGAACCAAAAGCCATGCTTATAAAGAAGGGATGATAATTTGCTGTGTAGGAAAATGAAACTATAGCGACACATATACTCGCAATAAAACATTCCAATGAAAGAATTTCATAGAAGTATTATTCACATTATTAGGAGACGGATCCCAAAATTAATGGAAAAGCCACCAAGGAAAAATAAGGTTGTAATCAATCTCCACACCTACACATAATGGTGAAATCGGAAGGGAGTTTTACTCATAGCTAACTAGCAAAGTCAGTGAATCAGCATGCAATATCTTGATAAAGCAACCAAAAAATCATTAATGCCAATCCATACCTGAAAACGATGAATTACATATGGATAATACAGTGCAAGATCCGCCTTATCATAAAGTCCCAGTTGATAGCCCACAGTTGTCAACAGGCACAAGGTCCCATAAGCCTTACTTATGGGCGGCAATGACTTGTAGAACCTGGAAGAAAGAAATAATACAGGATTTAAAAATAAAATATAAACGGCTACAGAACATTAAACGCAAGTAACAGAACGAAGAAATGTTTCATCAATAGATATCCCGCTACACTTTTTAAAGGTATTTCTTAAGTGCAATACAAAAGAGATATGGGGCCAGATGGAACTAATAGATGCATCACTATTTGACTTGTTTCTCAAATTGATGCCTCACACCAAGCCCCATGTGTTACAAATTAAAACCCTATCCTTAACCGCTGAGAGCAATAATATGAAAGAAAAGGCAAATAATAGCTTACAAGATCTTATAGTGGTTTATGAGCTATATCCATTTTCATCCATCATAGAATTTCACTATGATAAAGAATAAGATTAGAAGAGAATCACCGAGCTTACGCATTTCAAACTCACTTTTTACTATAATGAAGCATAAGATTACGAGAGAATCACCTAGCCTACGCCTCTCAGCCTCTGTGTTTTTATCTAACTTATCACCATACTCCAAACCAATGCCCCTGACATAAGTATAATTAAGAGTTAAGGCAACCAAGAATACATAAACGAAGAGTCTAGAATACCCTTGGACTCCACACACACACACACACACTTTGGGCTTCACACACTCAACAAAGTGCACCGATTTGTAATAAGTTTTCCTCAGTTTTTTGAGTCTACGCTTGAGGAAAAGTCAAATAGCGAATTAGGTATACAATGAACTACACAATTATCTATTCCTCAATCTATAATCACGCCTGTCTAGAACTTAAAAAGAGAGAACTTTCGACCAAAACGAAAAATTGTCAAAGACCATAATAGACAAAACACACTCATCCCAATTCAGAACTAATTTTGGATTTAATACAACATGCCTAGCCACTAAGTCCGTAAAGGCTGTAAGGAGCTAGAAAAAAACAAGTGCACAAAATAAACTACATTCTAGAAAGGAAAATTGTTTTGCTAAGTTGATATAGAAACAATTTGGCAAGTTCTCTCTCACAAACAAATATTATAGTCAACATAATTCCAAAAAAAAAAACATTTCTTATACTACATCATATTTAAGAGAAACCCACTAACTAGAAAAAAAATTAAAAAAAAAAAAGGACTTTGTCGTATAAATCACATATTATTGACCACTAAATTCCTGATTACAAACAATTTCAGAAATAGATGATATCAGTCTAGTAATCTAGAACATAATTAAAGTCCCAAGTGAAAACATGAGGAGAAAAAGCGATGATCATCGTAATAATAAAAGCTACTAAATTGCGTGCGAAACAAAAACGAATTCGACAAAAGAGAAAAAGGGTATTACTCGCCAGGAGAAGACATATTAGACCCAGAAAGCTAATTTCAACGAATGCCCAGATTGAAATTTCCCTCTTGCTCTCTCGCTTCAGAGAAAATCTTCCAAAAGAAGAAAACAACTAGATGAATTGCCGCGCAAGAATTTGTTGATAAGGGAAAAAAAACAAAAAATAGTAGTCGATAGTTCCCTCGCTTTTCACGCCTCTCCGACTTCGCACGTAGGAGGTGCAGGCGGGCTTGTGCAGATCAATTGTGACCAAGCCCTCTAATCAGGCCCAACATGCTTGAGTATCTGTATAGGTGACAAAAAGTAACTAACCAAGTTACTTTCGATTATTGCATGACTCCGTCCACATACCAGCAGTTGCCAATCAGACCACCATTATTAGAAGCGTGTTTGACAAAATCAGTTCTAATAAAATTTTTAGTTGCTATGATATAAAGCTCTTACATACTATAATAATTAATAAAAAAAAGTAAGCTATAGTATAAAGTTCTCATATACTACAGTTTTCAGTTTAAAAGTTTTAGTTATAACCACACTTCTTAAACACCCAACAAATGAATGAATATATATGTCACGCCCCACAGTACGAGAGGTGACATGGCGGATTGATTAAGGCAATTAATGTAAAATTTAATTAAAATGTGAGTTTAAATCTTTAATTTTAGTTATGAAAATATGGAAATTTTTGAAGCACTTATATTCATTAAACAGATAAGAACATTGAAGCAAATATTAAGTAAATAATAAAGTAATAAAAGATGCGAGTATGGGTCCCACTGACCCACAACTTGTGCACATACATAGTATTGACAATATAATAATACAACCACAGTCCAAGTAAGGAAAAAGTTAAATGTTACGTGCCTTAATATTAAAATTGAAACAACCTACTAGGTCCTTCTACTGCTCCTGAGTTCTGTCTGTGGAATCTTCTGGAAACCTACACTAAATTCCACCTAGAAAGGGGAAAGTTTGAAAACAAATAAAATGTGAGCGAAAAGCTCAGTAAGACTATATTTTAAGAAACATAAAATTTAAAAGGAAATATCATTATTTAAGAGAAGACTTGAATAAATAAGTTCAAACAAAATCATTCTTACACAAACAGTTTATTGGTCGACCAGAAAGATCATCATTTTTTTTTCCTGGGCAAACCATATGAATAACACCACTGTAATGACCCAGCTGGGTTTCAGGACCTGCCCTGAAGGTTGCACGCTACACGACCCGATCTCTGTTATGGCATCATGCCCATATATTTATTTTTGTCATTATTCAAAACCCATTTACCAGGTATTTTTATTTACATTCATTATGAAGTTTATCTCAGTTCACGGTTTATAAAGATAACTAATAAAATTCCCTTTTTCAATCAACCATTGAAATCATTTTGGGAAAAAACCCTTTTGAAGGCCAAATCATTTGAAACTGGGTTACCAAAGAAAAAAAAAAAAAAGGTAGAAGTCCTACCTCGATGCTCATGCCGATGTCCCTCGTCGAAATCTTGGTCTATTATACGTTAGCTCCACAGAACCACGAACGACCCTAGATAAAACTAGGTCTATCAGTATCTAGTTTAAGATATTCTACGTTGCCAAACTATTTCATGGTGTCCTAGTGTGCCATTTGCATTCATAAAATCATTTTATAAAGGTGGAATTTCAATCGAGGTTCAAAACAGTGAAAAAGGATGAAAAATCACAAATTTTCTCTTTGTTCGGTCAGCCTGTCAGTCTCCCTGGTTAGGCCGGCCGAACTATGTAGCTTGGCCTGCCAAAAAATCAAGTCCGGTCGGCCGAACTTTTCCAAGTTCGGCCTGCCGAACGGATGAATCCAGCCTACTGATCCCTTGAATCCAGCCTATCGAACTGAAAAATTCCAAAATTTTTTAGCCACGGGTTTTGGGCCTCCCAAACCTCAAATCTTCATTTCAACCTATTTTTCTCAGTTTTCAGGCATGGAAAACAATCATAGATGATAGAAAAACATACTAGAACACTTTTGAACTCATTTAAATAAGATTTGCACACAAAATCTAAGAAAATCCAAAAATAGAGAAAAATGAAAAATCTTGATTCGAATATGTTTCTCTTCAAACAAAGCTTAGATCCTAGTTGTTTTAAGTTCCTTTAACTAAAATCAAGGGTTTCTTAAGCTCGAATAAACTTAGATTTGAAAACACCAAGGAAATTGAAAAGTTTAGAAAAATTTAAAATTTTTAAAACTAACCTCAAATCGAAGCTTTAAATCATGTTTATAACCATCTAAACTCGATCCCGAGCCTCCAATCTGCTAAAAACCCGAAGCTTGAGCTTGATCGAAATCAAAATTTGAGAGAAAAATGAGAGAGAAGGAGAGAGAGACTGAGAGAGAAATGCACGGGAGAGAGAGAGAGAAAGAGTGAAAATGAGAGAGAAAGAGAGAGGTATAAATAGAGAGTGGGAGTGGACGGTTTTACTGTTCGAAAACCGTGTGCCGCTCACGGTTTTGTAAAACTAAATATATTTGACATTTGACAAATTGTTTTGTTTTAAAACTCAAAATAACAATTTAAAACAATAAGAAATCATTAGAAATCATTAAAATAAGAGAAACAACTTTAAACTCCAAAATTTCACTAAATGATCAAATTAAGTTTAAAATATTCATTATGGCACACTAATCTATCATTTTACATTCTAATATCATTTAATAAATTTCAAGACGTTAAAATATAAAAGTGAAATCTTTCCAATATTATATATATATATATATATATATATATATATATATATCTTCTACGTAGAGGCAAAATTAGGTTTGGGAGGAGTGAAATGTGCTTTTCTTAGTTGCTTGCTTGTTTGGCACTTGCTTAGTTGTTTCTTTGCCTTTTTATTTTTTTTGGGTGCTAGAATGCTTTAGTTGCTTACTTGTTTGCTTCCCATGATATGTTTTCCCATTTCTTTGCACATCTTTTTTTTTTTTTTCCTCCACGCAGTGGGGCTCGGGTGAGTATATTCTACTTTGGTTATACGTGATTGGATTATATATAAAAATCTATATGTATATTTTAATGCGTTATTCTATAAATAAGATTATATATTTTTTTAGAACATGGATTCTTGTTTTTCTTTTTCTTTCCTTTTTTTAATACAAATGTTTTCGTTTTTTTAAGTCTTAAAGATGTATGCATAATTTTTTTTTTTAGAGCGATTCATAAATAAATTTTAAAATAGTCATGACTCATAAGACTGTTTTATTAATTCATTATTTAGAGACAAAATTGAATCTCTATTTCTACTACAACAAAATACATAAAAAAAATTATACGTAAGAAGTTGATGTATTTAATTGGTAAAGATAAAAAAAATAGAACAATATAATGAAAATAAGTGAAGATGGCAATTAGTAGTACTCTATTTAATTATATAATAACTAAACTTCCACATAGACGTGCAAAGTATTAGTGTGTGTGTAGTTGGGTCATTCTTCCGTACCATCGGCGTGGTTCCTCTTTGTATTTTCAGCCTTTGATATTGGCTTGGACGGTGAGGATATAATTACGGCTGGTTGTTAGCACACCACGACGTAATTTCTCTTCTTTAATCATAACTGGGCCTTGTTGAAGACATAACTTTTATAACTTGCTTATTATTATTATTATTATTATTGATGCATTTAGACTCCATATATTGACCACCATATTAAAAGCATTAATTATCTCCCCACTTGAAGGGAAAAAAAACCTTCTTCTGGTAATAAAATATATAGTGATGCATGACTATCAATTAAAAAAATTATTATTATTATGGGTCATATATAAAACAGTTCAACTTTAACTAATTGTGAAGCAAAAAAAAAAAGAGTTTCCTCCCGTCAACAAAAAAATATGTTGATTATTGATGCCTATCATACCAAAAAAACCATGCAAATTAGGTGTAATTTCCCTACATATATTAAAAAAAGTATATTGTGGGTAAAATAGAATATATTTTTACACAAACTAATTATCCATAGCAAACTAACTTCATTTATCAATAAAATTCAATTCCAAATATATTTTACTGCAGGAAAAAATTAAAAATATATAAACTGTTACGTCGACATCAAAAGCTGGTTACGATGAAGTAACTAAGATTATGATGGTTATTCAAAATGACAAAATAAAAAAATAAAAGTTACTTCTACAGCAAAGCCATGTTAAGCTGAAATAAATTAAAAAAAAGAAATAGAAGAAATACGTGCGTTCACGTAAGAGAGGATAAAATCTGCTGGAGGAAGCGCGCGCGCGCGTAAAAGATGAATAGTACTAAGAAGTACAATAGGATTAATGGACCAACATAGGGACCTTTATAAAAAAAAAAGCCAACCAAATTTTTTTTTTTTTAAGGTGGCACTGAATACAAATAAAATTTAGAGAACATTCTTCAATTCAATGGGTGAGATTGTGCTTTTAAGACTAATGTAGATATCACAACTACGTGGCAAGTGAATAGTGTTTATTGATAAGTATTAAAAAAACTATTACGTTAATATATATGAAACGTTATATTTATTTAAAAAAAACAATGACTATACATATATCAGTTTGACATTAAAAAAAAAGAGAGAGAAATGTCAAATTTTTGAAACTTTTTAAAGTAAATAATAGATTTTAAAGATATTTATAGTAAATAGAAGTAAAAAGAAAATTTACATGTAATTTTTTTAATTATAGTAAATACATAAGTAAAAAATAATTTTACCGGGTGAATTTTCTATTCACTGCTATTTACTACAAATATTTTCAAAACTTGTTATTTATTTCAATAAGCTTTGAAAAAGTAATATTTACTACAATTTTCAAAAAAAAAAATCAAATTCAAATCCCAAACATCACTTTTTTTAAGTCTTGTATTAGGGTAAACACTTTTGGCAAAACATCCACGAAATATTGAAATAGGAACTTTTTATAATAGGTACAAAGTACTGTTAATTATGAACTAGTGTGATAATATAGGTTCGAATCAAAGATTTAAAATACTTTAATAATTTAAATTTTATGAAAGAAAACATTTAGTAAAATTGATTTGAAGCTAAATATTTTAATTCTAAATAAGCTTTATTTTTTATAAGCTGTTTGAAAGAATGGTTGAAACCAACAGTTTTGATTTAAAAATTGTAACATATAAGAGCTTTGCATTTTAATAGTTGTAATAGTTTGACCTGTTCTTTCAAACGGCCTAAGCGGCAAATTTGATCAACAAGTGAAAATCACTTGAACATGCCCGCAGGTTATCCTTACCCTAAAATCTTCCCTCACATAAAAGACTTCCAAATTCCAACCGTAGTGGAACGTTTTCATGTACTTTTTGATGCGCAACTTTATCATCTCGTGCACCAATTTCATCATCATGCGGCGTGGTTTTCGAGGATCCTAATTCATAATTGCGAAAATGTTGTTTAACTAACTTAAGTTTCTGTCTTTGCAATGAGAGGAGTTCCAATCAGTAGTCATACATAATAATTAGAGAAGTACATGGGACCTCAAAACCTGGGTCGTGTTTGGACCACCACATCCAAGCTGAGCTGGGAGGATATATTTCAATACTCGCAGTCCCCAAATATGGCCTCTCTGTCGACCAACTTCTCGTCGACGTGCTATGCATCATGCAATTCTGGCACTGATTTTGTTTCCCTGGTTGCTTTTGTGGCAATGACTAACACAAGTTACACTAATAAGTTGGTGCAGCGGACAATGACTAAGACGCCTTTTATAATTTGTTTAAAAGCATAGTTTAAACTGATTTTATTACAAGATTTTTTGTTTTAACTTTAAGCTTTTGGTTCGAACCCATTTTGTGAAAGTCATCATTATCCTCTAAAGATGAATTTAAGATATGATGCTCCAAAGCTCCACTTTAAGAGCAAGTTTATCAAATTAAAATGCAATGAGAAAAATAATATATTTAGAAAGAAGTATAAAAATAAGAATGAAAACTTTTACTTATTTATTAGAGATGGAAGGAAAATAATTCAATTCCTTTATAATGTTCACTTAACTTAGAACTAGGAGTCCTATAAATGTAAATACTAAAATTATTATTTATTTAAATTATTGTTGGCCTTTAATCGAAAATAAATAAAACAGGGTGCAAGGAATAGTAATTTTTTTATTATACGAGACTCGTTAAACTATCTTTCTTAATTTGCAAGTGAACACATGTAGTAAACACATCTTAAAGTCCCTTTGGATCAATAGACTATGTAGTTTTGGGCTTATAGTGGTAGGAGTGAAATTGAACTCATTCTTTTATTGGAATTAGATCAAGTTCTTTTCGTTTTATTGTGAATTCTAAATTTCTAAAATAGACCAAAAGAAAGGGGTCGAGATGGCTTCAATGATTTGTTTTTAATTTTTATTGAGAAAAAGAAAAAAGGACTAATACTGGTTTTATAGATGAGCAATCATCTCAAGTTCTTAATCAAGACCTTCCACATATGTCGCTATGATGTCCTTCCTGGTCCAGCCAACTAATTAATTTTGGGACAGATATACAACAACTTGGGTGCATTGTCTTTGTGATATGATCAATTAGTATGTTAACTTACATTCAATTCAATGTTGCATGTTTTGTTTCAAAGTTTCATGTGGCTATTTTTTATTCTAATACGTGCTTGAGTCATTTTTTGAGTTAGAGTACTACGTACCACGTCCACTACCCCTTTCAAATGAGATCACTTGTGTATTAAATAAAACAAATTTCCTGCATTTTTGAGGCAATATAAGAATCTTTGAGCATATATAATCCCATCTAGACTCCAGTGGGCTTAAAAGAATGTTGGTCTTTCCGAATATTTTTGATCTTTACACTCTGTTTTATAATCAAGCTCTATATAATAACAACGTAAAATCTCACATATCATAATATATGCTCTTACATTATAAAAGCTTCACATTCTACGATTTTTAATCAATTTTTTTAGTTTAAACAAAATTCTCAAACATTTTATATCGAATAACACCATTTTATTCTTTATACACTGTTTAAACAAGTCCACGAGAGTCGTAAATTTAATTACGAAGCCAACTCTTTGACACAGGCAAGATACAATGATTATGACACCATGTATCCCGTATTTGTTATACAGAATATGATAGTAAACAACTAACTATCTTGACTTTTTTTAAAACTATTTATTTACAAAAAAAGTAACATATTTCTATCCTAACAACCCCTTGTTTATAATGAAATGTTAAAATACAAATCTAACATGCTATAAACTGTATGCATATCAAGAATTAAAACGGAAGCGTGAAAAATTTTATTTTACCTCCCGCCATTGCACTATCCCTCCGGTGTTCCATGAGTGTGGTGTGGCTGCCTCACTTGGGAGCTCTTCCAAGTCCTCCAAAAGACTCAATTGATGGTGCTGGTTCTTTAGAGAATTTTCGAACTTGGGAACCCAAGTTTTTGTTCAATACACAAAAATGAACGTAAAAATTTTGTTGTTCTTGACTATGTTCAGAAATCCTTCCATCAAAGATTCTTATATTGCCTCAAAAATACAGTTACTAATGCTGGTTTTATGAACATAAATATGAGGCCAATTATAAATAACTGTTACAAAATTAAAATTAGTTTCAATTCTTGAAACTGTTAAAGAATGAAACGGTTACATATAATACTAGAATGATTGTCACATGCATATGGGATGCACATGATATGAAATCATAGACGACAAAAATATCAATATTTTTATCTGAAAAAAGATCTGCCTGCAGATACTACGTATAAATAAATAAAAAAGGAAAGTTGGACCACAAGATTTTTTTTTTTTTTTCCCTCTAAGCGTGAATGAGCAAACACAGAAGCAGAGCAGACGGCAGAGAGAAGTTGTCCCGTTGGGGAATGAATGAATGAATGTAAGAAGTGGTATTGAGTTTGTAAAGAAAAGAGTGCTTTGGTAGCGTAGCAAGGCAAAAAGCATAATTGGGTTTTTCTCCTTTTTTTTTTTTTTTTTGGTATAGTCACAAGCATATATAATGAGGTTTGCAAAATGAATGAGATTGCCAAACAAGAGGAAATGGTGTAGCAACACGCTTGTTCCCCACGCTCCGATCACAACCAAAAAAAATGTGTTCCCAACCTAGAAGGAATTAGTGGGCCATCCTTATTCAATTTAACCAAATTTAGAGGGTAAACAGGATAAGGTTAGAGTAATGATAATGGTTTTTATACACAATGAAGGCCATCTCATTCACCGGCCAATCGTATGTGAGAACAAAAGGAGGAGACGCTAAACTACATAGCAAGACAATAGAGAGACTGTATACACCTTTTTTTTAATTAAAAAAAAACTATTAATACGACAGCAGTACGTCATACTGATGGAAGTGGTCTTCTTGTGCCATGGATATGATAATCCGAACATATCGATGGGCTAAAGTGCGTTTGGTAATCCCATTTCAAGTTTAATCACATACTTAGAACTGCTATATTATAAAACTCTTATATTTTGTAGTATAAAACTTTTATTGTTTCATATGTTACAATAAAATCGTTACAATTATTAGTTTTAACTGTGTTATCAAACATACTTTTAATAATCAATAAGAAAAATGTGCGGAGAATCATCGATGTTAAGTATTATGACCAATAGAAAGTGAATTATATTTGTAAGCCTTTGGGATTTGTAAGTCATCTTTTATCACGTTGGGATTGTTTGGTAAATAATTAGTTATTATTTTCTTTTATTTAAAGAACTATTTCTGTATTTCTAGAAAAAAATAAATTGTTATAAAATATGGTTTTTAATTATACTAAGAAGGGCTCTTAAATCGACCTCTATTATCTTTTTGGAGGTGGTGTTGTCTATTATTTGCCTCTAAAAAATAAAACAACAAAATAACTCGTGTTGTTTCACTGTTATAACAGGGTTTTAAATTGACCCAAAAGGTGCCCAAGATAACAATGTTTTTTTTTTTTTCAAATGTTTAGAAATGACTCAATAGTACGCTATCTCATTTTGATTTAATGCAAAGATAGTGGTATTGTCCAAGACATACTAATAAGTAAGGTCGATTTACTTGCACATAAGGTAATATTTAGACTCTACAACTTAACGTAACAAGCACGTACTATGCGACAAGTAAGGTCGTACGCTACATATTCTTGTTTAGGAAATGGAGTGGTCACAAACTAATTGGTATTGCTTCATTATTGAGAGAGTATTTGCATTCAACCCGGAGATAGATGCGCCTCTTGTATATTTGGACAAATCTCTCTCTCTCTCTCTCTCTCTTTCTTTCTTGACATCTTTCGGACACATCTCAATAATACAACTATTTCGTTCTAAATTCCAAAAACTAATGGTATTGTCCACATATGGCAATGAGTAAATAGTAATTTAGCACGTGACATGTCATTTTCTACTAACTAGTTAGAACAAAAGGATGATCAGTAACAACTAAAAAGTAATCAAGTAAGGAATACTTTTACGCTGAGTGAACCACCATTTACATTTGTTAGTTCTAACTTATACAAAACATTTATATATATATAAATAGTAGTAATATTTCGATAATTTAAAGTCAAATGCTTCGAAAGTAATCATAAATTAGATATGGGGTTAGCTTTCTTTTCTCCTTTACAAAAAAAGGGGGTAAATTAAATCAAAAGCTGGAAGGTAGGATGGAAAAATAATTGATTGGCAGGTTGGATGGTATAGGTGATTATCTAATTTGAGCTAATTGTTGATGTTGGTAAGGATTGATTTTGAAGATTAAAATACTAATATTCTTAAGCTTCGTTCTTGATATTTTATAAAAAATAATTACATAAACAAAATTGTAAATGAAAACATAGCATATGAAAATTGGTTGACAGTAGAGCATATTCATTTCTTTAATGCACATACATGAACCTTATATCCTTTCATGTCTTTTATTCATTTATTTATTTATTTTTCAAAAGTTGGCATAATCGTAACTTTTAGGGCGGAAAAAAACAAATTAACGACAAGAACATATCAAACTCCATGTTTCATAGTTTAGATTTTTCAAAATCAGAAAAGGAGAAAAATATGTGAAAATGTTTTTGTTTTAAAAAATAAGAATTTTTAGGAATTGTGCTGAGAGTGTTTTTAAAATTTTTACTTCGAAGTGAAAACATTTCTAAAAATTTCTGAGAACAAAAACAAACGATACCAATGTTTCATAGTTTATATTTTTCAAAATCAGAAAAAGGGAAAAAAAAAAAAAACTATTCAACCACCTGTCATATTCTACGACTCCTATCTAGTATAGAAATTTTGATCCTAATTTTTAAAACTCCAAAAATTAAAAATATATATGTTTTATTATTATTATTTTTTTGCCTTGGGACCCTTTAAATCGTAAGATTGTGACTTTGGCCCCCCCCTTATTTCACAACTAGCTTCTTCTTTTTTTTTAATCTTTTTCCCCGAAGGAATTCTAACTTGGAGGATTGAACTTTAAAGATGCTCATAAATATATCTCACGTGCAATTTCTTCCTTTCTCCTTAACAACAACAACAACAACAACAACAACAACAACAACAATAATAATAATATTATTATTATTAAATAAAAGGAGTCCAATTTCTTCCAATTTTAGAGGATTTCTAATGAAATAATTACTTCTACTGATCAAATTATAAGACGTGTATTACTTTCAAAATTTTGTTTATAACATTTGTAGTCTCTAAAGTATTTTTTGTTTGAGAGTCAAAGTCTAAAGATAGTGTTACTCTTGCAACACCACAAGGTGATTAAATTAGAATAATATTTTTTAGGATAATGAGGGAAGTAGCAATATTGGAATTCACAATTGAGGATATTTTGGCATATCTAATAATATTTTTGGAATAAAACTAATATCAGATTAAGGGTATTTTAGTATACGTAATTGTTTAATTTGAACAATTAAAATGATATGTGACATTTGCTAGTATCTTAAAGTATACCTGACATTTGTCACTAGTAATTTTAAAAAAATCCTTCAATTTGTGATTTTTTTTGCTCAACAACGATACATTGTCACTCAAACCCATGGTGCGAGCCTCACTTGGTGGGACCTACATGGCCTCCACCTATTAGGACTCACTCCATGAGTCTGAGGGTGATACATTATGAGGATGTTCAGGATTGCTAATAAAGGGTGTTTAGAAATTTAGTTCTAATTCAGCAGTTACAATTATGAATAGTATAAAACTTTTAGTGAGTATATTAAAAAGCAAAAAATTATTACAGTATAAAGTACTTTTATACTATAATTTTAAAGCTTAAAACATTAATTGCAACTGAAATTTTAAACGGCCTATACAGAAGAACAACGAAAGGGCAATAAAACAACGATCAAAACATGAAGGGCGTTATCAATCAAAACCCAGTGAATGTCGTTTGATGATGCTGCTGAAAGTGGGTCTGTCACCCTATCCTAACCTGTTGGCCAAGGTCGGCTTGAGCATTTTAGGGGCCTTAAGCAAAGAGTTTTAAAAAGGTGAACTAAAACGAAAATTTAGTTAGAAGTTAAAAAATGTTCAATTAATTTTTTTTTAACAAGGTTAACTTCTTGAAAACGATTCAATCAAGTTGTTGCTTTTCTTTTTAATATCTCTTACCATTTAATTTATAATAAATCTAATTGTTAATAGAAGAAAATGTACTTCAACATTATTTAGAACCTTTTTTTATTACATGCCTTTCTAAAGACTTTAATTCGAAGAAACGGAATAATGACAAAAAATCTTCACATATTTGAATTTTTTTATACTTATAAAAAACAGCTCGTTTAATTATGTGAACAAAATAATTGTCTAATTTTTCCTTCAACTAATTTTTTTTATTGTTATTGATATTTTAAAATTACATTTTCTGCAAATCACACATTCTTTTTTATATAAATTAAGTTGAAATATAGAAAATACAAATATTTTTTTTGTAGTTCTCAAAAATAAAAAAGGCCTTTTAAGTGATTTTGTTTTAAATAAATGACTTTTCCTTTATAATTTAAAAGCCTTGGCTCAATCTGGGGCCTTAGGAATTTGCCCAGAGGTGGCTTATGGATGACCGTTAGTGTCGTTAACCAACTGTGAACTGGAAAAATATATTTAAAAAAAAAAGGCATAAGAGAAAAACTGGGGACGATTTTTTTTCCTTAAAAAAAACTTAAGCGCCGTCAAAATACAGACGTTTAAAACGGGAAGTCAGAAGGAGCCAAGGAATGCCACGTCAACGGTCTTTCCTTTTGAAATTTCCCGTCGAACGGAGATTTTTTTTCTCTCTTTTGCATGCGGCCTAAATTCCTCACTTCAACCAATCAAATTCAAACAAATTCCTTGCATGACAACGTGGTGACAGCCCTTTTATAGCTGTCACGACCACACCTCCCCACCATCTTTCTCTCTCTCTTCCTGTCTTCCTACATAGTACATATCCTCTTTGGTTTTCTCTGTAGCGTAATTTTTTTTTTACCACCTATTGGAGATAAAAAGGGAAAAGAAAAAATTGACAAAATTATTAAAAATACTGATCTACATGAATGGAGAGAACAAAAATGCTGCATGTCATGAATGAAGGAATTATTCCATCACCACTATTTGAGCATGTACTCAACACTAGTAAATGTCAAGTAAAGTTTTGCAATAACATATATTAATATTTTAAGAATGCATTGTGCAATCAAATTTTCAAATGTTGGTGTTGGTAAGAAAAACAATTATAGTCGTTAATTTTTTTTAACTAAGCTGAATTTGATTTTTTTTTTTTTTTTTAGAGAGTGAGACCTTTCTTCTTATTATCTAACTATGGCTGAAAATTGACATACAAGTGTGTCTCAGCAATTCAAAAACACCATGTTTTTAACCATACATTTTTAAAGAAAAATATTATTTCATAATTTAAACTTTTTTGTTATAGTATTTTTTCTTATAAAATTAATTATTCATTGTCTAAAACATTTTTTGAAATATATCAGTTATATTCTTATTTTTCAAGGAAGATTATAATTGCGCCCCTCTCTAAAAACGTAAAATATGTGTTTTTTTTCCCTTTATTTTACGGTAAAAATTATAATAATTTTTTTGTGATGCTCCATCAAAAAAAAATTATACATCACAAAAAAATTATAACTCATTGTGAAAGAATATTTATGTATACGAGACGGAAGATATCCAATCTCATTGATTTACCGTTTCTGCCATGATCCAAGAGAGAGAGGGGAAATGGCCAAACTAACTAACGAGTAACGACATAAAAGTGAAAACCAAGACGTTAAAAACAGGTAAGCAGCCGACATCCATTTCAGGAGAAGACTCCATGAAGAAGTAACATAAGCACACCATTCTCCAAAAAAAAAAAAAAAAATTAACACAAGCACACAGCTCCCAAACACAGTCATAGATATCCCTCAAACTCATCTCCATTCCCTCACAAAAACCAAAAACCAAGAAGAAGAAGAAGAAGAAGAAGAAGAACATATCAATGGATCCATGCCCATTCGCCCGCCTAATAATCGAGTCACTGGCCCTAAAACTCCCTCAGGCCAGTCCTCGACCGGCCGGTCACGGAGTCCACCCTTCCGCCAACCCTTGCTTCTGCAAGCTCCGCCTCAAGAACTTCCCTTCCCAGACCACCCTCCTCCCTCTCTGCTCCTCCTCTTCCTCTCCCCCTCACTCCGCCACCTCCTCCGTTGCATTCCACCTCGACTCCGCCGCCCTCCGCCGCCTCTCCTCCCGCCAACGCCACGTCGCCCTCCGCGTCTCCGTCTACGCCGGCCGCATGGGCCGCACGTGTGGCGTGGCCAACGGGAAGCTCCTCGGCCGCCACAACGTCAACCTCGACCTCGCCGGCGCCGACTCCAGGCCGGCGGTCTTCCACGCCGGGTGGATGAAGCTCGGCTGCGACGACGCCAGGCTCCACATCGTCGTCCGGTCCGAACCGGACCCGCGGTTCGTGTTCCAGTTCGGCGGCGAACCGGAGTGTAGCCCGGTTGTGTACCAGATTCAGGGGAGCATACGACAGCCCGTCTTCAGTTGCAAGTTTAGCGCCGACAGAAATTCAAGATCCCGGTGAGTACTTTTATTTGATTTATTAAAAATTAATTTGCTTTTTTTCTTTCGGAAATTGGTATTATTAGTCTTTAATTCTTAACACAGTGAAAATTTAGTACATAAATTTTTAGTTTT
This sequence comes from Artocarpus heterophyllus, assembly GCA_025403435.1. Lineage (NCBI taxonomy): Eukaryota > Viridiplantae > Streptophyta > Magnoliopsida > Rosales > Moraceae > Artocarpus > Artocarpus heterophyllus. Next base: position 3,494,769 of record CM046329.1, read on the forward strand.
AGTAAATTAGTCCCTTTAACTTTTTTTTGTTGGTATTTTTGGTCCGTGACTATATAATTGGTGAAATGATTTCTAAAATTCAAGGTGGATAATCACGTTGCATAACCAAAAAAAAAAATTCACATAAATACTAACAATGAGTGTAAATTGTTAGTGTTTAACGAGTTGTAGCATTAGTGAAGATAAATTTTTCCATATAATGTCTTTTTTCATAATTTTCCAAGTTATTATGTGAAGAGAATATGATTAAATTTGTTAAATTATAGAAATTCATTAATTTTATAGTCAAAGACTAAAAACTGTAAAGAAATAAAGTTCAAGGGACTAATTTGTCAAAATAAAAAGCTTAGGTACTAAATTGTCATTATGTCAAGAGTTTAGGGACTAATTGTTTCAATATATATATATATATATATATATTTTTCGATTGGATCTCTAGCATTGTCCTTTACTACATACCATGTTCAGTTCACTTGCTTTAGGTTGGTGGATTGTGTCGCTTTTTGATAGTTTTCTTTTCTGATAGATTTCTTTTTTCTTTTTTTGGTTGAGTTGTTTTGTTGGTGTGTTTGGGTGTGGATCACGCAAAGGGGTTGTCAATTTTCCTTAGCTGGCTGTATGGAACAATCCAAATGACAAGTTGGGCTGTTGATAACATAAAAAGTATTTGCTTCAATTTTTACGTTTCATTCATGCAAGTTTGCGTTTTTCATGTGTTACTGTTTTTACACTTTCTTGTCGCGTTTAAAGATCGCCGTGGGGAAAAAAAAGAGTAAAACTTGACATCGAAATCACATACCTAGGTGTTTGGAATTGTAGTTCAACCCAATGCAAAGCTCGGTGAATAATGAATAGTATAAAATTCTCACGTGTTAAAAGAAAAAAGCTATATTATAAATCGTTAACATGTTATAATTTTAAAAAATAAACTGATAGTTTATACTACTCTCTCAAACACCGTATTCATATTAAAAGGAAAAAAGCTAGCTTTTGCTTGCGATTGTGATTTTAAGCCTTCTTTTTTGCTAATTTTATGACTTGTTGTTAAGAAGAGTTGATGAGTCCTTATCCACGGTAATATTTTCAGGGTTAGCAACGTTTGATCTTCTTTTTTAAAGAAAAAAATGAAAATTACTTCCTCATTAATTTTTTTTTGACACTTTCTGGCCGCTTACATTACAATTATGTGCTTGATACAACATTTTCAACTAAGGATCATCGTTATATATACACACACACACACACACATATATATAAACACGAATATCTTAGTTCAGTGAAACTAAAATGATTTAAGTAGCATTGGTCTCTTAACTTATCTTCCTCTCATTTAAACTTACTAACTTATTCAAGAATCTTAAACAGCTGATCTGATGCATATGATTCGTATTTGCCAAGTTCTGGTTTATTGCACTCACCTGTTTTTAAATTCTATATATGCAAATGTCGTGCACTTTATATTTCTCACTAATAATATTACTACATTTAATTGAACCCCAACAAAAAAAAAAAAAAAACAATGTGTTGGCCACCTGCCCACATAATATAAGTTAGTCAAATCTCTCTAAATTGTCAAAATAATTATCACAATTTATAATCCCTCCCCATGTGCAAGGCCAACTTTCATTATTTGACATTCCTAATTAGTTTTCATTAATTATTATTTTCCTGTAATAATTTAGGTGTAAATTGAGGGTTAAATTATGCCTACAACCATATTAATTATTTTTCATGTTGTTAAATTATTTCTATACACAGATCACTTCCATCAGATTTCACCCTCAACACCAACAATAGAGGGTGGATGAGGACCTTCTCAGGGGAGAGGGAGAAGCCTGGGAGGGAAAGAAAAGGCTGGATGGTGACAATCCACGATCTTTCGGGCTCGCCGGTGGCAGCGGCATCGATGATCACACCCTTCGTGCCGTCCCCGGGGTCGGACCGCGTGTCTCGGTCCAACCCCGGCGCGTGGCTAATCCTCCGCCCCCACGGCGTCTCCCTCAGCAGCTGGAAGCCCTGGGGCCGCCTCGAGGCCTGGCGGGAGCGAGGCCCCGTCGACGGCCTCGGGTACAAGTTTGAGCTCATTGTCTCCGACGTCGCGAATCACCGCGGTGGCCCCACCACCGGCAACATTTCCATCGCCGAGGCCACCATTAGCGTGAAAAAGGGCGGCCAATTCTCCATCGTGAAAAAGGGATTCGTGATGGGGTCCACAGTGGAAGGGGAGGGCAAGGCGAGCAAACCGGTCGTGCAGGTCGGTGTTCAGCACGTGACTTGCATGGCCGACGCTGCATTGTTCATCGCGCTCTCGGCGGCCATTGATCTCAGCATGGACGCTTGTCGTTTGTTCTCGCATAAGCTGAGGAAAGAGCTTTGCCACGACGACCATGATTTCTTCTCTTAAACATGTTATTTTTACAAAGTAGTAATTATAATTTTGCTGAATTCTGATCTGATCTTCCCTGTTGCTGTGATAGCCAAATTATTGGTTTGAGCGCAGAAAAAAATATATATATATATATACACACATATATATACATGTGAATTCTTTTGTTCTTTTTCTCTCTTCTTTTGGACTAGATTTTTGTCTCCTTATTTGGGAAGTGTGGCCTCTATTCTGGGTTTTTGGGATTCTGCGAGAGTAGAGCAGGAATTTTGTTTTTGTTTCACGTTGTATACTTGGGAACATTTTTCTTATAATTATTGTGTTTTATATGTACAAGCCTAAAGCTTACAATATCAAAATGTACAGAGACTGGGAAATGTGAATTAAATTTGTAACAATTCCTTCTATTCTTTATTCGATATGTGCAACGGGTGCATTTTCGATTTTTTTTTTCAATTGTGTTTTGTTAAATTTGTAGGCCTTTATTTAAAACAAACCGGCGTTTCAACTTTCAGCTTTCCTTTTAATTTGTCATGTTTGGATTTTAGAGGATTTCCAAGTGCGTACAGACGAATAGCAGGTATTGCTTTCTGTTCAATGGAAAATTTTGGGTTTAATTTTAAAATTCGGCTTTGTTTTACCTTGTTAGAGAGTGTTTAGTAACATACCAAGTATAAGTTGGAATCAAAATACCGTAACATGTAAGAGCTTTACATTGTAAAGCTAGATTGCAACTTATTAATTCCAATTAAATTTGTGTTTTAAACAACAAAACAAAGTAAATATTAAATAAGATTTGGTATTCAATTGATCAGATTTCGGTAATCATCAGAAAAAACTCCCTTTTTTTGTGCGAGTGTTTTGCATGATGAAAAAAAATTACAAATGGGTGCATTATGTAGATACAAAGCAAATGTATTTTTTGAATTCGCTTTAAGAGTGTGTTTGCATAACCATTCCAATGTATTAATTTTAATTATTGGTGTAACATTCTCACATGTTACAGCGTAAAACTCTCAGATTTACGTTATTTTACTTCAAACTCATGATCTCAATTATATTCCTAAATGCTTATATATTCTTTTTTTCATTTTTTGTTTCCTTTCAACAATAACATAATAATATATTACATCAAATAATATGTTTCAATTGATATTACTTGTTACTTGTTAACTATACGGCATGCTAACTAGGACCGGTAATTTCGGACACGAAACAATGACACGATACGAAAACGACACGAGATAAATAGGTTTGGACCGCACATTTATTAATTGTGCTATAAACGGGTTGGCACGAATAACACGAAAATAAACGGGCTAGATTTGTGCTAAGACGCTAAACACGCCTTAATACGTTTAATTAAACGGGCCGTAAATGTGTTAACATGACACGTCCATTTATAACATATTTAAACTTAAAAATAAAAATATTTGAAATATTTATAGTAGGTTAGTATTAATTAGATATTGTGTTTTTGTTAATTTTTTTTATTGGCTTTTTAAATTGTTTTTTAAAATTTTTAATTTTTTTAAATTTTTAGTTAATTGGGTCATAAACGTGTTATATGTGTGTTGTTATCGTGTTAACCCGTCACGGCACGTTTAATAATCATGTTAATCGTGTCGTGCCATGTTACGTGTGCCATAAGCGTGTCATGTTTGTGTTTGCATTTTTGACACATTTATTAATCGTGTCGTATTCGTATTCGGACTAAATGTGTCGTGCTGCTGTAAACGACACGAACACGATTATTGCCACCTCTAAATTGCTTACAAGACATTTTAATTAAAAAGCACAAATAAGGAAACCTAAGTTGAGTACGATATTTTATCATTGAATAATTTATTTTCACTTTAAGAAAAAGAAAAATAAGTGGATCCCATAAAATAAATATGAATTTTGTGCAAATAAAGGGAAATTTTTAAAGGATGGGTCATTTAAATTTCTTTTTGGATTTTTTGTACCAATGGTCCTTAACATTTACCCTTATCTGCATACCGGTCCCTAAGCTTGTTTTAGTGACATGTAAATGCAAACTTTTTTTTTTATTATTTTTATACTTGATATTCAAGTTTATCCAAAAATCATACCTTTTTTTAAATTGTATCATATTTATATTTTTAGACTTTGAATTTATTTAATTTTTATATTTTTCTCGATTGATGGTCCATTTTTTAGCACAAAAAGATCTAAATGCTCTTACAGAACACAAAAGAATAACAAAAAATTAAAATATGAAGAATCAAATGCTAGCAAAAAAATGTGGGGATTTACCATGAATTTAAAATGTTAAAGTGCAGATTTGATGTAGTCTAAAACTTATAGCGAATATCTACTTTATTTTTGTTATAAATTGCTGTAATTCGAAAATGCATACTTATATAAAAGAGGAAATGGAGCGGATATGGAAATGGCGTCCCTCAATGGAGAATCCCTGATCTTGACACTGCCTCTTATGAAAATAATAAGGTGGTTTTATTCACATCTCTACTTGATTATTTACATCGCCTTGAAAATAAATTTTCACATTATAGATTAACATTCAATAAAACGACAAAAAAAGGACAACTATAATTGACCCAATTATATAATTTAAATCCTTTTTGAATAATTAGAAAGTAATAATACTTCTTTTCTTACACATCTATATGTCATCTCTCTAAATAAATAAGCTTCTAATACATAAGTTCTTTTATGACAAAACCCTAATTTTCACTATTCAATGACTATTTCAAAAAATCATATGGAGATATGTTAAATTTTATTTATTACTCACCACAATTATACCTTTATTATTATTTTTTTTTTGTGTGTGTTGATTGTTGGAAGAAATAAGAGAATATATCAAAATCGGCTACGTTGAAAACAGCGAGTTTATACAATTGTTGAATTAATCTAGCATCGTCAAACAGTTTACATGATTATATGTTAATTTGTTCTTTTTATTAAATTAGTAGATAAATAATAAGTAAATATTTTTTTAAAAAATATAATCTGTTGATATAAATATTTTTCAATAAATTGTAATGAATATATATAATTTTTAATTTAAAAATCTCCTTTATGTATAAAAATGCTTATTGCCAAAAGCCAAAAGAAAAAAGCAGAAGAAAAAATAGAGAAATAAAAATGTTAAATAATAAAAAAATAAAATGGTAGGTGTGAAAAGAAAAATGAGGTGAAAGGAACAACAATTTTAAAAGTAGTTTTGGAACTATAAGAGGGTGTAATAAGTAAATTTAGTTAGTTCAAAATTGTAAGAGATATATTTAGAAAAGTGGCATAAAGAGTTAAAAGAGATGCAAATAAAACCACTTAAATAATAAAAAAAACTCCTTATTTCTTTTCATCTATTAAATTGGCTGTTTTTAAGAACGGTTCTAACTATTAGTTATAACTGTAAAAAACTCTCACATGCTATAATTCTTAAACCTAAACTTATGATTTAAACTACTCTTCCAAATACCCTGATCATATTAAAGGAAAAGTGCTAGCTTTTGCTAGCGATTGTGATTTTAGACCTTCTTTTTTGCTAATTTTATGACTTGTTGTTAAAGAAGAGTTGATGAGTCCTTGTCCACGGTAATATTTTCAGAGTTAGTAACGTTTCATCTTCTTTTCTTAAGGAAAAAGAAAATTACTTCCTCATTAATATTTTTGACACTTTCTGGCCGCTTACATTACAATTTTTGCTTTATACAACATTATCACCTAAGCATTATCTTTATATATGTACATATATATACGCATATATATGAACACAAATATCTTAGGTCGGTGAAACAAATATGATTTAGGTAGCATTGGTCTCTTAACTTATTTTCCCCTTATTTAAACTTATTAACTTATTCAAGAATCTTGAACAGCTGATCTGACGCATATGATTCGTATCTGCCAATTTCTGGTTTGCTGCACTCACCTGTTTTTAAATTCTATATATGCAAATGTCGTGCACTTTATATTTCTCACTAATAATATTACTACATTTAATTGAACCCCAACAAAAAAAAAAAAAAAAAAAAAACACAATGTGTTGGCCACCTGCCCACATAATATATGTTAGTCAAATCTCTCTAAATTGTCAAAATAATGATCACAATTTATAATCCCTCCCCATGTGCAAGGCCAACTTTCATTATTAATAATTTGACCTTCCTAATTAGTTTCATTAATTATTCCTTTCCTTTTTAGCTGCAACCACATTAATAATTTTCATGAGTAACCAACAAATCAATTAGGATTCTCATTTTCTTAAAATTATTTCTAAACACGGATCACTTCCATCAGATTTCACCCTCAACACCAACAACAGAGGGTGGATGAGGACCTTTTCAGGGGAGAAGGAGACTTGCATGGCCGACACTACATTGCTCATCGTGCTCCCGGCGGCCATTGATCTCAGCACGGACGCTTGTCGTTTGTTCTTGCGTAAGCTAAGGAAGGAGCTTTTGTCACGACGACCATGATTTGTTTGTTAGAATTTTTTATTTTAGATATTTATAATTCAGTAAAACCCTAGAATAACTACGTCTAATTCAACAAAACCCTCGAATAACTACGTCACAATCCTAGAGTCATATTATGTCAAATTATCAAGAAACTGAATTAGAAATAAATTCATATATCCATGGTAACAACCATAAACTCTTGTGCGGCATAATTTTATGATGATAGACAAACAGAGTAAATAAGTTATTGTCTTCCTTAATCAAATCACATTAGTCTTCAATGGGTTCTTTCTCTTCTTGATGGAGAGAGGAGAAAGTTTTGGAATAATTTAATGTCTTGGGGATCATAATCTATGTATAATGTCTTTATATAATCTTCCATTGGGATCCCTTAAAACCTAGTTGGGTCAATATTAAGTATCTACTTATTAAATCTATACTTAGTTAATAGCCTATGGACTTTCCATAAATAGACCACTTAAATTAGTCCGTTATAATTAAATAATCACAATATAATTGTTATATTAATATGTTGCCCAGAACTTAAATTTCCCAACATTCTTCTCTTAAAACATTATTATATATAGTAATTGTAATTTTGCTGAATTCTGATCTGATATTCCCTGTTGCTGTGACAGCCAAATTTTTGGTTTGAGCGCAGAAAAAAAAATTATATATATATACACACACACACACATATATATATATACATGTGAATTCTTTTGTTCTTTTCCCCTCTTCTTATTATGATTCTTTTGGACCAGATTTTTGTATCCTTTATTGGAGAACTATATGTGAAGAAGTATGGCCTCTGCTCTGGGTTTTTGGGACTCTACGAAGTAGAGTAGGATTTTTGTTTTTGTTTCACGTTCTATACTCGGAAGATTTTTCTTATAATTGTTATTTTTATATGTACAATTCTAAAACTTACAACATCAAAATGTACAGAGACTGGAAAATGTGAATTAAATTTGTAACAATTCCTTTTATTCTTTATTCATAAGTACAACTGGTGCATTTTCGATTTTTTTTTTATTGTCTTTGGTTAATTTTGTAGGCCTTTATTTAAAACAAACTGGCGTTTCAACTTTCATCTTTCCTTTTACTCTGTCATGTTTAGATTTTAGAGGATTTCCAAGTGCATATGGACGAATAACAAGTATTGCTTTCTGTTCAATGGAAAATTTCGGGTTTAATTTTAAAATTCGGGTTTGTTTTACCTTGTTAGAGAGTATTTAGTAACATATCAACTATAACTTGGAATCAAAATACCGTAGCATATAAGAGCTTTACACTATTATGATTGCAACTTATTAGTTCCAATTAGATTTGTCAAATGTGCAGCATTTCTTATAAACATAAATAAAAAGAAAAAAAAAGGGGATAAGAGCAGGATTTGTGTTTTAAACAACGACCAAAAAGGTGAGTATTAAATACGATTTGGTATTCAATTGATCAGATTTTGGTAATCATCAGAATAAACTCCCTTTTTTATGCTTGTGTTTTGGATGACGAAAAAAATAAAATAAAAGTTGTGCATTATGTAGATAGAAAGCAAATGAATTTTTTGAATTCGCTTTAAGAGTGTTTTTGCATAGCTATTCTAATTTAGGAGTTTTAATTGTTGGTGTAAAATTCTCACATAACTTATTAGCTTCAATTGTTAATATAAAACTCTTATATACTATAATATAAAACTCTCATATGCTACAATATTTTACTTCAAACTCACAGGTCTCAATTATATTCCCAAACACTTACATATTTTATTTTCTTTGTTTCCTTTCAATAATAAAATAATAATATGTTATGTCCAATAAAATGTTTAAAGTGATGTTACTTGTTAACTAATAAGGCATCCCAACACAACACTTTGATTAAAAAAGGACAAAAGCAACGAAACAGAAGTTGAGCACGATTTTTCATTATTGATTAATTTATTTTCACTTAAAGGAAAAAAAATAGTTGGAGCCCCATAAAATAAATATGAATTTTGTGCAAATAAAGGGAAATTTTATGCTTTAAAGGATGGGTGCAATTTCATTTTGGATTTCTTGTACCAATGGTCCTTAATTTTTACTCTTATTTGCATCCTTATCTTATATTCGAGGTTGTCAAAAAAATCATACCTTATTTTGAATTGTCTCATATTTATATATTTAGACTTTGAATTTATTTAATATTTGTATTTTTCTTGGTTAACGGTCATTTTTTTAACAAAAAAAACTTAAATGCTCTTAAAGAACACAAAGGAATAAAAAAAAAATAGAATATGAAGGATGTTTAAATTTTGTATGGAAAAAATCAAACGCTGATAAAAAAATGTAAGGATTTAACATAAATTTAAGACATTAAAGTCTAAATTTAATGTAGTCTAAAATTTATAATGAATATCTGCTTTATTTTTGTTATAAATTGCTATAATTTGAAAATACATAGCTATATAAAAAAGGAAATAGAGCAGATACGAAGATGGCCTCCCTAAATGGAGAATCCAGCCCTGACAACTGCCTTTTATCAAACGGAGATAAAGGCAAGTCCGTTGCCATCTTTAGGTGCTAATTGTCTAGGCGATAATGATAGTGTCTTATACCTAAATTGGTGACCTTTTTTTTAAACTAATAGAAAGAGAATCAAAATATTTGATATAAAAATAATAAGGGTGGTTTTATTCACACCCTCACTTGACTATTTACGCCCCTTAAAGAAAAATTTCATATTACAAAAAAACAATCAATAAAATGACAAAAAATGACAACTATAATTGACCTAATTATATAATTAAATCCTTTTTGAATAATTAAAAACTAATGATACATTTTCCCTTTCACACGTCTATATGTCATATTCCTAAATAAGCAAGTTCCTAATGCATAAATTCCTTTGTGACAAAACCTTAATTTTCACCATAAAATGATTATTCCAAAAAAAACATATGAAGGGTACATTAATTTTTATTTATTACTCATCACAATTATTCCTTTATCTTTTTTTTTTGCGTGTTAATTGTTAGAAGAATTAAGAGAATAGATGAAAATTGGCTATGTTGAAAACAACAGGTTTATGCAATTGTTGAATTAATCTAATATCGTCAAACAATTTACATGATTGTTTATTAATTTATTCTTTCTATTAAATTAGTAGATTTAATACAAAAATATTTTTTTAAAAATATAATTAGTAGATATAATTTTTAGTTAAATTGTAACAAATATGTATAATTTTTAATTTAAAAATTTTCTTTATGTGTGAAAATGCTTTTTACCTAAAGCTAAAAAAACTAAAAAAAAAGAGAAAAATAGAGAAATAAGAATGTCAAATAATAAAAAATAAAATTGTAGGTGTGAAAAGAAAAATAAGGTGAAAGGAATAGTAATTTTAAGGGTAGTTTTGTAACTATAAAAAGATGCAATAAGTAAATTTAATTATCATAAAATTATAAAATATATATTTAAAAAATGTTGTAAAGAGTTAAAAGGGTGCAAATAAAACCACCCAAATAACAACAATAATAATAATAATAACTCTTTATTTCTTTGCATTTGTTGAATTAACCGTTTAAAGAATAATTTTAAACTCAGTTACAACTATAAATAATATCGAAGTTCCCATCTTTATGGTTTCAAGGATGGAAGTATGTAATGCCACGAACTTTCCACTCTAGGTTGTCTACATTCATCAAGGCCCATTGCCTACGTCAGAAAAAAAAAGTCTAATCTTTTTTTAAATAAAAGTCGTATTTTTGCTGCCGAAAGAAAAGTGAAAACCCCTTCAAGAAAAAGTGAAAACCAAAAAGTAACGAGACATACCTCTTCTTCTCTCTATTTTTTACTCGTTTGTTTTGTTGGCCTTTTTTTTTGGTACGAACTATCCTGTTAACCCAAAAGTTACAACTATTCTTAGCCGTCCGATGGGTAAGGCAGAGTCACCGACACCTGATTGATCGTCCTCCACAGAATACACGCCATCTTGTCCGACAACATTTTACTTCACCACGTTTAAAAAAGAGATATTTTTATTTTTATACTTTGTATTTTATAATTTTTTAAAAAATTATATCTTGTATTTTAAATTTTAATATTTTAAATTCATATTAAATTTTTATTTTTGTTTGTCAGTAATTAATTTTAACTAAAAAAAGATTTAAACATCTTTAAGGAAACTGAAAAACATATTAAAATATTAAAAACAAGTAAAAATTTTTAAAATATGAAAAATATTTTATAACGTTAAAATTAAACTTTAATATGAAAAAAATAAAATTTTATCATGATTTTAAAATACAAAAATATAATAGTGTTAGAAGTTTATAATATAAGGTATAAAATTATGATAAGCTTAAAATATAAATATAAAAATGAAAATAACCTTAAAAAAAATCCCAAAATCGACAAAATATAAGTTTATAATCATTCTCATTTTCATCATCCTTCGACCAAACCAAAAAACTCCCTCCTCCCCCATCTCTCTCTCTCTCCTCGGAAACCGGGGAAAGCTCTTCTCTTCTGCTCCGTTGAAGAAGACCTTTTTCTCGGTCTTCCCCTCCAATGGCTGCCTCCGGTCGACTCTCCGTCATCACAGTCCTCCTCTTCTTCTTCGGCCAAATCCCCAGCGCTTTCCCCCAAAGCATCATCCGAGTCTCGCCGAGGAACCACCGCGTCTCCGACCAAGACTATCTCTACTGCGACAGCTGGAGATTCTCCGTCGAGACCAACAACGCCGGAACCTGGTCCACGATCCCCAAGAGGTGCGAAGACTACGTCGAGGACTACATTACCGGCGATCGATACCGCTCCGATTCCGACATCGTCGCCGAAGACTCGCTCGCCTTCGTTAGGTCGCTGAGTATGAGCGGCAACGGGACTGACGCTTGGGTGTTCGACATCGACGAGACTCTGCTCTCCAATTTGCCCTATTATGCGGCTCACGGGTTTGGGTAAGCTCCGAGAACGAGTTCTAGCTGTTGAATTTAGTTATCGAATGTTAGTTCAGATGGATTATTATGAGTTATTTGGAAAATAGAAAAGGTTTTGTCGTCTTGCGAAGTTGGCCTTCTAGTTTGTAGGATGGTCATATGACTGAACGGCCATTGGCGTATTGAATGGGCCAATCGAAGCTTGACGCGAGGAAATGTGTTTGTGGACCCTATTTTTATTCGATGATTTTGTAAAAGATGACTTTTTTTGTGTTTTGCGCTTTTTGCCCTTTTTAGCGTTGTAAGCAGGCAAACCATGAGAATTTTGGACAATTTACGATAGAACAATTGTTTTCTCCTTTAGTAAAAGATTATTTGTGCATTCAATTCTTAGAATTACCACTTGGATTTGGGATCTTAATATTGTGTCCTTTTAGTCCCAGCTAGAGTTTCGTATGATTTGGGGTTATGTGCATTTTCGTGCTACAAAACTTTGGTTACTTTCTGCTCTTTCTGTTTTATGGAACTTGACAGCTACATTATGAATGTTGATTTTATACGCCTAACATTTGTCAAAATATGCTAGCAGGAGTTGATTGTACTTAGTTGAAGATGATTTTAGTCCTTGACCAAGATATATGTGAGCTTGTTTTGCATCGAAATTATACTGCTTTCAATTTTGTGATTCTGATTGCTAGTTATCTTTATGTTAAATGCTTTGTCCCCTGTAATGAAAATCCTGGGTTTAATTGAAAGTCATTCAAAGTTTCCTGATGCGTCTTCTTTGCAAAATTTGGGCTTGTTTGATGTTCCTTTAACATAGTACATTTCTATGCCGTGTCATCTTAAATCTTTCTTTAAGCTGTTTTGATCAAGCAAAACATTTTAGACTAAAGTTGTCTGATCAAAGTTACTAAAACCGATATTCTTTTCTAACTAGATCGGAGACCTTCAACGAGACATCTTTCGATGAATGGGTGGATTTGGCTGAGGCACCAGCGCTCCCAGCGAGTTTAAGGTTATACAACGAACTACAACAGTCGGGGTTTAAGATTTTTCTTTTAACTGGACGGACCGAATATCAAAGGAATGTTACAGAGAAAAACCTTCTGTCTTCAGGCTACAAAAACTGGGAGAGGCTGCTCTTAAGGTACATACAACAATATAAAGTACACATATCAAAACAACAGGATGTTAATTTTTTTTAGCTTTTCATGATCCATGGAATCGCTGATTTCTTTGAGCTTGTAACATAGGGGTCCTTCAGATGAAGGTAAACGGGCCATTGCCTACAAATCAGGGAAGAGATCGGATATAATAGATGAAGGTTATACCATTCATGGGAGCTCAGGAGATCAATGGAGCGATTTATTGGGTTTTGCAGTGGCCACCCGATCCTTCAAACTTCCAAATCCGATGTATTATATTCCTTGAGCAGATCATAAATAACTTTCTATGCTTTTGTTGTATTATGATTGCACGCCGTTATTCTCTTGAAAAATTTCACGGTCAAGTCGCTTTATTAGACCTTTATAATTGGTATAAGGAATAATCTTTAAGACATCAAAGTATTGAGAATGGGGGAGTAAAAGGTTCCGTGAGGGAGGACGTTATGTTACATTCAGGTAGGCACGAATTTGACTATGCCATTTGAAAAAATAATAATAATAATAATAATTGACTATGCCAGTTGAAAGATTACCATAGTATAGTGTGAATTGGTCTTTTTCTTTCTAGTACCGGAATGTAACAGAAAAGTGTATTCAGGAAGCCAATTTGTAAAAGACTTTGTATTCTGTTTTCAATAAATTAAGTTAAACGTGTAATCATGAATAGTTTAGAGACAGACAAATCTACAATAATAATCCTGTTGTCAAAAGTTAAAGATAGATCCATATATAAACCATATTATATAACGCAGGAACAGTTCTACATGTGACACTCGAGGGTCACATGGCATAAGCGCATTAAAACCCATTCGTATACGAAAAGTTGCTTCCTTTTTTTAGTAGTCAATAATGCGATTAAGGTATTTCATCTGAATACTACCTAAAAAAATTTCTTCTGGAGATCATAATAATATTAGTTCAAATCCAAAATACAAATGAACTTTTTAGAAACTCTTGATTTCCTCCTATTCCATAAAGAAATAAATTGGGAAGTAGCTCTAAAACATAATTGCTTATAATTAATACGAACAACCATTCATGATTAACCCACCTATTTTTTTTTTCCAAAAAAAAAAATCTCTCACGGTGATGGTGAGCTTGAAGAATCCTCGTGTAGGCCTATTGACACGGACCCACATACAAGCGGCTTGGCCGCCGGAATCCTCAGACAATTCAAGCTACCTCCAGGAATCATGGAACATTCCGGTTGAGGCCTCTGCGTATCCTTCCCGGGAATGCAATTCAGCGAGAAATCAAAACCCACATTCCTGTAGAGCAGCTTGCTACATTCCTGGCTAAACCCAGAGAAGAAATTGTAAGCCAGAGTCAAATTCACCAAGCTCCTTAGATCACAAACCAGGTCCGGCAAAACCCCAGAGAGCTTGTTGTGAGCCAAATTCAGAACCTGAATCTCTTGCAGGCACGACATTGTGTCCGGAATATGACCCATCAGAGAATTTGAGCTCAAATCCAAAACCTGAATGTTTGTAAAGATCCCAACTCCCTGGGGAATACAACCAGTCAACTGGTTATTAAGAAACAAAATCTCCTTAAGTTTAGGCCCTCCTCCCATGAACCCAAAACTAATGGGAATTTCTCCACTAAACTTGTTGTTCGCCAAGTTAATCACCGAGGCCTGTGAATTACCCAAACTCTGCGGAAGCTCCCCATCAAACTGGTTGTTGTTTAAGAAAATGGCGTCGAGTTTTCTGATGAAGAGATCATCGGGAATGGGGCCGGAAAACCTGTTGAATCTCAAGTCCAAGTAAATGAGATTTGGGATGTCGAGAACGACAATGGGTAAAGGGCCTGAGAACTGGTTGTTGCTGAGATCGAGCTCGAGGAGGGAAGTGAGGTCCTTGAAAGTCTCGGGGACTGTGCCGGAGAAGAAGTTGGTGTTGAGGTGGAGGAGAGAGATGTCGGAGAGGAGAGAGAGCTCGCTGACGAGAGTGCCCTTGAGCTTTGCATGGTTGAGATCTATTCCGGCGACGACGGGGTTCGGTGCGGCGAACCCACCACCACCCATTTGGGCCGCCTCCGGATCTGCGCTACAGAACACGCCTTTGTAGGAGCAGACGTCCGGCCCCACCCATGTCTTGAGTATCCCTGATGGGTCTTCGGTTATGGCGGATTTCCATGCTTGCAGAGCAGTGTAAGCGTTTTCTAGCTTTGATGAGGAAAAAGAAGATGAAGGAACTCTCCCATTGTTGGGTCCCACCCAAATGCCGCCGCCACCTCCTCCGCCGCCGGTGACTCCGACTCCGACGCCGACTCCAACGCCGACGCCTACAGTGAAAGCTAGTGCTGTGTGAGTGAGGAGGAGGAGTAGAAGAGGGAGAACCAGAAGCCAGGTGTTGAATATTGTCGTCTTCTTCTTGTTGTTCTTGTTCTTCTCCATTTCTTTTCTTTGCTCAAAAGAATGGTTCTTTTGATGGTTTAACCTGTACAGGGGTTGGGTTGGCTTGTTCCTAGCGAGGTTGCAGCATCAACGATGGACAAAAATGGTGGGGTTATTTGCTAGTTGGTTTTTGGCTGGTGAGTGAGCCAAGAGGGTGGTCACTGTGTTTTTTTTTTTTTTTAAAAAAAAAAAACCTTATTTTTACTATGATAAATTATTAGGTAGAGTTTTCCTTTAAAAAAAAAAAAAAACCTTATTTTTACTATGATCCATTATTAGGTAGAGTTTTCCTTTTACATTATTATTATTATTATTATTATTCGTACTGTATTCTTGTTGACTTGTGTCTTGTGAGTGATGGTGAAGAACTCAAGGTCACGCTGGTCAATAAGATCATGTTGATGAGCTCCGCTAATTAAACAAAAGAAATAAAAACAGATATTTTGGAAGAGAAATTCTAAAAGACAGTTGTGTTATCATGTTTTTTTTAAAAAAAAACTCTTAAATTTTTATCATGACATTATGTCATATGGGTATGTGTCATATTTTAATTTCGGCAGAATGGTATGTGTCATATTTGTACACCCTTTTATCCTTAATTAATTTTGGTGTAATTTAATTATTAAATGTACATCACAAATAAATATGTCCTCCTATTACAAGTACTAGTAAGAAGTTGCAGGCTCGCACGTTTCACATTCTTTCTTGAATCCTATTATTACAACAAAGAAACTTGAATATGAATTTTTTACTTTGATCAAAGTCCAAAATGAATGGAGCGTTTAAGCGGCAAGAGAACTTTTGAACTAGTTTGACCGTGTCAGTTAAGAATTCTAATCCATTGTTGCTGCACAATCACGTGCAGATAGTGAATGCACCAATGACTAATAAGAAATTGATTTTATCTTACCACAAACTTCAAAAAAAATTTTCAATCACCTTAATATGCAGAGCAGTTATGTTGCTCTCAAAACTGACCTGTTACATTAGTTAATTTTAATTAATTTTTTAGTTAGAAATAATATAAAACTTTTACATGCTACAATAAAAGCATAATAGTTGCTACAATATAAAATACTAAAGGTTTGTGTATGTATCATTAATCAGTTCAGACAATAGTAGGAAATTTCCTGTATACTCACTTCTGGTTATCGCAAAAACAAACTGTAGGAAATTTCCTCAATGCAATTTTCTTTTCTTTTTTCCCCTGGAAATTAATGTCGTTTGTCTCTTTCATGTGCCAACTGTCAAAATGCGCCCTAATGATAATTTCTCAGATAATACAAAGAAAAGGGGTTCAGCGCTAATGCGTTTAGCTGACATTTATTCCGAAGTGGTTATAAGTTTGATGAAGCAGCCCATATGTGACAAAGTTTCCAACTTATTTCACATTTATGAGAAGGAAGATTGCCACACTAAGCACCAGCTGGCTAGGCCTATGAACTTCAGGAGACCTGACTTTATTGCCATTTTTCATTACCCAATAGAGAAACTTTTTTTCCCTCGTCCCTATGGTCTGTATAAATCTTATTAATTATTGACCCTAGCCGACAGTGGGGCATATTTGCTTTCAACCAAGTTTTAAGCAACAGAAACTAATGCTACAATTATAAGATCCTCAACGGAAACTAGGGCATTTGGCATTCTTATTTTTAATCAAAATTTTAGTTGTTACAATATAGAGCTCTTATATATTACAATATGAATAAAAAATAAGTCACACTGTTAAGTTCTCACATGCTAAAAGTCTATAAGTCGTCGTTGCCGTTACGATAGCAAAATGTTGTTATTGTCTGTAGACAGGGTTTCAGAAGCTAGGCAGAAACTAAAAGTACGTCTTGTAGTTTCTCTGAACACAATACGATAATTTGAGAAAGTTGTGGTTTTAACCAAAATTAGTTCAAACTATTAGTTTGAACAAATGAACCAATTTAGTTTTTAGTAAGTTTGTTCTTGTTAATCTAATCTCTTGCATATTATGTTAGAGACTTAAGTTTAAATTTCACTTTCACATAGACTGTTATCTCTATTATGCAACCTAATAATCCAAATTACCACCGAGGTGGTAACCTCGTAGCATTGGGCCATTGCTCTCAAGTGGTATAGCAGATGGAAGGTTTGAGGCTGAAGTCTCATACAAACATTTAAAGACTATTTTTGAGCCCTTAGTTCAATGTTCATCGATGCTTATGAGGGTTGAGGTGACATGATTAGTCGTTCCATATAAGCAGTTATAGCCCAATATAGATATTTCTTAATCTATGGGACGATTTTAATGATATCCAAAAATAATTATGATTGGTCGCTGCTCCCTACATTTTTTTTACCACGAAAACCATATTGATCCAAACACAGCTTCCTCGTTAACATTCTCCACTAATTTCCAAGTGTTTGACACCAAGATTTTACTCTATTACCTTGAAGTTTTGAGTGACAAGCCATGTTCCTAAGCCCGCATGACGAAAGTACACTACACAACTCATGATTAGAAAAAGAAAGCTTCATGTGGTATTGTGAGGACAAGTGAAGCGCATGCAATTCCTTGCTATCTAATTTTAATGGATGGCAGCTAGCTTCCAGGGCCATCGATAGCCTCACATATCCATCAAATAAAAGAGGGCAAATTAGGGAATCTGGTCAGCCACAGGATTCCTTCATCCCAATTCTATTGCCACTCCACAAGTGGGAGGCCTTGCAAGGTAGGTGTAGTTTTTGAGGGACTGCAGATTCGAATTATGTTAATTTGAATTCTTTTCATTTGAGTTATATATTTTGAATTACAATATGAATTAATGTGTGGATATATATTTAAAGTGTTAATCTGAATATGAAATAAAATTGAAATTTGTATTTGGATAACAGTGAATTTTTTTTTGATTTATTAACAAATTCGACAAAATCTTTATGTTCGTGGATTTGATTTATTCATCTCTTCGTTAGGAACACAATAAAAGAAGAATCATTTCAATCGAATATCAAATGAAAAAAGGTAAGATTTTTTTCCTACAAATATGAGACAGAAAATTGGATTTTACGATAACAAACAATTTAAGTTTTGGGTATACGTGGAGCTCTCAAATCAGGATTTTGGTGTATTCAAAGGATTTGAATTATTTGAATTTTGATATGCCGAATACTTAACCGGATGATTTAGAATTCTAAAAGCCTAAAGAGTTTGTCCAGTCCACCAACTAAATGGGCACAGGCCCTAAAGCTTCGGCCACAACAATTTCTATCGCATGTTGCGTTTTGCCCCTGTGATACCCACCAATTGTTAAAAGGCATGAAAGCTGGAAAGGTAAATTTTTATTATGACTTCACCTATATATAAAGTGAATCCAATACCCTTTTCCGAAGTTGGGCACCAGAAAAAGAAAAAAAAGGAAAAGAATAATGTCAGTTAATGCAAATTGAGTAACATACTGTATTAAATTGTGAGTTTTTTTTTTTTTTTTTTTTTGGTATTGTGTGTTAGAAGTTGTGCAGGGAGTAGAAGTTACACTCTTTTGAACCTGGCAAGATTTAAGTAATAGTGGTAAAATCCCAAGTCTATATAGAGTTTAAAAATACCTTATTGTTAACAAAAATCTCATGTGTTTAATCGAAATGTTGCATTTTATATTTTTAAAAATCTTACACCTATCTTATACGTTTTGTCTGTTAAAAAACTATTCAGTTCTAACATGATCCTTTGAAATACGTAAAAATGGGCATAACAATCTTGAAAACACAGAGTGAAACTCAACATTTCAATATTCAAATTGGGTTTTGTTATTATCCCTTCTTACAAATGGGAAAGCTTATATCTAGTTGCGGCTGTAGTGTGGGTTTGAAAAAAAGCAAAGAGATTAATTAGTCCTCTGCTCCTTTTTATTCACAATATATTTTGAGCTCTAATTTTAAGCCATGCGCACTTAGGGCAAGCATGATCTGTAACAAAATAAATACAAATATAAATATAAATATATACACACACTCAGATATGTATGGCAGCAAATTCAGGATAATTCCCCCCACCAACTGTATAAAGAAATTGGGCTGAAACAAAGAAAGTTATATACATATATACGTGTATATATATAAAGGTGATATTTTTTAACTTCATAAAATGGTGAATTTGAATCCTTTTGAGAAACATGGGAGTTAGGTAATATTCAATTACGTCGTTATAATACCACTCGAATATTGCAGGATGCTAATGAGGTCATAATTTAACTGAAGAATCTCAAACAATAAAGTCCTATTCTAGTATACTGTTTGCCATGCCTGTCACACATTTTTTTCTTCTTTCTTCTTTCTTCTTTTGACTAACTAATTAATCTTGAAATTTATCACTCAAGTTTTTTAACAGGTTTTGTCCTACTTAATACTTATATGGGAAAGGATCATCATGACCATTAGAGACAACAAATATCTATGTGGGTTTCCAAAAAAAAAAAAAACAAAACAAAACAAAAGTTGGATAAACAGTCAGATTCCCAAGTTATTTAACCCTATAAGGTTAAAACTTTACTATTCATAATATAATAGGTCTTGGTCTAAAAAATATATTATATACTAAGTTATAACATATAGTTTTATGAACACTGAGATTTTAACCTATGAATGAAAAATATTTTTATTTCTAGGGTGTTTGGAAGAGTGATGGGAACCATTTTTACGGTAGCATGTGAGAGTTTTATACTGTAGCATATTTTTTTTATTATTACTGTAGCATATAAAAGTTTTACATTATTTATAATTAAGATTGTGGTAAAAATTAAGTGATTTTTATCACTGCCAAACATCCCTTCATTTTTAGTAGTATTTCATTTTTAGTGACGTGTTCGTACAGATGAGATTGTTTTCCTTCGATGAATCTAAGTCTATTGGAGATGGGCGTAGGATAGTGGCAGGCCAGATGGTGGGCTTTTTGAAAAGATTTCTGTTCCGGAAACTAGGATGTTGGGTCAAAAATCCAATCAACATAATTGTCGTCTGAGGACTTCTTGCTGACCTATTCTTATTTGTTTTTTCTTTTTCTTTTTTTTTAATTGATGATACGACTTCTCTGGATAATTAAGAGCCTGTTTGGTTCGAGTATTTGAATAGAGTATTTAAATGAAGATTTAAATTTTTATGAGAGAAAATACTGGAGCAAAATGATTCGAACCGTGATTCGAACCACGAAACAAACGGGCCCTAAGTACTCTGAAATATTAGGCCAATGGGAATCATTTTCCCAGTGATAAATTATCCTTAAACAATAAATTAAAAAACAAATTTAAGGATTTAGAAGAGGCCACGTAAACCTGGTTTTTGTTGTTTAGCAGTTACATGGCTCAGAATTAACAGTCTTGTAGGACCATAATAAGGAGCATGTAACTTGTGTTCAAGCGGGTAAACCGAGAAAAAAAAATTCTCGAATTGCTTTTTTTTTAATTATTAAATACTTATTAGATAATCATAGTCGTTGTTGGAGGTGAGCTCGGCACAACCGTCGAAGAAATAAACTTCAGTGGTCGGCTCACGAGCTCGGCAGATCTCCGGCAAGCTTGCTATCGGCCCCCAATGCGTCGTACTCCTTTCCGAGGTGCCACTCAGGCATCCAAGGCTGCGTCCTAAGAAGGCTGTCACCTCGGAATATACAGTAGCTCGGGTCGGACCAATTTTGCTCGCAAGCTGGTTGCTACTCGCCATTATAGGCCAACACAAGGCAGATAACTAGCCGTCCGATGGAGTCCAATCCGTTGGACGAGGGGCGTGACGCTTGTCACCTACTGTCTGACACGCGTTGATGTGACACCTAGGTAGTGGGTAAAACCCGCCTTACACCCGATCCAAGTGGTGGCCTATAAATATGATGCATTTATGGCATTCTAGAGAAAGACTTCTTCTTCACACCTAACTAACTGTCGACCTCTGCCAAGCAAACCCTGCCTTGAGCATCGGAGAGTCTTTGTCTGTTGACTAACCCTTCTATTTTCTCCAAAGCATCCCTCCTCTTGCTGGTGCGTCCGCCCGGGCAGAGGCGAATCCAAAGAGAGGTCAGACCGTGCGCAGCCGCACGTGGTGTTGGTCCGACGCCGGATCATGGTGAGCATCAACAGTCGTCATTATCATCGTTATTTTAGAATACATACGGCTCTTTGATGACCTTAAATAAATCCAAAGATCGAGTCAATATTATTTTATCCATAAATAAGGTAAAAATTTATCATACACTCTTGAATGAAACCAACTTAATTATGTCTGTTCTATTTTAATAATTATATGATTATTAAAAATATTTAAAAAGCATTTTTGAATCGATCTCATCCTTCATTCGATAATTTAAATAATTATTTTATTTTTTGTTTAATGTAGCGTTTGGAAAAAAAATAAAATTGTTACAATATTTTTCTTCTAAAATTTAAATTAAAATGTGGTTAAAACTATAAAATGCAGTTCTAACCACGTTTTCAAGTGACATAAATATTTTGCTTGGAATATCATGCTCCCATTCATCTTTATTTTGTTTGGACAAAAAAAAAGTGTCTTTTTTTCTTTAATGGAGTGCCTTTATTTTTTTATTTTTTTATATTGATGGCTCGATGCCTTTTTTGCTTGTTAACCATTTCAGCAAACGACAACAAAAACAAAATTGCAAATAAAGAAGCAATGCGCTGGCATTATGAAGTATATTATCGAGATTTAACAAAATCATTTACATCCCGTTTAGTGCATGGGTTTTGCCCGTTTAAACCGTCAAAGCCCGTTTGAAATTTGGTGTGCATTTACACAGCGCGGTTGTTTAAAATACACGTTAAAACTACATTTTTAAATTATTAAGAATATTATATTTACTATGTAGTAAATTCATTTATTTATTTTTAATAATTATTTGTGAAATAATATAATATAATATTCACATATTTGTTTAAACCACACTTTAATCTATTGCATCCAACACGAGTTTAAACAATATTCTACATTTAGACTCTACATTCTAAATGTCAGTTCGAAACTGTTTCAATTATATAGTTTAAAACTCACAGTTTAAATCATAAAATTCTAACCACACTTTTCGTAACTCGCACATCAAATGAACCATCAAAATTTTAAGGGCGTTTGACTAATAATGTAATACGTGTTTTAATCTAAACTTTTTCCATATAATTCTCGGTATTCTTGATATCAACAATTTGTTTGCCTTTGTTACACTTCTATCGCATCAAAAAGGATAGTAGCATGTTGGACTGGGATAGACCCCTTAAAAACTAAAACTTTTTCCAAAATTTACAAAAGGATAGTAAATAATAAACACACATATGATTGAACATTATATATAACTGTAAATAGTTATTCACTTCACCTCAAAAAAAACAAACAAAACAAGAAAAACAAAAAGAATAGTTAGTTGTTGTTTGTTTTTTCCTTTCTCCTTTTTTCTTTTTCTTTTTGTTGGAAAGAATAATTTTATTCAAAAGTCATTGATCAAGGGATAGTGATCCATCTTCGGTGAAAGAGAAAGGTGAGACTTTGAAATTCGAAGGATCGATCATATTCTTATAATAGAGATGCTAAACGCGTTTATAAGTAAGATGATTTTAATTGTGTCAATTTGAATTATTTTGATTTGAGTTGTATGATTTAAATTATTATCTGAATTAATATTTAGATGTTTATTTAAAGTGTTAATTTAAATAAAAATAAAAATAAAATTTGTGTTTAAATAGAGAATAAATTTTTTTAAATTTATTAATAAACCAAACAAAAATCAAAATATTTATGATACTAAAAAAGTAATTTCCATCGTGGAAACAATGCTTTTTGACCACCAGTGAGAACCATACTTTTGCGTTTGACTTTGAACCGATTAGTTTAAATGTGAAGGTCCTCCCACGTTATGATAGAACGAAGCACATGAGGATTTTTTGTTTACTAAGCAGTGCCCCTGTAACGCCCCAAAATTTATTTAATGTTAATGAAATGTAAATGATGAATTAGTGTGCCATAATTAATGTTTTAACATTAATTAGATTATTTGGTTGGATTTTGAATTTTGATTGTTTTGTTAAATTGATGCATTTAAATGATTTCTTGTTGTCTTATAATGATGTTTTGAGTTTTAAAACACAACAATTTGTAAAATGTTAAAAATACTCCGTTTTGTAAAACCGTGGGCGGCACATGGTTTTCGCACAGTAAAACCGCCCACCGATTTCCTCTATTTATTTCCTTCCTCTCTCCCTCTCTCTTCACACTCTCACGATTCTCTCTCTCTCCTCTCTTCCCTCCCGTGACTCTCTCTCTCGACAGCTCTCTCTCTCTCTCAATTCTCTCTCAAATTTTTAAACCCAATTTCGAATCCAAGCTTCGGGATAGCAAGGAGGAGGCTCGGGGACGTGATTTAGCAACCGAGAACGCGGATTGAAGCTTCGATTCGAGGTTAGTTTTGAAATTTCTAAACTTTTTCTAAAATTTTCAATTTGGTGCGTTTTTGAAATCTAGGTTTGATTAAGCTTAGAAAACCGTGGATTTGAGTTAAATGAACTTAGAACAACTAGAATCTAAGCTTAGATTGAAGAAAAACGGACTGAATTCAAGATTTTTCATTTTTCTCCTCATTTTCTTATTTTTGGATTTTTGAGGATTTCGAGTCTAAATTTTGTTTAAATGAGTTCAAACATGTTCTAGAATGTTTTTCTATCAACTATGATTGTTTTTCATGCCTGGGATTTAAGAAAAACAGGTTAGAATCAAGATTTGAATTTTGGGGATCGAGAAACCCGTGGCTGGGATTTCTGGATTTTGCCGAACTGTGTGTTCGGCAGGCCGGTGTTCTTCCGACCGGCATGCCGAACCTGGGGAAGTGTTCGGCCTACCGAACTTTGCTTCCGGCAGGCCGAACTGTGCAGTTCGGCCGGCCGAAGCAGGGCGTCCGGCAGGCCGACCGAGGCATGGAAAATTTTGTGATTTTTCATCATTTTCACTGTTTTGAACCCTGATTTAAATCCCAACCTTATAGAATGATTTTAAAGGTACAAATGGCACACTAGGACATCATGAAATGGTTTAGTAACATAGAATGTCTCGAACTAGATATTGATCGACTTAGTTTGTATCTAGGATCATTCGTGGTTTCGTGGAGCTAACGTATAGCAGACCGAGATTACGGTGTGGGGCACCAGCATGAGTATTGAGGTAGGACTTCTATCCTATTTCTTTGGTAGCCTGGTTTTGAAATGATTTGGCTTGAAAGGGATTTCTATTAAAATGTTTTCAACGGTTGTTTGGAAATGGTTTTATCGGTTATATTTTAATATACTGTGATCTGAAATGAATTTCATAATGAATGTAATTGACAACACTCGGTAATTGGGTTTTGAATGATAATGATAATAAACATATAAGCATGATGCCATATCAGAGATCGGGTCGTGTAGCGATCGACCTTGGGGGCAGGTCCCGAAACTCAGCTGGGCCACTACGGTGGTAATATCATGGTTTGCCTAGGTAAAAGAAAAATGGTGTTTTCAATTGTACGAGTAGACTGTTCTGTGTCAGGACGGCTCTACCCAAATTATCTATTTATTTATTTATTTTTTTACTTATTTATTTAAAGTTTTTCTTTTGAGTACTTCTAACAATGATATGTTTCTTTGCATTAAATCATTTTATAAAACATAGTCCTACTGAGCCTTTCGCTCACGTTTTATTGTTTTAAATTTTCCCTCTCTAGGTGGTTTTCCATTTAGGTTTGGAGAGGATTCTTCAGACCGAACTCAGGAGCAATAGGAGGATTATTTTATATATTTTGTATTATTTAATCAAGGCATGTAAGATTTTTAACTTTATTTGTAATTTGACTGTAATTGTATTTATGATATTGTCAGAACCATGTGTGTGCACAAGTTGTGGGTTGTGGAACCCATACTCGCGGTTTTTATTTAATTTTTTTTATTTTTGCCTAATATTTATAAATTTTTTTATAAAATGTGATGGAAAACTTCTTATTTCTCATTTAATTTGATTCTTAAACCATTGGTTTCAATTAAATTCTCTTTTAATTAATCTAAATAATCCGCCACGTCACCTCCCGTACTCCGGGGCGTGACAGAATGGTATCAGAGCTCAAGGTTATGAACCTTGGGAATTGTGCGCACATAGGTTTGACAATGAAATACCTCTGACAGTCCAAATTTTGTTTTCAGAAGTGAGAGAATGGCACCTAGACGTCGTTCGACTGCTGACTCCGAGTTCGGAAATGATGAGAGCATGATGAGGTCTATGTTTGCGACTTTTCGACAGATGACAGCCAGGGCTAGACCGGGAGATTCCGATGTTGGTAGTCGGCATTAGGGCTATACAAAAACCGCCCCGCACCCGCCAACCGCCCGCGTCTGCGCCTTCCCATCTCAAAAAAAGCAGGTTTACTTTAGCAGCCCACTGAACTCGCCCACCAATATATTCGGTGAGCGGGTTTGGTTTTAAGTTTTTGAGGATGGGTTCAACCCGCACCCGCCCGCCTATATAGTTTTTTAAAAAAACTTATCATTTATTTGATTTTGTTCTTATTTTAGAGATGATTGAACAATCCAACACTTCAAGCATGGGCTCGGCTCCCTCTTGAGATATTAGAAATTAGAAATTCTCCTATTATTTTGTGAAGTGATCAAAATTCAAATCAAGTAAATTAGTAAAGAAAGCCCTAAAAGAAAAAGAACACTTGACTTTGTTCATCATTTCACTGAACCCGCCCACCAATATATTCGGTGAGCGGGTTTGGTTTTAAGTTTTTGAGGATGGGTTCAACCCGCACCCGCCCGCCTATATAGTTTTTTTAAAAAACTTATCATTTATTTGATTTTGTTCTTATTTTAGAGATGATTGAACAATCCAACACTTCAAGCATGGGCTCGGCTCCCTCTTGAGATATTAGAAATTAGAAATTCTCCTATTATTTTGTAAAGTGATCAAAATTCAAATCAAGTAAATTAGTAAAGAAAGCCCTAAAAGAAAAAGAACACTTGACTTTGTTCATCATTTCACTGAACCCGCCCACCAATATATTCGGTGAGCGGGTTTGGTTTTAAGTTTTTGAGGATGGGTTCAACCTGCACCCGCCCGCCTATATAGTTTTTTAAAAAAACTTATCATTTATTTGATTTTGTTCTTATTTTAGAGATGATTGAACAATCCAACACTTCAAGCATGGGCTCGGCTCCTTCTTGAGATATTAGAAATTAGAAATTCTCCTATTATTTTGTGAAGTGATCAAAATTCAAATCAAGTAAATTAGTAAAGAAAGCCCTAAAAGAAAAAGAACACTTGACTTTGTTCATCATTTCACTGAACCCGCCCACCAATATATTCGGTGAGCGGGTTTGGTTTTAAGTTTTTGAGGATGGGTTCAACCCGCACCCGCCCGCCTATATAGTTTTTTTAAAAAACTTATCATTTATTTGATTTTGTTCTTATTTTAGAGATGATTGAACAATCCAACACTTCAAGCATGGGCTCGGCTCCCTCTTGAGATATTAGAAATTAGAAATTCTCCTATTATTTTGTAAAGTGATCAAAATTCAAATCAAGTAAATTAGTAAAGAAAGCCCTAAAAGAAAAAGAACACTTGACTTTGTTCATCATTTCACTGAACCCGCCAACCAATATATTCGGTGAGCGGGTTTGGTTTTAAGTTTTTGAGGATGGGTTCAACCCGCACCCGCCCGCCTATATAGTTTTTTTAAAAAACTTATCATTTATTTGATTTTGTTCTTATTTTAGAGATGATTGAACAATCCAACACTTCAAGCATGGGCTCGGCTCCCTCTTGAGATATTAGAAATTAGAAATTCTCCTATTATTTTGTAAAGTGATCAAAATTCAAATCAAGTAAATTAGTAAAGAAAGCCCTAAAAGAAAAAGAACACTTGACTTTGTTCATCATTTCACTGAACCCGCCCACCAATATATTCGGTGAGCGGGTTTGGTTTTAAGTTTTTGAGGATGGGTTCAACCTGCACCCGCCCGCCTATATAGTTTTTTAAAAAAACTTATCATTTATTTGATTTTGTTCTTATTTTAGAGATGATTGAACAATCCAACACTTCAAGCATGGGCTCGGCTCCTTCTTGAGATATTAGAAATTAGAAATTCTCCTATTATTTTGTGAAGTGATCAAAATTCAAATCAAGTAAATTAGTAAAGAAAGCCCTAAAAGAAAAAGAATACTTGACTTTGTTCATCATTTCATTTGTAGCATTCTATTATTTTCGAACCCAATGAATAGGCTTTAATTTTTATGGACTCTTGACTTTATTTATCACTTTATATGTAGTTGATGTTTCTTGTTGCAGTGAATGATTATGTTTCTTAATTTGTACTTTTGAATATGGTCACTGTCTTTAAGTATCAAACTTGTTGGGAATGCTTTATGTATTATCATCTTATATTTTCTACAATTTTTCTTAACTTTCTAAAAAAAATGTCCAAAAAATTACATTGGGCAATAGCATAGGTCTAAACCACCTCAACCCGCCCACACCCGCCCGCAACCACCCAAAACCGAACCAAAACAGCCTGCCATGTGGTGGGCGGTTTGCGGGTTGGTTAATTGCCAACCCGCCATCTAAAAAAACCGCACCGCACCCGCCCAAAAACCATCAAACCGCAGGCCGTTCACCCCTAGTCGGTATGCGTACTTTAAGGAATTTCGACGGGCGTCTATTCCGACTTTTGATGGCAATGGGGATCCGCAGTTAGCAGAGTATTGGTTGGATTCGATCTTGAAGCATTTGGATACTCTTGGTGTGCCTGAGGAGTATCGTGTGGAGTTTGCTGCGTACAAGCTCGAGGGTGGCGCTAACACTTGGTGGAAACAGACTAAGCGTCTAGAGCGCGGTGGCGATATCAGTTGGGACAAGTTCGAGGAGCTGTTCTATGATCGGTATTTTCCGCAGGGGTATAGAGACCAGAAGGCAGCTGAGTTCTACAGGTTGCAGCAGGGTGATCTGTCAGTTCGGGAGTATGAGGCAAAGTTTAATGAGTTGGCTAGGTTTGCTCCATCGGCGGTGGTATCGGAGCGTGAAAAATGTATTAAGTTTCAGGAAGGGCTCAAGGCTCCTATTCGGCGGTAGTTGGTTGCTCTACGGCTTAGGAGTTTCGGAGAGCTTGTGTCGTCGGCGATCTCCGTGGAGAATGATTTCGTGCAGTATTGTGAGGACCGAGCCAAGGCTTCAGGAGGACCGCAAAGGAGTGGCAAGGAAGAGCACCAGTAGTCGTCCAGCTCCGGGGAAAGGCAAGCAAGGAGGTGCGACCAGTGGTAGCAGCAGTTCGTCTGGCAGCGGGCGCAGTAACCCCTACAGCTTTCATTGTCATTTCTGTCAGCAGCCCGGACACATCAAGAGGAATTGCCTGATCAGGAGTGCTCGTCTTGGATCTCAGACCGGGGAGGATGCCAGTCGTTCGTCTCAGCCTCAGCCTCAGACCCTACCTCCGCCTCCGTAGTACCCGCAGTTGCAGTATCCGCAGTTCTCTCCTCAGCAATTCTCATATCCGGTACGGGGGCAGCAGCCACAGCATTTTCAGCGCAGTGTTCCTCAGTATCGAGCGTCGAGTACAGGTAGTGTGCAGTCGTCTCCATCTCAGCAGCATCGGCCGAGTAATCCAGGACCCAGTAATGTTGGTAGAGGAAAAAGGGAAGACGCCAATGCAGGTTCATGCAATGACATCTGGAGGATCAGATTCTCAGACTGGTAACGCGGTTGTCGATGGTATGATCTTGGTTTCTAGATCTTTAGCTCGTGTTTTATTCGATACTGGTGCCTCTCATTCTCTCATTTCGAGTTCTTTTGTACATGCCTTGGGATTAGAGATAGAAGAGTTTAATGAACCCCTAGTTATAACTTCTCCCTTGGGACGGGTGTGTGTAAATTGTATGTGTAAATCCTGTAAAATAAAGATTGGGGATGAGATTTTGAAAAGTGATTTGATTATACTCCCCATGAGTTCCTATGATGTGATTCTAGGGATGGACTGGTTGTCCAGGTATAGTGCAGTTGTGGACTGCCAACTTAGAAAAGTGACCCTAGTGTCTGATAGGGGGACGGTGATCACTTACCAGGGTGGTGGTGATTGGTTAATGAGTGAGCGTCTCATGAAGTCGTGTCTAGGAGGGCGAAGGAATCTAGGTTGTTGTGCTTTTCTTGCCAACCTGGATTGCGAGCCCTATGTTTTGAGTGGCAGTGTAGCGATTCCGGTGGTTGATGAGTTCGAGGATGTCTTCCCCGACGAGTTGCCAGGATTACCACCGTATCGGGAGATTGAGTTTGGTATCGAGTTGTTTCTAAGGACATCACCGATTTCTATGGCACCTTATCGGATGGCGCCGGCAGAAATGAAGGAATTGAGGAAGCAACTTCAGGAGCTTGCTGATAAAGGATACATTCGGAATAGCACATCTCCGTGGGGAGCATCGATTTTGTTCGCTAAGAAGCACGATGGGACTCTCAGGTTATGTGTAGATTATCGGCAGCTGAATCGTGTCACTGTGAAGAACAAGTATCCCTTGCCTAGGATTGATGAGTTGTTTGATCAGTTGGGAGGTTCGCGATACTTCTCGAAGATTGATTTGCGTTCAGGTTATCATCAGCTCAGGATCAAGGAAGAGGATATTCCTAAGACAGTTTTTAGAACTCGGTATGGGCACTTCGAGTTTCTGGTCATGTCTTTTGGGTTGACGAATGCTCCGGCAGCTTTCATGGATTTGATGAACAGGATATTTAGGCCGTATCTGGATCAGTTCGTGATCGTGTTCATCGATGATATTCTTGTGTATTCTAGGACTTGGGAGGAGCATGAGCAACATCTTCGGATCGTGCTTCAGACTCTGCGGGAGCACCAGTTGTATGCTAAGATGGAAAAGTGTGAGTTTTGGTTGACTGAGGTCAAGTTTCTGGGTCATGTTATCTCAGAGCATGGTATTTCGGTGGATCCGTCCAAGATTGAAGCTATATTGGAATGGGAACGACCAAGGAATGTAGCGGAGATTCGCAGCTTCTTAGGTCTTGCTGGATATTACAGGAAATTTGTAAAGGATTTTTCAAAGATTGCAGCTCCGTTGACGAGATTGATCAAGAAAAATGTCAGGTTTGAGTGGAATGAAGATTGTGAGCTTGCTTTTCAGGAATTGAAGAACCGGTTGACTTCAGCTCCAGTGTTGGTTATTCCTAGCAGTGACGAGCCGTATGAGGTTTATGCGGATGCTTCAGGGCGCAGACTTGGATGCGTGTTGATGCAGCATGGACGTGTAGTTGCGTACGGACAGCTACGACCTCACGAGCGGAATTATCCTACTCATGATTTGGAGCTGGCAGCGGTGATCTACGCGCTGAAGATTTGGAGATGTTACTTGTATGGAGCGTCGTTTCAGGTCTTCTCCGATCACAAGAGTTTGAGGTATTTGTTCACTCAGAGGGATCTCAATCTGAGGCAGCGCAGATGGGTAGAGTATATGGAGGATTATGATTTCGCGTTGCAGTATCATCCCGGGAAAGCTAATGTGGTCGCGGATGCGCTTAGCAGGAAGTCTTCAGGGATTCTCGCTTGTTTGATTTTTAAGGACTGGAGCTGGGATGCGACAGTGAGTGAGTATCGGCTACTGTATCGTGAAGACTGTGATCGAGTTTTCGGTGTATCATGTGGAAGCGACTCCAGCTCTTGTTCGGATGGTGAAGCAAAGTCAGTGGCAGGATCGGCATTTGCAGGGGATTTGGTCGCGGATTCAGAACGGGGAGCAGTTCGAAGAATGGAGCGTGCATGCAGATGGATCATTGTACTTCTGGGAGCGTCTTGCAGTTCCAGTTGTCGTCGAGGTGACGAAAGCCATTCTAGACGAAGCTCATAGGTCTCAGTTCGCTATTCATCCGGGGAGCACCAAAATGTATCGCGATTTGAAGAGGCAGTATTGGTGGCGAGGCATGAAGAAAGATGTTCGAGAGTATGTGGCCAAGTGTTCGACGTTTCTTCAGGTGAAAGTCGAGCATCAGAAGCCTACAGGTCAGCTTCAGCCGCTTCCTATTCCAGGGTGGAAATGGGAGCATGTGACGATGGATTTCCTCACAGGTTTGCCGAGGACGGAGCAGCGGCATGATGCAGTTTGGGTTGTGGTCGACAGGTTGACGAAATCGGCGCACTTCATTCCGTTTAGGTCGATGTGTTCGAGGAAGATTCTCGAGGAGTTTTATATGTAGAATATTGTGAGGTTGCATGGAGTTCCTTTGTCCATCACCTCTGATTGAGACACCAGGTTTAATGCTAAGTACTGGAGGAGTTTTCAGGAGGCTTTAGGTACGGATTTGAACTTCAGTATGGCGTTTCATCCTCAGACTTATGGACAGTCTGAGTGGGTTATTCAGGTTCCCGAGGATATGTTGCGTGCTTGTGCGTTGGACTTCGGCGGGAATTGGAAGCAATGTTTGCATTTGGCGGAGTTCGCGTACAACAATAGTTATCAAGCGAGTATCGGTATGGCACCGTTTGAGGCGTTGTATGGGCGACCGTGTCGGTCACCTGTGTGTTGGGCCGAGCTGGAAGATAGGGTTATTCTTGGGTCGGATGAAATTCGTGATTGCAACGAGAAAGTCGCGGTGATTCGAGATCGGTTGAGGGCAGCTCAGAGTCCGCAGAAGAGTTACGCGGATAGGAGACGCAGACCCTTAGAGTTCGCGGTTGGAGATTTTGTTCTCTTGAGGGTATCACCTTGTAAGGGAACTATGCGGTTCGGAGTGAGTGGGAAGCTCGCGCCGAGATATATTGGGCTGTTCGAGATCACCCAGCGTATTGGCGTGGTCGCTTATCGGCTTGATCTTCCGCCCGAACTTTCTTATGTTCACGATGTGTTTCATGTGTCGATGCTTAGAAAGTGTCCGCCTGAGCAGGGTAAGATAGTTTCATTCCGCGATGTGCAGGTTCAGGAAGATACGACGTATGAAGAAGTGCCGATTCAGATTATCGACCGGAAAGTGATTAGCTTGCGTCGTCGCGAGATACCGTTGGTAAAAGTCGTGTGGCAGCATCATGGGGTTGATGAAGCCACTTGGGAACTAGAGTCGAGCATGCAGGAATTGTATCCGTATTTGTTTTGTTTTTGAGATGAGTTGTAAATTTCGAGGGCGAAATTGCTTTTTAGGGGTGGAGAGTTGTAACGCCCCGAAATTTATTTAATGTTAATGAAATGTAAATGATGAATTAGTGTGCCACAATTAATGTTTTAACATTAATTAGATTATTTGGTTGGATTTTGAATTTTGATTGTTTTGTTAAATTGATGCATTTAAATGATTTCTTGTTGTCTTAAAATGATGTTTTGAGTTTTAAAACACAACAATTTGTAAAATGTTAAAAATACTCCGTTTTGTAAAACCGTGGGCGGCACATGGTTTTCGCACAGTAAAACCGCCCACCGATTTCCTCTATTTATTTCCTTCCTCTCTCCCTCTCTCTTCACACTCTCACGATTCTCTCTCTCTCCTCTCTTCCCTCCCGTGACTCTCTCTCTCGGCAGCTCTCTCTCTCTCTTAATTCTCTCTCAAATTTTTAAACCCAATTTCGATTCCAAGCTTCGGGATAGCAAGGAGGAGGCTCGGGGACGTGATTTAGCAACCGAGAAAGCGGATTGAAGCTTCGATTCGAGGTTAGTTTTGAAATTTCTAAACTTTTTTCAAAATTTTCAATTTGGTGCATTTTTGAAATCTAGGTTTGATTAAGCTTAGAAAACCGTGGATTTGAGTTAAATGAACTTAGAACAACTAGAATCTAAGCTTAGATTGAAGAAAAACAGATTGAATTCAAGATTTTTCATTTTTCTCCTCATTTTCTTATTTTCAGAATTTTGAGGATTTCGAGTCTAAATTTTGTTTAAATGAGTTCAAACATGTTCTAGAATGTTTTTCTATCAACTATGATTGTTTTTCATGCCTGAGATTTGAGAAAAACAGGTTAGAATCAAGATTTGAATTTTGGGGATCGAGAAACCCGTGGCTGGGATTTCTGGATTTTCCCAGTTCGGCAGGCCGGAGTGAGGATCGGCAGGCCGGTGTTCTTCCGACCGGTAGGCCGAACCTGGGGTAGTGTTGGGTGACCGAACTTTGCTTCCGGCAGGCCGAACTGTGCAGTTCGGCCGGCCGAAGCTGGGCATCCGGCAGGCCGATCGAGACATGGAAAATTTTGTGATTTTTCACCGTTTTCACTGTTTTGAACCCTAATTTAAATCCCAACCTTATAGAATGATTTTAAAGGTACAAATGGCACACTAGGACATCATGAAATGGTTTAGTAACATAGAATGTCTCGAACTAGATATTGATCGACTTAGTTTGTATCTAGGATCATTCGTGGTTTCGTGGAGCTAACGCATAGCAGACCGGGATTACGGTGTGGGGCACCGGTACGAGTATTGAGGTAAGACTTCTATCCTATTTCTTTGGTAGCCTGGTTTTGAAATGATTTGGCTTGAAAGGGATTTCTATTAAAATGTTTTCAACGGTTGTTTGGAAATGGTTTTATCGGTTATATTTTAATATACCGTGATCTGAAATGAATTTCATAATGAATGTAATTGACAACACTCGGTAATTGGGTTTTGAATGATAATGATAATAAACATATAAGCATGATGCCATATCAGAGATCGGGTCGTGTAGCGATCAACCTTGGGGGCAGGTCCCGAAACCCAGCTGGGCCACTACGGTGGTGATATCATGGTTTGCCTAGGTAAAAGAAAAATGGTGTTTTCGATTGTACGAGTAGACTGTTCTGTGTCAGGACGGCTCTACCCAAATTATCTATTTATTTATTTATTTGTTTACTTATTTATTTAAAGTTTTTCTTTTGAGTACTCCTAACAATGATATGTTTCTTTGCATTAAATCATGTTATAAAACATAGTCCTATTGAGCATTTCGCTCATGTTTTATTGTTTTAAATTTTCCCCCTCTAGGTGGTTTTCCATTTAGGTTTAGAGAGGATTCTTCGGACCGAACTCAAGAGCAATAGGAGGATTATTTTATATATTTTGTATTATTTAATCAAGGCATGTAAGATTTTTAACTTTATTTGTAATTGTATTTATGATATTGTCAGAACCATGTGTGTGCACAAGTTGTGGGTTGTGGAACCTATACTCGCAGTTTTTATTTAATTTTTTTTATTTTTGCCTAATATTTATAATTTTTTTTTATAAAATGTGATGAAAAATTTCTTATTTCTCATTTAATTTGATTCTTAAACCATTGGTTTAAATTAAATTCTCTTTTAATTAATCTAAATAATCCGTCACGTCACGTACTCCGGGGCGACAGCCCACTCAACATATCAAAATTCAAAAAGAGAAAAAAAAAAAAAAACATAGATCATGCCTTCTTCACCATTGTTCATCGTTGTGAACCCTGAATCGAAGACCCAAAAAGTGTATAGGTTCTGAGAAATGGACTAAAAGTAACGACTTTTAGGGAGCAATCAAGCCATGCTGAATCGTGTCAATATCATGGAAACCCAAACTCACCAAACACAGAGATCAATAATCAATAAATATTCAATCAGACATACAACAAATTTACATTACATACACAAATTGATTTCATAAACGAAAAATCAAATGAATTATATAAATTTCATTAAATTTTTTACCCTAAAAAATCAATTTCCAATAATATACAAACTAATTTTCAAAGCACAACTAAACATCTCTCAAAATAAGTCGATTTCACGAAAACAAAATAAATGAAAAAAGAACCCAGAATCGGGCAAGAATACCGCAAACGAGATTCCAGCCGAAGATTTGTCGCGAGACCCACCGTTCGACCCGCAGAAGGAAAATCTGTCGGCGAGAGTGCCGGGGCGTGAGGCTTATTGAGCGAGCGTCATGAGACGAAGTTCATCGGTGTTTAGACGCGGACTCGACGGGCGACCAGTACGATGACAAAATTCGTTGGTGGCGAGGTGCCAAGTGAGCTACGGTTTGAGAGTTGGCATGGAGAAAAGGAGAGAAGAAGGCAGAGTGAACCTTTTTTTATCTGGTTTTTGTTGGGGAGGTGAATCAGATCTTACGATTTGGATATGAAATTTGGATTTTATTTTTTTTTAAATTGCTCCTTTTTTTTGGGTTGAAGCAACCGTTTGGAGAAGATCTTGGATTTTGGATATGAAGAAGCAAGATTTTTATTTTTGATCTAGTTTTTGTTGGGAAGTTAAATCAAATCTGGGATTTGGATATGAATTTTTTTTTTCTAAATTGTCCTTTTTTGGTTGAGCCAAATGTATAGAGAAAATATGAGATTTTGAATTTGAAAAAACAAGGTTTTAATTGGATGCGCTAGAGTCTTTTTTTCTTTTTCTTTTTCCTTTTTTTTTTTTGTAGAGGAGATTATTTTGGAAGAATTTGAAGAAGGGACATAAAAAAAATTTAATAGAAGAAATTATCTCTTTTTTTTTTAAACTAAAAAATATTTTTTTTTACAAGTAAATTGTCTTAGTTTTTTTAAAAAAATAAAAAAATGACTGTAGCAAGATAAGAAACCTCAACAGGATAAAAAAAAACTGAAACTGTTTTGATGTCTAAAAAGTATTTTTTTTGTGCAAAAAACTATCCAAAAAAAGGACCATTGACCAAATTTTTTTTTCTAAAAAGTCATTTTTACAAATCCTCGATTATTTTAGGCCTTAGATTTTTTATCCAAGGTTCCATACAATTTTACACCACCTAAAAGCACTGTCTCTATCATAGAAGTGCCCAACATGGGTTTTGATTTATTTTTTTCTTTATTAGAAATACAATGAAAAAAAATCGTCTCAATCGAGAGAGAAAAAACAACTTTTATTGTAAAAATTGATCTGAGTCGAGATAATTTAGAAGAAAAAAGAGCTCTAAAAAATGAATTTAAAATTATGTTGATTTGATTCCATTCATTTGAGTTGTGTCTATACCAAACACATACTCATACTATTATACATATACTCCGAGTCTAATACATATATATTAGAGCTTGTTTGATTCAAGTATTTGAATAAAATATTTAAATAAAAATTTAAATTTTTATAAAAAAAAATACTATAACAAAAAAATTTAAACTATAATCCAAACTACCAAAAAAACTCGCCCATACTCTACCCAGATTATTATAGATGTACTCCGAGTCTAATGAATTAATACAATCCATGAAAGAAACATGGCCTTAGACCGTTCATCATCAAGGGACCCACGTGGGTCAACGATCGAAATCTTGCACTTGTGCCACCAACGGATGCATTTAGCATTCCTCCTAGTATTAACTCTCTTCCCCTAACTGCCCACCAACCAGTCCCATCACGTTGCTAGGCAGTTGAGAAGAGTTTGAGGATAACGACGTTTTCCACCACAATATTTATCAGTTGTGGGCATCATTTAAAAAAAAAAAAAAAAAAAACCAGCGTCAACACCAAGTACCAACTACGCTTTGTCTCTCTTCTTGAGAAGAAAACTCACTTGCCCTCTTCCCTACGTTACCATACCAAGCAGTAATGATCTCTACAACACATTGTTAGGTGCCATGTGCATGGTATAGTAAAAATGTGAAAAACCAAAATAAACTTGTGTGTCACCCATTAGTGTTGTAAGAGAATATTTTAATTGAAGGTCGTACTAATGTGCGGCCAGGTGTTAGTACTTTTATTCTGTTTAAGTTTCATTTTCAGTTTTTTGTTGTTTGCAGATTGTTGTTTTACTCTATAGTAAAACTTCAATAAATGAATAAGATAAATTAATAATCTCATTTAAGTAAATAATCTTTATCAGTAAAAAACAGTTCTAACAAACGGTTCTAACTAATCTGTCAAATACCCTATAATAATCTCATTAAATGCATTAATAATAATTTTTTTTGAAATCCTTTCCGTCAATATATATATAGTCGCACAATGCTCTCTTTTTCTTGTCGGTCAATGTAGTTTTTTTTACTCCTTTCAAATGAGAAGATATGAAGAAAAAAAGACAAAAAATTTAAAAATTTTGAGTCTACAAAAAAGTAATTATTATTTATAGAGTTGATGTTCTACAATATACTTGAAACATCATGAAACACTTAATTTTCCATGGTATTGAATTTGAAAAATACATTTATTGTGTATCTAAGTACTTAATAATTTCATGTTAAATGTACGTATATATACACCAATTTTGGGCTTCTATGCATATACATAACAACAATTAATGTTTTTGAAAAGCTTTTAAATTAAACCACTAAAATTTATTGAGTGTCTAATAAATGAGTTTAAACACTTAAGTTTGAACTCAAATACTTTAACATATAGGAGCTTTACATAATTCAAGTTGAAGTCCAATATGGAAAACCATTTGTTTTGAAAAGCCAAATAACTGGTAAAATATTGCTATTATAAACCAAATTACTCTTTGGTTGCAAACGTCAAAAATAATTGATAATCCGACACTTTACTCTCGGCATTGGGGATCAAAAACCAACAAGCTAAGATTGTCGGTGGTCATTGTTGATTTCGGTGTCATCTAATAGAAAAATACATTGCGAGGGACAAATTCAAAGACCTAGGGGTCCGTTTGTTTTAATACTCGAATCACGGTTTGAATTATTTTGCTATAGTATTTTCTCTCACAAAAATTTAAATCTTCATTCAAATATTTTATTCAAATACTCGAACCAAACGGACCCCTAATTTCGTCACAAAAATTCAAATGTGAGGTTTTTTTTTGGGGACATTTTTGAGAATTGCTTTTCGAAAGATACCATCTATTGATAGTATACGGTTTTAAAGGGTAAATTTAAATAGCAAAACCATGTATGTAGCAATCGGTGCTATTCATGAATTAGTTACAATTGTGAACAGTATAAAGCTCTTACATGCTACAGTGTTTAAACTTAAAATGTATATTTCAATTGATTCTTCAAACGAAAGCTTAAACATAAAGTAGACAATATCATATCAAATGTAAGTTTAATTCGTTATATTGTACGTATCACTTAGTTTTAAATATTTATATATTCGTCAAATTTTATCACATTAAAATATTTATTTACTATATAATATCAACGTAATTTTTTTATTATTATAAATTTAATGTAATTTGACGATAAATGATAGCATAAAACAATTTTTTTGCCTAACTATGTAATGTCTCTATTTATCGATAATTATATTTGTTCAAGAGATCAGTTAGAATCTTTTTTTGAAAAGGTGGTGGGAACCGTTGGTTGTAACCACTTTTACTGTAGTACGTGAAAGCTTTACATTATAGCGATTTTTTTTTTGTTACTGAAGTATGCGAGAGCTTTATATTGTTTTATATCTGAAAAAGTGATGAGAACCATGTAATGTCCTTATTTATCGATAATTATATTTGTTCAAGAGATCGGTTATAACTGTTTTTTTGTAAAGATGGTAAGAACCATTGATTAAAACTACTTTTACTGTAACATATGTGAGTTTTATACTATAATATTTTTTTTATTATTATTACAACATATAAAAATTTTATATTATTTTATAATTAAAAAAGTAATGAAAATTGTGGTTTTCACCGTTCATCCAAATAGACGGTTTGTCACGAAATGCAAGTATTACGTATTTGCTTTGATTTACATCGGTGGGAGTGGCGTTGCTCTCTCTATCAATTTATACTATAAAAATTCGTGAAAAATTCAAGGGCTTTGTTCAGGTAATTTTAGACGTTGCCTCAAGCTTTCGCAATAAAAAGAGAAAAAGAAAAATATAAAAAAAAATATAACAAAAAAAAGGAGAAATCGTGGCAAGCAAATAGTATCCTAAGTCGCCTAAATTTGTCTTTATATTTCACCGAACAGCGGTTAACAACTTTTTGACTGAGACGTCGCAAAGTAAGGGTCCATCATCAAGGACAATGGACCCCACTCCACCATATCACTATCTCACTCCCTTGGATTGGTCTGGTCCTTTTCCGGTGTTTAAGCCAAGGACAAATTTTACAATTTATCCTATTATAATACTTATATAAAAATACTTCTTAAATTTTAAGGTATACTTGTCATACTCCTTTAACTAGAATAATTTTTTATATTTACTTTTTAAATTTTGAAACGTATTATTTTTTAGATAAAATAATACTTGTTAATCTTATTAAAAAGATAAATTTATCAATTTATTTAAAATCCTTAAAGATTTAACTTGAATTACGACCGTTTTATATTGTTTTCAAAATAGATGAAAAAGTTTTTGTTTTGAAAAATGATAATTTTTTAAGAATTATACTGAGAGTGTTTTTAAAATTTTTGTCTCAAAAAACATACGAAAATATTTTCAAAAATTCTGAGAACAAAAACATCTAGGGCCAATAGTTCTCTATTTTTTTTTTTTTGCATCTTTTTCTCTCTTTTAGGTACTCTAAATAAAGAATATAGGAGAGTTTGGTATCTAACTAGTCATTTAAAGTGAAAAAAAATATCCATATTAACCATTAAGTATCATATATAATCTTAATGAAACAAAAATTCAACGATTTCATCCAAAAAACAATGTGTTTTTAAAGTTTGGAGGTGAATTAGGATAAATATTATACTTCAAGAGACACAATATATATACTTTAAAGTTTTGGGGGTTTATTAATATAAGTGGCATAGTTCGGGAGAAATTCATAGAAGTTACCCTTAAATCAAAACTTTAAAATTTAGGTAAGAGAAAAAGAATATGAGAGAGAAATAGAAGCTAAAAGATAGAAATTTAAAGTTTTCTTTCTTTCTTTCTTTCTTTTTTTTTTTAACGGTGTGGATCCTCACTGTTATGACTGTTTTTTATTGTTGGATGTAGTCAAAATCATTTTTTTAATAAATCTAAGAAATATGATATTTTTACTTACATACAGTAGAAATTCCTAAGTTAAAAGGGGACAAAAGCTTTTAATTTTTTATTTAGTTGATTGGTATGATAGGGATGAAAAAAATGAATATACCTTCTATTGTATGGTATTAGAAGTAAAATCAAAAGATTAGAAAAACTATTATCCAGAAAATTATCTTTTTACTCAAATTTTCAGTAATTTTAGTTAAAATTGTGATAAAAAAGAAAGACAATTCAGTAATTTTGTTTCGTTTATGTTGTTGTTACAATTTTATCCTCACAAGTTAAGGTGGATAAAAAGTTCAATTACAAGAGTTTGGACTCGAATTTTTGTATTCTAATATTTGATACCATGTTCGTTTATCAATCCATCTCAAAACTTAAAAAAAGGCCAACAACACTATCAAATATCTCAACTTATCAATTTTCACACAAAAACTTCATAACATTTTGAATGTTTGGTCACTGTAACATATAAAAGTTTTACATGTAGCTCATTTTTATCTTACACTATAGGATATAAGTATTTTACACTGTTTTTATGTTCAAACCATGCTTTACATTATTTAAGTTAAAACCATTGGTTTAAACAAAGTTTTCAAACACCCTATGTTTTCCTACCCTTTTATTCATACCAAAGAGAGCACAAGAGCAACCACAAATTTGTAATAAATCTTCCCTACCTTTCATTAAGTGTTTACTATTTTACCGGTTGTTTAGCTGAGTGGTGAGAACCACGATTCCCACCACAAACTCAGTTATAAATAAGGTAAAGCTCTCACATGCTATAGTAACAATAAAAAAATTATTACAACGTAAAATTTTTAAATGCTATAATAAAAACAGTTCTAACAAACAATTTTTACCACCTTTCAAACACCACCGATCATTACATTAAAAAAAAGACCCAAAAAAAAAAACAAAATAAAAGGGACAAATTACATTAAAAAAAAGGCCGACGATTCGCATGCTAAAATCCGATTCCTTCGCATCAGAGTGTTCACACACGGACACAAGACAAGGAATTTTCCCACAGTCTCTCTCTCTCTCTCTCCCCCCCCCCCCCAAAATTTAGAAACCAATCCCCAAACTTTTATGTATTTAATTTTCCACTCTTCTTCTCCTACTTCTTTCTCTCTCTTTCGATCGTTTCCTTTTCTCTCTCCATTTCTTCCAATTTGGTAAGTAATTTGATTCAATCAATTTGAAATCAGTTGGATCATCTGAAGTAAGCCTTCTTCAATTTCCAATTACGTGTTTTTTTTTTTTTTTGTGGTTTTGGTTTTGGTTTGGTGGTTGTTTGGATAGTTGGTGTTGAAATTCGATCGCAGCTGGGAAATTAGGGTTTTGATTGAGATTTTTGGTGCGAATTGGTGGGAGTTGATGAGGATCGAGGAACTGGACGAGGTGGAGTCTGATCGGAACAACGGCGTTTACGGGACGCAGATTGTGAGCGTCGACGCCAAGCGAGCGCTCGTCGGAGCCGGCGCTCGGATCCTCTTCTATCCGACGCTTCTCTATAATGTGCTTCGGAACAAGATCGAATCCGAGTTCAGATGGTGGGACGAAGTTGACCAGGTCTGTTTCTTTTTTTAATTTAATTTGTTCCTCTTTTTCAGGGCAAAAAAGTTTGAATCTCTGTTTGTTAAGTTTATGCCTTTCGATCGAGAAATCGTTGACTTTTTTTTTTACTTCTGATTTTTGTGTTGGAGAGAATTAGCTGATTTTGATTGCGTAGCCAGTTTTATTGGCAGCTGATCAAGTGGCTGGATTATGTTTCTGTTTGGTTGCCGAGAAAGCTGATGCTGAAATTGCAGTCAAGTGTGAAAATTTGATATTATTTCGAGAAAATTGTTTGGGACCAGAGATAATGAAGAACCCCCAAACTATTGAGCAAAACTGAAAATGGCCAGGACTGATTTTCTGCTATTTTACATCTGTTTCTGTGGGCTTCCAGTCGCAGGAGTCTTTTCTCATAGGTTGTTTAGGAGATCGATAGAAGATAAATGGAAATGATTTCAGAATTCTGTTCATACCTTTTCTCCGTGTGAAGAACAGAGAGACTTAGCTAACGTAACACAAAATTATCGTTAAAAGGTTTCTGATTCTTATTTTTTTGTTCTTATGGAAAACCATGAAACTTTCAGTTTTGAGCGTACAGTCACTCAGTCACTGATCTGGGTGTCCTGGCTTAGCCGATGGTTCAAAGCTATGTTTTGGAGATGTTGTAAGGGACAGGGTCTGTTTTTTAGTTGATCTCCACAAGTTTGATTGGACTTGATTCTATTTGACAGTGTGTGTGAATTCGATTGTGTTTTATTTACTGAATGATAATGTTCTTTTCAGTTCCTGTTGCTGGGTGCTGTTCCGTTCCCTAAAGACGTTCCAAGACTGAAGAGACTAGGTGTTGGTGGTGTTATCACTCTCAATGAACCTTATGAAACATTGGTTCCGTCATCCTTGTATCTTGTGCGTATGCTCTCTTTATATGATTATCTTAGTTTTTGAAATGTTCTTGCCATAAAGTCTCTTTAACTTTTCTTGCACTATTGGCTTTGGAGCATATTGATAAATTTTCCAAACCAAACAACAAATGAAAAAAAAAGATTTAATTTTCCTAAATGTTTATTGTAACCAGAAAGTGAGAAGCGTTCCGTGCTTGCGTGTTTGTTTTTGTTTAGTGGATTCATGTATCGTTTGATGGTTTCAGGTCCATGGGATTGACCATCTAGTAATTCCTACAAGAGATTATCTTTTTGCCCCTTCACATGTAGATATTAGCAGAGCTGTGGAGTTTATTCATAGTAAGATATTCTCTTTTATTTCAACCATTCTAGCATAGAGATTAATGACCATATGTTGTTGAACATAACTATTCTCTTCTAGAATCTAAATCTGTTTTTTCTATCAGGGAACGCATCTGGCGGTAGAACTACTTATGTCCACTGTAAGGCTGGCCGTGGTAGAAGCACAACAATTGTTCTTTGCTATTTGGTAATATTCTATGCTTTTTATTGAAGGCTTGATGTGCTATTTGTAATTATTTTTTGAGTAAGCTACATGTTATCAGCATT
Source organism: Artocarpus heterophyllus (assembly GCA_025403435.1). NCBI lineage: Eukaryota > Viridiplantae > Streptophyta > Magnoliopsida > Rosales > Moraceae > Artocarpus > Artocarpus heterophyllus. The sequence goes on from CM046329.1 coordinate 3,538,002, forward strand.
CAGTGAATGGAGTTGTTTTGCATTTTGCAGGTGGAGTACAAGAACATGACACCAGCTGCTGCACTGGATTATGTGCGGTCTAGAAGACCCCGTGTTCTGCTAGCACCCTCTCAGTGGAAGGTATATAATGTTTTTGTCCCCAAGCTTTACGTGCTTTTTTAGAGCTGTGAAAAAAAAAGAATGCTTTTTAGTTTTTTCATGTTATTTATCACTGAATGCTTTCATAGGTTTCTATGCCTAACGGTCTGAAATTTGTTGTGTGAAATGAAAGTGTCATATTGCTTGTTTTATATCCTACCCAAAAGCTACAACTTGTTGGCATTTCTCAAATTCTTCTAACCAGCATAAAAAACTAGGGAACCATGTTTTAATTTTTTGCTTCAATGAATGTCAGGCTGTCCAAGAATTTAGCAGAAGAAGACTAGGCACTGCTGCATACTCGCCCTCAGGAGATGCTGTTCTTATTACAAAAGCAGATCTTGAAGGGTATCACGGTGCATCGGAGTACCTCGCTGGCAAGCAACTCGCGATGGTTCCCAAAGTGGTGAAGGCCAGTCCAATGATAGCAAGACTGTCCTGTCTTTTTGCTTCCTTGAAAGTATATGGTAGTTATGGAATGGTTGCAAGGCGGCTACCAGTGCCAGAGCCACGCGCTTGCTGAGTCCTTTTGCGACTAGCAAAGAATACCCCCAGTTTGCTGTTTGTACAGAAGAGCATTTTGAAAATAAGGGTAAGAAGCTTTATAAAGTTCCAATGCAGTCAGTAGCTTTGTGTTTATGAGAGAGAAGGTAAATGTAAGAAAAAAAAAAAAAAGGAGGCGGAATTGAAGGTTATGTATAACAGTGTTTTGATGGCTGACGAATGATTCTCTCAGTTCAGCTTGTACATAATACTTGCATTAATTTTGCTCTTTTTCTGAATCATTTTGCTTTTTTTTTTTTTCTTTAAATCTCTTTTTAAGTTTCTCGACTTTTGGGAGTAGTATTTAGCTTTGTTTATATTTTGATGGTAAGCGAGACGGCAATACCACAACTTGAATGAAGAAAACTAGTTCTCTGTGCAGCTGTATTTTCCAAGTCACTTAATGTTGAGTTTGATGTTATGCTCATTTGTTACGCAGTATTTAGACGCAGCATTATTTATTTATTTTGAGAAAAGCATTTAGATTACTCCAACAACGGGGTGCCGAGGGCAAGTTCTGAAACATGGTGTCAAACTAATTAGTATCCCAAATTTAGATATCTGATTTCTTACAAGGGTAGTTGGCACTTTTAGTTTATCATTTTCTTCGTAATTGCTCTGAGAATTGTTACTTTTATCTAATAATTTTCTGAGTTAATCGTGATTTTGCAAAGTGTAATTAATTGTAATTTTCCAATCTCGAATTTAGGGGGGGAAAAAAGAGAGGCCCCCTTCCACATCATGAAAACTCTTTTCTAAGTGAAAATTTCGTCTTTTTTTATTTTTTATTTTTTCCTTGGAACAAGTATTTACCTGTACAACTTTACATGAAAAGCTTAAATTTTTCACAAAAATAGAATTGAATATTAATTATCTAAGCAATGTTAGTCTAACACGCGTGCTCAGGTGACATACACGTCAAGGCCGTTTTCTTTCTTTCTTTTTTTTTTTTCTTTTTTTTTGAAATGAGAAACTTTTATTGAAATTAAAACAAGAACAAATATAGTCGTATGAGACCATTTATTACGAAAGAATCTGACTCCAAATACTTACTGGATCTATCAATAAAAATGGATGAAATACGGGGACTAAATTTAAGCATTGAGACCTAAAGGGTAAAAGCCTACTCGACATATACAATGGAGCATGACAAAGGTGCGTTTCGAAAACCCCACTATAATCGACGGAAAAGACCAATCGACTGAAGCCAAATCCTTCTTGTCGAGAGAACATAGGACACAGTCTCGGTTAAGGTCTAGCCGGACACCTACACACCTTTTAACAATAACAAAGGGAAGAAACAAACAAACTAAAATAAGAGGTAAGGAGATCACTTTCGTTATTACGACGATAAACCAACAAAACACAGAAAATAACCTACTTCTAAACGGCAAAAACATTACCAATTTGGTTTGATAAACACAAATTACCAATTTGGTTTGATAAACACAAAGCATAAAATAAATAGGTAAGACCCACCGTCGATGACGAAAATACTAGTGATAAGCCGACTATCGTCGAATGAGAACGAGGATTCCGTGAACCTACCGAAAAACTAATGCATAGCCTGACCAGATCTCTGCTGCCCCTCCTCTACCAATTGAAGAAAACAACACCACCATGGCTCCATCTTTTCGTTGAGGCCAAAGGAATACCATAGCAAAGTTGATCAAAGCCTCTAGACTAGAGGTGACAATAATCGTGTTCATGTCGACACGTTTACAGCACGACACGTTTAGCCCGAACACAAACACGACACGATTAATAAACGTGCCAGAAATACAAACATGAACTGGACACGCCCATGGTAAGCGTAACACGGCACGACACGATTAACACGATTATTAAACGTGCCGTGACGAGTTGACACAATAACAACACGTATATAACACGACACGATTAATAAACGTGCCAGAAATACAAACATGAACTGGACACGCCTATGGTAAGCGTAACACGGCACGACACGATTAACACGATTATTAAACGTGCCGTGACGAGTTGACACAATAACAACACGCATATAACACTTTATGACCCAATTAACTAATTTTTTTTTAAAAAATAAAAAAATAAAATTAAAAAAAATAAAAATAAAAAAAGCCAATAAAGAAAATTAACAAAAACACAATATCTAATTAATACTAACCTACTATAAATATTTCAAATATTTTTATTTTTAAGTTTAAATATGTTATAAATGGACGGGTCGTGTCGTGCCGTGTCAACACGTTTACGGCCCGTTTAATTAAACGTGTTAAGACGTGTTTAGCGTGTTAGTACGAATCCAGACCGTTTATTTTCGTGTTATTCGTGTCAACCCATTTATGACACAATTAATAAACGTACGGTCAAAACCCGTTTATCTCGTGTCATTTTCGTATCGTGTCATCGTGCCATGTTCAAAATTGCCGGCCCTACTCTAGCCCAAAGCAAGAAGGCTCCTCTCCACAAAATCTGTCTATTGCTTTGCCAAGCCGCCAATGACAGCCATTGGAGAAAGCTAGCCCACCCATGACAAATCCCCCAAACATCCCCCAAAACCCGAGCGAATAACCCCACCACTAAAGAAAATGACGCCATGATTTTTAGGCCACACCTTCAAGGGGCCATGAATCTGGAGAACCGTCCGAAGACGGTGCCGGACTTCGGTCCCATGACCATACGAAGAGAGGCTGCACACTTATGCAAAGAAGGAAAAAGAGAAATCCTAACAGAGGAAATAACCTTTTTTTTTTTTTTTTTTGGGCATATCCTTGTTATGTCTTCTTTCAAATTCTAACAGCCGTCATTGATGTTTTATCAAATACAAAGAAAAACAGAATAAAATAAACCGGACAGCAACTTATCAAATTGCCGAAAATTTCAAAGGGCGAAAAGCGCCAAACCAATGTGCTGCATCAGCTTTTGTCCTTGGCTGATCTCAACAAAGTTGAAATTACAACCTTCAAATAGGATATTCTAACCACTAGACGCACAGCCCAATGCCCCGTTACCCGTCTGAAGATAAAATAAAAATGCCATTCCAAGATTTCTTTTCTGGCATGTAAATGCACTTCCATTCATTTAAGTCCCACAATTGGGCAGCCTATTTTTGAGCTTGCAGTCACGGAACTCTAGAACTAAGCCCTTAATTTTGGCTTTATTTGACGATAAAGTTAGAACTTATTTACAGTATAGATCTTTTACATGCTACAGTATACAGTAAAAATATGTTACAATACTATAAAACCCTCACATATTACAGTATTTTAGTTCAAATCAATTAGTTTTAAGTATGCTCCTAAACAAATCTATCTTAAGTTTGTTCATCACTCACCTATTTATTTGGCTACAGACTTGATATGTTGAAATTTAGTAGTTTTTAATAGTTGTACTCAATAATGGAATCATTTTGTGCATAAACTATAAGGAAGTTAGGTTTTATTTTTGTTTTATATTCAAATCCAAAATCTACTTTTTATTTTTAATTGCTTTTTTCAGTGTGCCATCATGTGACAGGCTTTTCAAGCAAAGCTTTCAATTTTTTTTTCATGCCACATTTCTAGGTGCACTATTTTAGCATTTTGTTTCTCCATCGCATTCTTATCCAATCTTATCTTCATAAGATAACAAATATAAATCAGTATACTACAATATCAGTTTCTAAAAACTAGTGTTTTCAAATAATTAAGTTTATCCATTTGCTATGCTGGGCAAGTAATTTTGATACATTTCTTCTTACTTAAAAGGCCACTATCCATCATGACGAGATGTACAACTGCCTTGTCTACCAATCACTACAAAAGCCTTGCGTATGCTGTGTTCGAACTTAACTTTGACTCAAAACATAGGAAAAAGCTTATGCACTTCAGTAGTTGGATGAATAAAAAGTAACGATCTTGACTGGTTGAGCTACACAAAAATAGGGGGAGTGACACCCTTTTGAATTTCTTTTTCTTTCGATGTTGGGTATAAAATTTTATAAAAGTTATATTTTATCATTTTTAAAATTATATTTCGTCCTTATTTAAAATTATGATCCACTGCTCCTAATGTTTTATATATCTTTCATTTAATTTTTCTTAATAGTGTTAGTATAAGCTTTTATTTTTATTATTAGTCTATTTTATCTATTCTAAATTTTTATTAGTATATGTATATTAGATATTAGAATTTTACAATTTTAAAAATTTAACAGAAAATTGAATATTTTAATATATTTAATTTTGTATTAAATATATTTAATATATTTAGCATATAGGTCGTCCATTTTTATCTTTTTATTATCAATTATTTATAAACGAATAACCTCTCTAAACTATTTTCTAATAGTATTATAAGGTGTTTAGAAGAGTAATTGAAACTACACACTGTAGTGTGCAAGTGTTTTATACTGTAGTAAACTTTGGCTTTACACTGTAACATGTGAGAGCTTTATACTGTTGAAGTTTAAAATATATAGTTGAAACTACTCTCCCAAACAAAGCATTAATCTATAAAAGTTTTACTATATTCTTTTTTAACCTTTTATTTAGTGTTGATAATAATGGATATATATTAGATATTGGTAGAAATATCAGCATATCTACAATATTTTAGATGAAAGAGTATAGGAATAAATAAATATAATACTTTAGGAATATTGTCAGGAACTATCTGTATTTCTTTGGTACTCAGGAGAAAAATTATCTTTACCCCGTATATTATTGAGAAAATATAGATACATAATGATAAAGCTGTTACTTTTTTCTAATTCCTTGATCATGAAATTTATTTTGTTTTAATTTATTTATCCTTTAACAAGTTAAATTTTAGTTTCATGATGAATTATGAAATATTTCTTATTCTTGTTCTTTTTTCTTTTTTGTGATGAGCATCATTTTTTTTTCGAGAAATAAAAAGATAATTGTAACTTTCTTTTTTCCCATTTCGCTAGCTTATATAATGTAGTTTTGTTTCTACTTTCTGCCTACCCATTTAAGTTCTTATAAATCTATATATACTTAGCAGCATTATATATATAATTTATCTATATAAGGTTGGGATTTTCAACTATTAAGCAATATCGCGTAATAGTACTGTGAAAGAGACCCATCTGAATCTTGATCATGTAATTTTACCATACGTTTCGTTGTGCTATTCAGCGGTACTAACATATACGTAGTTGGCTGGTTGCAGAAATGGACTAAAGGGTCATTTCATCCGATTCTACCAGGAATTTAGAATTTAAATCGCTTCCACTTCAATTTTTTTAAACAAAAAATACACATACATAAACACCATCAAATCACAATATTATTACATAATAACATACCATATTGAATTGAAATGTCAATATTGATGTTATATTTGTCACTAAAAATCTTATATGCTATTCTATTTTATGCGCTAGCGATAATGTTTTAAATGCTAATCTATCTTTTGTTTACAACTATTAGGCCTTAAATTTTGTAAAAGTAAACCTTTTAACATTAAACTATTTGAAGATGATAATGTTATAGTGATTAAGAGGAAAAGTTAATACATAAACCAATAGATATTAAATGTTAAATTTGCTATCAAGTTTAGGAAAAATATCCAAAACATCCCATGTGTTTTGTTAAAATACTACTTTGTCCTTCTTATTATTAAATGTCTAAAATATCTTGTGTTTTTAAAATCATACACAAAATATCGCATGAAGAGAATAAACTTTTTAAAAAACTAAAATTACCCTTTCTAATATTTACTAAATACAATTTAAAACATTATTAAACCCAAATAGTATATAAAATCAATCTTAAAAAGTTAAAAACTCTCAAAATTTTTGAAGTATTTGCTTAATTGAAATATTTATTTGAACATTTTAAAATATCATTTATTTTATTTTTAAGTCAAGTCATATATAAAATAACATTTAATATATATTATGAAGGATAATCTTAAAAATTTTTAAAAATTAATTGCTTCAAAGTGTAATTTGAGTATGATTTTGTAAACACATAGGATGTTTTGAGCATTTTAATAATAAAAAGGATAAAAGTGGTATTTAAAAAAAGAGATATTTTGGGTATTTTTTCCGAGTTTAGTATATATTAAATTTAATACTAAAAATGATATTGCATTAAAAAGTGTTTTTCACACTCAAATGTCAAAATTTAATATTGACATATCAATTTAGCATATCACATTAGAGATGCTCTAAGTAACCAACAATACTTGCATGTCCAGCTAATTATTGGTCACTATTAAGAAAAATCAACAAGAGATCAGGAACAAATCCTAGTCATAAACATGGAAATTACGTGATGCTCGCAAGATATTGAGGAGTAACATTTTAGATATATAAAACCGTGTGCACTGCTAAAAGCAGCAGGCCAATATTATATTGCAAGAGCGGCAATAATAAGCTTCAAACAAAAAGCGGTTGGTGAGAGCCCTTGTGTGGAAGAATCAGAAAAAGGTGAGTTAGGCCATGTTGTGATATTCCTCCTCGCATTACCACAATTCCTTCTGCAATTTCTTTATGGGACCAAACCTGCACATCACCAAAAAAACAAAAGCCTTACAAAAAATCTGCAATATATTATATATACTACAGTCTGATATATATACATATATGTATGTATATCTTCCTTCTTCCCCTAGCAAGCTATCTTTTATAAAAGCATCCAAAATCTTCCCATAAAGTGAAAGAATTGAATATCACCTTTTTAGGTTCAACAAGACATGTCATTCCTATTTATTTTTGTTTTCTGTTACCTGTGGAAAGAGAAATTTCCCTCTTCTCAACTTCCCATTATAACCTCATTGGATCTTTCTGATATTTTTGTTTATGTAATATAAGGGTGATTGGGAAGTATGGTTTGAACTGTAACTTTTGAACTAAAAACTATAGCATATAATGCTTTACATTGTAGCTCATTTTTTATGATTATTGTAATATATAAGAGTCTTATATTATAGCATCTAAAAGTTTTAGTTAAAACAAATTTTATGAAAGGCATATATCTATACATTATACTACGTTTGTTTGGATTCTTAATAATATCAAAATACTCCACCTTTTTGTCCATCTGTTTGGAATTTTGTTTTTCAATTATACATGTTTATTTAACGTGTATTCCATTAATGTAACATATACATAGAGAATTCCTTTCTTAAAGTTTCCTTCCTCTTAAACTTAGAATTACATTTTCTTTTAGGTAGTGAATATTTCTTTATTCATTTTCCCTAATTTCTCCAAAATTTATACGAAAATTATTGTCGCTTCGAATTACAAAACGCATCTCTATGTAAGTATCACAGTACATTTATAGTACTCTTTATAGGTACGAGTCTTAGAATGATGCTATGCAATGAAGATAATAACTATTTTAGAAAAGAGAATAACAAGGGAAAGCTTATATTCTCGCATACCCAATCACACATATGCAATATATATATATATATATATATATATATATATATAAATCAAATACATGTATAAAATATCTTTTATCCATCTATCCCATCAGAGACAAAAAAAAAAGTTTGAGGACATCATTTCAATCATAATTTTGCGGCTCCAACGAACTTTTTTATAATGTTTTTAACTGTATAATATAATATTTTTAATTTTAACTTGCAGTTTTACTTCTTTTTTTTTTTTTTCTGGTTGAGTATCTGCCCCACGGGCTATATAAGAGTTGTCGTGTGTGTGTGTATATATATACACACCTAAATTATTATAGGTGATTTTGGTCATTTCAATACCTAAAGTTGATTCTTGTCCTTGCATTCTCTGTTCCCTCTTTATTCCCTTCCGAACCAACGACGAACCTGCCTATAGTTTCCATGTTGATGTTTTAACTTTTTTCATGCACGTCCCATGAAGGGAAAAGATAACATGCACGATATACACACACACTCTCTCTCTCAAAGAGAGCTAGATGAGCACATCTTTACTCAATAATACCACAGGAAAAGCTCGAATCTCGAATAGAATAAAGCAGTAAAGAAGGCTTTCAACTCTCTGTAACAAAATAAAAAACAAAGAGTCTAACTGAAAAAAAAAGAAGAAGATTTTTCATGCACGTTTACTACTATAAAGATTCCATTGTCTCCAATAAGAAAAATTCTGACTGATACATATATATATGTGTGTGTGTGTGTCTACATATTTTTGTGTGTGTGTGTGTGTGTGTATATATATGAAGTGTATGGTGAAGCTAACGATCCCACTTCCACTTCCACTTCCTTTCTAGTGGTTTTTCAAGTTTCCCTTTCGACTGAATTTTCTAATGATTATATATGAAAGCCACTTCCAAAATCAAATCAAATTAAATCATGATTTGAAGTTTAAGCTTTAAAAATTTTAAAAAAGGAGACCTACTAACTTCTATTTGGCAGTACTTCATTTATGACTTTTCATGAAGGGACACAGATTATGCGTATTATTGATAGTGTGCAAAAACTTAAAGGCATCAAATATTTGGCCAAGAGCCTTTTTTTGGGCGACTAAATTAACTAGAGGACAGCTTCTAGGTCGGAACTTATAAAGTTTTTCTCTTAACACAACCTAAAGCTAATTTCCTTTTCATATGGTTAGAGAACCTAAAGATCATGAAACACAATCTAAGAGCTCCTTCTGAGTTGAGTTAGAAAGTTCTTCCCATTTGTCTAGAAGTAAAGGTATGTAGATTTCTTTAAAAGCAAAAAAAAAAAAAAAAAAAAAAAAGGAAACAGGATAGAAATATAGTTAGAGAATAATAAATTATTAATATAGGAGTTTTTACAAGTACACCTTTAAGACATGCACACGTGTACACGTCACTTGTTTGTTGTACTCATATTTGGTACGTATATACCTAGCTTGTTGTCATATTTCTACGTTCATGGGTACCATACAGAAATCTCTTGAGGAGGCAATTTTAATGCTTTTGATAATTGCGAAATAAATTAATGCAAAAAAGTAAAGGAATTAGCTAATCTCTAGTTTAGAATTTGATTGTAAAACATTCCAAAAGTGAAAAACTTAAAGAAGAAAAGAGACAGAGAAAGAGAAAGAAATCAACTTGTATTTGCTTTAATATATGAGTATATAGCAACTGTAGCCATTCGAGGCTAGCTCAAGTGGTTGGCTGCATAAGTGCGTATGTATGTCTACTTGAGTTAAGATCTTTGTGGTCTCATTTAGCCTTAGTAAAGTGGGAGATATAGGCCCACACCATATTAAAAAAATTATATAGCAAGTGTAAGTACGTCAATATATAGTTGCATTATCAATTTGTAAACTTAATCTATCACAATCAAGATACTACGGAATGCAGGAGCAAGAGTACTTCTTGTAATTCAATAATAAGAAGTATAGATGTCTCTTATTATTTGAAGTGTTCGACAATATGAAAATAGAAAAAAGCAAAAGAACCTATATTGGAGAGAGAAAAAAATCAATAAACGTTTTCATTTCTATGAAGAGAAATAATCATATATATGAACCCCCCATTCATATACTACAGTCAATTCAACAACAGCACATTTAAGAAAGTATACATGTTGCAATTTGCTCAAACTCTTTGGTATTTACTTCTGTAAAGAACAACAAAAGAGACATTATACAAAACATCTGAAAATAATAAAATAATAAGAATATTATTATTATTATTATAATTATATAAATATAAATATATAAGGCCATAAAAGATATGATACTGTAAGCATTCTACGGTGATGATTTTCATGCAAAGGGGATATGGGATATGTTTTGCTTCGGGTCTTTCGTTCTCCTTCTATTTTTGTCAGAAGTGAGAGCAGCCTTTTCCTTAATTTGCTTTCTTTTTTTCTTTTCTTTTCTCTTCTTTTCCCCCTTTTGTTTCTTTCTCTCTTTCCTTTCCAATATGGACTACTGTTGCACAGTTAGTTTCAGTTAAGAGGCATATATATGTGTGTGTGTATATATATGAGCTTACCCAAGGCATGGCCCCATAGAGGAAAAAGAAAGAAAAAAGAGCAAACTGTGGATGGGCAATTTTCTTGGCCTCATGACGTTGAAAAGAACTTGAGGAAGAGAAAGAGGCTTCAAGTACTAATGATGATGATAATGATGTTGTCTGTGAGGATTTTTATTATTATTTTAATAAATTTTTTTTCACTCCTACCCATGATGATCTGGGTTGTCAGGGTCAGGCCAGAAGGAAGAGTATTTCATCCAGTCTGCTTCTTGAGGGACGTTTGTGATGGATGACTCCTGCAAAAGAATATTACCAAAAACCAACATCAAAAGATAAGGATTAGGGTTTCTTCTATTACATACATGAAGTTTGTAAGCTTGCAACAAAAGACAACGACGAAAGAAGCAGCAGCCACAAATTTCTACACTTCTATAGTTTCTACTTTTCTTGTAGACTTAACCTATATGTGAATTATTACACATATGACAAGGTGTATTTGATAAAATTAGTTGTAACCAAAACTTTTAATTGTTATAGTATAAAGCTTTTGCATACTATAATAATTAAAATAACGTAAGCTATAATGTAAAGTTCTCACATACTACAGCTTTCAATTCAAAATTTTCAGTTCTAACCATAGTTTTCGAACATCCTAGACAACTATAAAAATTAATATTAATTATTTTTTTCTCATTGCACCATAGTTTTCATTTTTTGTAATCTATCTTCACTTAAATGGTATAAGAAAAACAAGTTAAACCCACCACCCCCAATTAAGTTTTGGCTTTTAGTCTCACATTTTGTATGAAAATTAAAGGGGGGAAAAACATATAGCTCCTGAGTTGTTACTTGAGATTTTCATCACTTTTTTCTTAAAGTAGAGAAAGAAAGAGAGAACCTAGATATTTCATCACCACCAAGGTCTTCAATTGTGGGCTTCTCGTTTCACATGGTCTTATATCATGATACATTTTTATTGTATCTGATAACAACATCTACAACTTTCGGTCTGCGCTCTAAAGAAAAATTTAACCGGTAATAAAGTGTACTTGCAAAAACGAATATGTTTTGTGTTCTCAATATTCCTTTTTTAAAAAAAAAAAAATTCTTCGACAATGTTGTCTTTAATTCTGGTTGGGTGACAAAAAAAATATTCCAGTCTAGATATGCTAGGTGCAAATTTATCCTCTTTTATTTTTTTTGTTTTTTCTTTTTCAGGAGAGGGGGTTAATATTTATTCATATATACCACTTCAAAACCACCAAAACATATTAAAATGTAAAGAGAAAAAGAGAAAAAGGAAAAAAGGCTTGGGGGGCTTCTATCTTTAATTTAAACTTATAATACTAACAAAGAATATTGTTTAGTTTTTCTTTTTTGAACCCCTTTTATATATCTCTTCCTTTCCCTTTTCCTTCCTTAGCTAGTTTATAACATGAAGCAATGAAATACATGAGAGAGAGAGAGAGAGAGAGAGAGAGAGAAGTAAGTAGTCATAAATTTCTGGGTCAAAAAGTTGAAAGTAGTTACTTCTTTGATATTAGCAGTACTTGAAGTGCATCCCATTATGAGTTCTTCCAATCCAGACGCTGACCTTCCCCCTAGCTTATGATGTTGTTGCTGCTGCTGTTGCTGTTGGTGCGCTTGTTGCTGTTATACATACATATACATATATTCATGTATTCAAAGTTAGATAAAATAAAATAAGTGAAAAAATCTAATTCTAATGATAATGTCTTCAACATAAGTAATTAATGAAAAGTCATGAGAGACAAAATTTCTTGTTTGCAATTTAGCATGCAAACATTCAAAAAGCAATTAGCAATCATTATTTTAGAAATTTATCTGCATGATTTAAACTATATATTTATATATGTGATGTATATATATAGTTGATATAATATATTATAAATACCTGGAAATTCTCGCTTTGGAGCATGATTCTGGAGACGTGGTAGGCATCCTGATCAAGAATGATGGAGGTGTGATGGAGAGGAGGAGGAGGGATGATGTTCGAGATCGGGGGCGATGGACGGCTGATGTGAAACGCGGACGTTGCGATCTGATGATGTATTTGTTGTTGTTGATGGTGGTGATGATGTTGATGATGGTCTTGGACCATATGGTGTGCCCTCTGCTGCTGATCATCGCATGTGACTGCTCCTCCTCCTCCTCCTCCTCCTCCTCCTGGGGCTTCCCTTACTGTTGAAGCATCTCCTATTCCCACCTGCCATGTATATGGACAATAATCAATTGATAGTAATTTGGACATCACATCCTCAATTAACGAAGAAAAATTATTGCCATAATAATTAACTATATATAATTATTATTGATTATGCATTATAATTAGCTTAGCTAGGCAGTCCATTTTCAACTGTTCCTAATCTTTCTCTAACATAGACATATATATATATATATAAGTATATATATGTATATGTAATTGGTCATAAAATATCAATATGTTGCCATATTGATATCAAGTTATTTAAGTATGCAACTTTTTGGTGGGTGAATTGGGTTTTGAGTTAGATGACAATAGTAATATCAAGTAAGGTCCATGGAGTTTGTCATGCTTATATTCAAGCAATGACAACTAAAAAAAAACTTTGGATATATAGAAGTTTGGATTGCCTGATTGATTATTACATACTAATATTAATATTAATATTAATCTTACCTCATCAAAGCTTTTTCTAAATGGAACAAAGCTGAAGTGATCAGATTTCAAGTGAGGAATACTCTCTAAACCACTGTAAGCAGTAGTAGTACTAGACATCTGAGCAGCAGCAACTCCAACAGACAATTGATCATCAGATGATCTCTGAGGAGGATTAATGTTTATCTCCTTAGAAGAACAGCTCCCACTCCCACTGTCTCTCCGGCTACTCGGCTCGCTAATACTTCCTAATTCGCCGCCGCTGGTGACCATCGTTGTCGCGTTGAGACTCCTGTCGGACCAATTGCATTGCCTAGGCTGAGTCTGGTAGAAAATCTTGGAAACCACAAGCTCTCCTTCTTTCTCCTCCTCATGCTGTCCCAAGTGGTATTGGTGCATGACCCAGTTGGTCTTTTCGGGTTTTCGGTTCTTCCCAAAGTTGGTGTAGAGGACGAGGATTTTCTTGCAACCTTTTTGCTTTCCGTTCACCATGACTGGCCTGGTCTTGCCCGTTTTGTGCCACCTAGTTTCCCCTCCTTGCAAGTCACACTCGGTTTGGATTTTTCTTCGCTTTCTTGTCCCGGTTGTGTAAGCTTTTGATGGCCTGTGGAAGAAATGCCTGCTCAAACCGTCTCTTGTCACTCCTGCCCAAGAAAACCAAAAAAAAAAAATAATAATAATAATAATAAAAGTTAGGTCAACTTAGGTGCAACAAACTAAGAAACAAATGCGATGGAAATTATATTTTCATTAATGACATGAATTTATAATAGCATGCATGGCCTTTCATATATAGTTCATAAAGCTTTTAATACAAAATGTATCAATTGGGGACTCAATTATAATCACATTAAAAAGCTTTCTTTTAAATTATTTTAAATAACTCTAACATAAAAGTTTTATGAATTGAATCCAATTAATCATGGACGTAGGAGTAATATATACATGAAGAACTATGTTGAGAAGATAGAGAGAGGGAATGCAATATATTATAGTGAGATTAATATATATATATATATATGTCTAACCTGGAAGTTTCTCAGGATGGGTATAACAAATACCATCTTCTCCTTCAATAGTAGGGATAAACTCATCTATCAAAGGGTGAGACTTCATGTCTTTGTCTTCTACCTTTGCTTCCAGATGTTCGATCAGTTCTTGGTCTGTCGGGTCGAATTTCACTCCGGCTGGTAGACCTAACCAATTCTGCAATTAACTCCATTCAAAACCTTTTTTTTTTTTGTCTTTTCGAAAATAAAAAATAAAAAGCAAAAGAGAAGCAAAGAAAGCAAAAGGGATAAAAAAAAAAAGAGAAAGAAAAAGAAGAAGAGGACCCTTTACTTGAAATTTAGATTTGGTTTTAATGAAAAATGATTTATTACTATGGAACAACAATATTAATGTTGTTGTCTCAACTTCATACAGCTAATTATAGCAAAGCTAAAAAATATAAAAAATATATCTATAACATGTTAATTTTGTATTATTTCATTACCGGCTTTCCTTCAAGCTTGTGCCCACAACCGGGGCAGTGCTTGGATCCACACATCTGATGCTCTTCGAGCTTCGCATCGATGAGATCGGAGCTGCTGATGGACCCCAGATTACTCTTGTTCATTGCTAATAATTTTATGATGATCACCTTGAAGATGAAGAAGAATAAGAAGGAGCTGGAGGAGAGATCTATATCTATATATGTATAAATATAAAATACTATCTTCTTTCTTTCAAACTAGAACTGATCATGAGCTTGTTCTTATCAGCTGTTGTGCCCTCTAGAAAATTATCATCTTCTTCTTCAGAAAAGTAAAGCTCGCTTTTCATAATATTCTTCCCCGCAGCCAGTTTACTAGCAGCTACACCTCCTTTTCTCTGCAGAATATATATGGAAAAATCTCAGAAGCAATATATATACACACATATATATATACTGTTTGATAAACTATATAAATAAAGGGGGTTAAAGAAAGAAAAGAAAGAGAATTAGGACATCATAAAATATGTATATATTCATATGATTATCGTTTGTGATACTGGTCTTACAAATATATGATCAAAAAAGGGTTAGAAGAAAAAGACAAGAATATAGTAATAGAAAAATACTAGAGTAATAAATTGAATACAAGTACAAGCTAGTTTTGTAGCGTGTGATTGCTTTCCCCAGCCAAATCCAATCAAAAACCAAGAAGTTTCGCAAAAACCAGATTAGAAAACACTATTAAGAAAAAGAAGCAGAAGGAAGAAGAAGAAGAAGAAGAAGAAGAAGAAGAAGAGAGGAGGAAAAGAAGAAACTGTCACAGTGGGATTGAGTTATAAACCTGCTTTAACCATGGAAAACACCAGAATCCCCTCTCTCTCTCTCTCTCTCTAGTCTCTACTTTAACTGAAGCCAGTGAAGAAAAAAAGGACAAAAGTGTCGCCCTCAAAACCCTATACTCTACAAATATTATAATTATGCCACCTTTCAGCCTTTGCAAGCTTAAGAAGAGCGTATTTCTTTAGGCGGTTTATGAGAGAGGGAGAGAGTGAAGAGGATAGAAACAAAAAACAAGAAGTTTGGGTTGGGTGTGGGGGGGTGCTGGTTTCTAAAGCTAGGTATAGCTCATAAGGGAAAGGCCTCACTCCCAAACCTTTGTTTGAGCCTTGACTACTACAAAAGCAAAAGGCAAGAAACGGCCTTCACAGCTGTTACTAATAAGGCGCACAACAACAGTACTCAAAAGCAGAGCAGACCCATCTTTTTGTATTACATATATATTTTTTTCTAATTAAAAAAATCATATTTATATTTTTAACATAAACAAATCTGTAAGTAGCCATTGGTTAAATATTTTTATTTTTATTTATTTTAACTGTTGAAATAATACATGGGCATTTTTTTTATTAGGAGAAAAAACGGTTCTTTTGTGAATATATAGGCAAGAGAAAACTTTTGAGTAATTAAGAGAGAAAATCAGAAAATTATGTTACAGTAGCATAGTTTTTGCATAAGAGATTTCAAATAGTTTCAAGAATATAATGACCAGAGTAAAGTTATTTTCTTTAGGGAGAGAAGTAGAGAGAGAGAGAGAGAGAGAGAGATGTTGTGTAAAAATAGTAGTGATAAAAAAAAAAAAAAAAAAGAAGATGATAAGAGCTCACATGGGTTTTGAGCTGGAGTGCTGATCATGATGCTTTTGCCATGAATGTTGCTGAGGGGAGGGGGGATAGAGAGAGAGAGAGAGAGAGGTATTAGAAGGTTGCTTGATATGCAAGGCAAAATGAGCAGTATACTTGATGGACCACCACCACCCCTTCTAATTAAAACATCCACAAAATTATATTATGAAAAAAACAGAGAAAAAAATTTATGAAACTTCAAGTAGAAGCACTGAATAAATAATCTCTTGCAAAAAGGAAACAAGTAATAAATAAAAAGGAGGAGGGGGGAAAAATGACGATCATTTTACATGTACTATATTTTTTTATCCCCTTCTCGATCTTTTATTGGGCTTGTGCTATGCATTGTAGAGAGGAACTCTAATGTACTTCCCGCTCATACAAATTATATTGCACATGTAATGTAATGTGAAGGACCCAGTGTGTAGTGGACCCACCCATTTAAGTGGGCCCCACCTCTGAAATCTACTGCTCTCAAAAGTGTCTTGATCTGATGATGGGCTAACCTTCACGTTTATAACATTCGTATACAGGCAGTCAAAAATAAAAATGATGGAAGGTCCAAAATGAAAAAATGATGTTTGAAGAACATATATGTAGATGACCATGATTACTGCTCATTTGTCTGATATGCTTTATGCCCAAAAAAAATAAAAAAAAAAATAATAATATAAATAAAATAAAATTGGACCGTGTAAAAGTGTCATTGGTTGGATAGCACTGACACTGAGGAATATATACTTAGGAATATATAGAACATAGCTACACAAAACACACCATTCAACTTGTGAACAACCTTTGATTAGTCCTCTCTTTTTGTCCCTTAAGATGGACTGAGAGAATCAGATCATTGCCCTTATCCAATGAGTTTACTTTTGACTAGTGAATAGGGGAACCCACTTAACTTAAACCATTGTTTTTATGTTCTGCACTCTTGGCATGTTGTATATATACATGTACAATTTACATCTTTTTGTTTATGAATTTTTATTTTATTTTATTTTATTATCATTTTTTTGCATGTGTCAAGGAATATATATCAGCAATTAAAAGGAAATGAGAAGAGAAAAATTCTTTTTATACGAAATATTCCCAAAAACTTCCCAGTGCAACTGGAGGGAACATCTTTATGAGGGGAAATACTCCTTTTTTTTTTTTTTTTCAAGAGTTTCATGTCTGTGTATGTACGAGAATATTACTTCAAAAAGAATAATACTTGGTGCATTATGTTGAAATTTTTGCTGAGATTCAGACAAATAATGTAGATTTTGTAGAATGAAGAATAACCTGCATGTTGCCTCAATCCAAACCCACAAAATTCTACAAGCATATTTTTTTCAACGGTAATAAATTAATACTTCAAGAGTTGATTTTAACTTAGAAATATATATGTACGTATGTATGTATGTTTCGAGAAATTGAGGAAAGTTAGCTCGAAGACAATAGTTAATCAGGATATTTATTTATATAGTAGGTTCCACAACAAAGTAGAGTGGTAGCTGCTAGCTAGTATAATAATACTTTGATACATATTCCTATTTATATTCTTGGCTGAAAAAATTGCTTCATATATATATAATTTGTATTTGAGCACATGTTCTTTAGGGTGTATATATAACCATTTCACCAAATTTTTGAATCCCGCATATGTCGTTTTCTTTTGGTAATAGACAAGTATCCTAGCAAAGTGTCTTGCTGTAATTCAATTTATTGTGTTAATTAAGGCTGACAAAAAAAAAAGGTTTGTTGAGATGTGAATCAAAATTTGAATATGATTCTATACATTTTGCTTTTAATTATAAAGCAGACTGTTTTTCTTAGGATAAAGTGTTAAAGAGGAAAAAGATGTGGACGGGGATAAAAAAAGGAAGAAGAAAAAAAAAATAAAAGAGGAAGTCACATTGGCTCAAAAAAAACATTCATCAATGAGTTTGTCATAATGGTGTTTGTGCATGTTTTTACGAATTTTCTCATTGTCCATAAGTTTATAACTGCAAATTATGAGTGGTCGGCAATCCATGTTTGGCATAAAATAGTAAATCTGAAGGACATATAATGATAGCTGAAAGTGGCGCGTAAGAGAAGACCGAAGGAGAGTAGAAAAATAGAAGAATTGAAGAAGATTTTATTATTATTATTATTATTATTATTTCATTTATTTTACTTTTTCATTTATTTTTCTTTTTCCCCGGCCAGGCAAAAGTGAAAAATCATATGCCCAACGCTGCTTAGGGCAATATATCTATCAGTATGTTTGAGTTTTTAAATCACAATTTGAATAATTTTACTACAGTATTTTTTCTTACAAAAATTTAAATCTTTATTTAAATACTATACTTAAATACTCGTAACAAACACACCCTATATCTAATATTATATATATATATATATATAGATAGAGAGAGAGAGAGAGTACGGACGGTCAAGTTTGTGATGTGAGTTGGGTATGACCCCAAGATGCAATGGGAAAGAACTTGCAAGAACTGATGTTAGGTTTATCTAATATATCTGCCAATTGCTATCGCTTCCCTTTTACTTCACCATTTTGTGTCTTTGACTTTGAGAACCTTCTCAAGTGCTAACAAGTAAAGAAAGAGAGACATCTAAAGCTAATTTAAGATAACCGACCAAAGCTCCTAAATACGAATTTTGCTCTCACGAAATTTAAAAGCCTTGCCAAACTCACCATTAATCTACCCACAAGGAATATATTCTTGTTCCCTTTTCTTTTCCAGTTGAAAATGGGCAAACATTCAAGTTAAAAAATAATAATAAAAAAATAAAAAAAGAGTATCTTCTCCTGCATAGCCGTTTAAAAAAAGGGTATGGACAAACCAAAAAGAGTTTCTGAAGCATTTTTTTTTCTTTCTGAGCTTTGCACAAACATACAGGACTACGGTTTTATCATGATATTCTTTTCTGTTTAGGTATCATCACTTCGGCTTGATACGAAGTAAACATTCTATTTTTTCTATTGGGAGATTTCTAATAATTAAACAAGTTATTTTAATAATATCATAAATAAAGCATGTTTGGATGCAGTATGTCCCCATAATCATTTTGTTTATCTGGCTACAAAGCTTAAGTGAAATAAATAATAAAACCATAAAGTCACTGAGCATATGCTTTCTTGCATGCAGTCTAATCAATTTTCATTTTTCCTCAATTTTATTCTATATGATGAAAACAAGAAAATCCCTCCACCAAAGACGGATAGCTTTATCCCTCTCTTTAACTTCTTTTATTTCTTTTCCTTTTTTTTTTTTTTTTGGCTGCAATTATTCCGACCCAACGTACTCCAAAAATTTCCATGGAAAAGATATCATATCCAATGGCAATCACTAGCACTACTAAGTTCTAATTTCCCCAAAATGAGTGTATTTCAACCTATGAATGATGCTTGCAACTTAGAAAAGAAAGCCAGCCTCTAACCCCCTCCTCCTTACTTTTCCAAGTCACCCCAAATAAAATTCTCACAGCCTAACAGAAAACATATCATAAATTAGATGTTTGAAAAGAAACCCAGTAAATGGTATCCCACCTTCTCTTTGACAAGCTACTGCCTAGAATGATCTCGTAACCACTTACCCTATTATCCTTGACCATCAACTTTGTATGCCTCAAGTTTGTCCATCGTTTTCAGCATCAACAAAAAGCAAGGGCCGAGTATAAATTGAGTCTGGATCTTCAAACTTGCGGCTGAGACAGTAGGTCCTCCTTAACCTATATAAAATGCAGCAAACAGAACACCATATGCAGAACATTGTTGATGTCATTCCTAGAACTTGTGAGATTTGTTGTCGAAAAGTCCTACCAACACTATTGGAAATTAAGATAACAATAAAATGGTATAACTGATTTAATTTCTCCGAAAACTCACTTCAGGTAACTATTAAACCTGAACATAAAATGAGTCCCTTTTCCATGTTTTCGCCAACAGCAAAGGAAAAAGACAATGACAAAACCATTGTCTGATAAACTCCACCACTAAGAAATACAAAAGTGCTTCTTGCCAGAACCAACGATTTATTAATTAATTAATGAACAACAAGATTCCCCTCGTTATTTTAAAACAGATTTTTGCTTTTAAGGGAACTTGACGGGATTGAACTCTCAAACGCTATAGTCACAGAAGGTCAGCACCTGCCCAGTTCAGTGTACAAAAGAATCACTTCGAATTGAACTTGCTGCTAACAGAATCGTAGCTTGGGAAATAAATGACTGCAAAACAAATTTAAGAAGAGAAGCAGATGAATGATAATACAACCAAACAAAATTAATGAATTTAACAACAGAAACTCCTCTATAAACTGGATAAGTACCGCCTCCATATGATGCCAGTGTGAGAGGAGAAGATAGAAGCTTTTGGGCTATTGAAGCAATATCTTTTACTGTAACCTCATCCACGGCCTTTAAGAAATGATCCGCTTGCATCCTAATGCAATACGAAATATATATATTTTTTATTAGTAGTAAATCTCAGGTAGCAGAGGGCAAATTATGAAAACATAGGTCTCACACCCCCTACATAGGAAAGTACCTAAACATCAATTTAACAGAAATATCTTGAGAAAAAAGAAATACCAACCATCCTTCCCAAAAACATAGTGCCAAAATTAACACGAAAGTACAGAAATCAACTCCCCCTCCTCCTATAATTAATAATCAATCAAAGTATTGCTATCATTAATAATTATTTTGGCTCTGTTCAATTATCTAACCATAACATGACTTGCAGTCTTCTCTAATAATTCCACGGAAACAACTATCTATCCATCTCGAGCTCTACATGGCAATCTCTAGGGTAAAGACATGATTCGTTCCGAATTTATGAAAATGAATTCTTGCTTATGCATAATAATAGCTCAAACAACATGTGGCATACTGGTGTCATCAACTAAATGGCACACTTCGCTCATAAAACTTTTTAAGGAAACAAACTCCTCAGTATCCACATCAGCAGCCAAAAAGAACACAAGATTTGCTCACATATGAAAGCTAAATTAGCAACCACGACATGCACAATAAATTAATTAAGGTATGCAGAATACCACCAAACAGATGTAAGAAATCTTACGTGTAAGAATATAGTAAAAAATCTCAACACCTACAAATAACACATCATGGAGCTCATACCTCTTCCCATACGTCAAAACTTGTCTCCCTATATCTTCTGAAGCAATCATCTACAGAAAACAGACTGAAGGCTTAGCAATTTCGAATCCTATGATTCCAAGAAGCATGCCTAATACAACAAAGAAGAAACTTTTATGAATAACACATAAAAAGCAGTTTGCATACTCTAGATTCCAAATTCATCAGAATGGCAGACTTCGTCGACTTTTTAGCACGATCTAACTGCACTTGGTCCACTGCATAAAATAGAGATAAACATGTCAGCAATGGGATCCAAGTAAAGTTGGATGCTCAAGAAACAATTATATGTAGGTAGAGGGCAGCAACCTTCTCCAGGTTTTGCAATTGCAATAAGCTCATTAGCGACTATATCAACTGCTTTTGTTGCAAAGTCGGAACTCTGAATACAGTCAAATTTCCAAATATCAATCAAGCATAACAAAATAGGGAATGGATTATGTGTGTTGTTTTCTTCCATCTAATTTTAGGAAAAGTTTCCTGCCAGACTAAAATTTCACCAATGATATTATAAACAAAGTATTAAAATGACAATTTCCTTGAGCAAAACAAAAAGTCAAGGTTCAAAGAGAGGCTTACAATAGTAGCTTGGATCCCAAAAATGCCAGTGTTGTTGTATATGTTGTTGAATGCTGAAATAGACTGGAAATGTGGATGGTTATTCAAGACTCGTACATCTGGTCATCATGTCAGCACATACTTTCAGATACAAAGATTGTTTGTTTCTTCTTTATCATTTGTTTTCAATTTTGGTTAGAAGGGTGGGAGATAGTCAAGGAAAGAGAAGAGAATGGAAACTAGTAGGGTGTTCGGGAGAAGAGTTCAAAAAAAAAGTTTGAATCAATACACTATAGCATGTGAAAGCTTTACACTATAGCTCACTTTTGCTTTACGTTTAGTATGTGAGAGCTTTGCCCTGTTATATTGATTTGAACTATTCCCAAACACAAGGTAAAACAAAAGTAGATATTCATGACAACCACAACTGCATCCAACTGCCATTTTTTTTGCTTAGATTAAAAAGAGGCATGTGTCCATTAGAAGAGTTATAGTTGACGTTTAAACATTGTTTTGTTTATATTATATTCTACATGGCAGCTTGGCCTTCTATATGCAACTTACAAAGCCGAGAGTGCATCCCTTTTCCAGGTCCACCAGTTGAGAAAGATCCACCACCTCCCAAAAGCATCTATGAAACGGTTCGAGAAGTTATTGCTTCCAACGGGTTAAAAAATAAAACAAAAAACTAAGAATGTAAATAAATATATGTGTATACATGCGTGCATGCACATGCACACGTGCATGTGTGTGCACACACACATATGTGCATATATCATCTATATGAAGCATATGAAGCTGTAAGAAAGTCACTATCAGAACCTGAAGAACAGTCAATGTCATAGCATCCTTTTCCTTGTGCCAGCCACCAGGAAGCGCAAATGCAAGAGCAAAATGGGTGCTCTGATGAAACAAGAAATAATTCATTTTATTAATTTTGGGGCAGACGAGAATCAGAGGATAGAGATAATTAAACGGATAAAACATATATCATACACACCCCTGAATCAGCTTGACAACGATAATCACCTCCCCTATACACAGATTTTGGCTCCTCAGGACGTGGGACACCAGGGAGATCAGACAAAAGTGGCTCCGCAATGGATACTAATTCTTCATGTTCAACCCCATAAGCTGCAAGTACTATTCTTGGAGCAGTATAATTTTCCTGCAAGTCAGTTTAATGCAAGTAGTCCACATAAATACACAAACCTATCCATATGGATGCAAACGTATATATGAATAACTGAAATGATGCCAAATAAAATGTGCATGGACTCATATCAAACTTACAGCAACAAATTCCTCCAGAATTGTACCATTCAATCTATTTATTGCAGATTCAGGAGCTAGAAGTGGGTTCGCTAGGGCACCTGCATAACCAGCAGAGTGAATAGCTTCCAAAACCAAAGCTTCAGGGTCTTTGGAAGCTTCATTAATCTCAGCTTTCACCTTTTGAAGCTGTAAATCATATAATAGAATGAGCCATTAGATGAAATTAGCAATAAATTATACAGGGAACAAAAGCGTAACTGAGTTTGTAGCGCAAATCTAAGACAGAATTTACCTGCTCATTCACCTCCCAGTCCAGAAAAACAGGGTTCCTTACGCAGTCAACAAGAAGCTCTACCATTTCAGGAACATGTGTCTTTAAAGCATCAAAGGTGTAACCAATCTGTTCCCTAGAAGCTGAGGCTTGCACATGTCCACCAATTGCCTCAACCTCCCTCACAACACGCAAGTGGCTCCGGTTTCTTGTAGTCTTGAAAGCCATTCGCTCCAGCAGGTGTGAGGCACCAAATGATCCTGGTGTCTCGTAGATTGAACCACAATCAACATACAAACCTATCGAAGCAGCTGGAGTCTGGCGTAAACCAACAAAATTCAACAGCAATTTAGTCAGGCAGAAAATAAACAAAATACATACAAAGAAAATCAATGGGTAAAAGAAATACTACTATGCACACATACCGCTGATTGTTGAGAAGCTATTTTGAGGCCATTAGGAAGAGTCGTAATCTTGGTAGTATCCGGTTGAACATAGTCTGGCATCGCAGGCGGGAGGTTGACACCGGGAAGTGGGAAGTCCAGAGGAGTTGTACTCCTGGAACTTCCCCCAGTCAGCCATCCAAATAGACCTCCAAAAGTGGATGAGGATTGGTTTGTTGCAACAGCACTTGCATATCTTGCAAGTCTCTTATTGTAGTTTCGACCCTAAAATCATTTTTCCATTGAAGGTCACAACACATTTCCAATTTAACAAACTAATCAATATATGATAAATAAACAACAGAAAACAACATTCAATACTGAATTACAATAAAAACTAGTGTTATCTATATGCACACTGACCACTGATAACTACTTGAAGCTCAATCTTAGGGTCAAAATTTACTAAAACAAAAAAAAAAAAAAAAATCGATTCAAACTTGATCAAAAACTCGTGTTAGGCTCAGTTAATTGAACTAAAGTAAACAATTTCACGGATCCTAAATTCTCAATTCTTCTGCATTTCTCAAGTTTTCTCTGCAACCACAGGATATTGCGAATAACCAAAACAGAACAGAAATGATCTAAATGGCAATGAATTCGCAAATAACGACCAACAGATTCCAGGATCAATACAGTGTAGTCATAAAACGATCCAAAACATGTGAAAATGCGAGCATTTTCGCGTTCGTCGACGTGAGTTTGAGCTGAAGATCGAATCGATGGTTAGAGTTTGGAAATTTCTGGAACGGAGAGATTACTGACCTTAAGAGCCCTGAGGCGCGAAGCTGCGGTTCTGTACATGGCGACGAACAACAATCGCGGTGAAACCCTAAGATTGATCGGAATTTGAGACGGAGAAAACTCGAGAAGAGACGCTGTGGAGGATTGGGGCTCTGTTGGTGACGAGGGAGTGTACGAGGAGTGAGATTCCGCAGGGAAGGGGAGCTGTACACGTGTGGACTTTCTAGAGGCACGTGGGGGTTCATCGCGCGCTTTCTTTGGAAGCCTAGGCGTAATTGAATCTCGTCCGTTAAAATGAGACCCAATCAAGTTCTGTTCATCGATCTCAGCCGTTAGTGTGTTTTTTTGGGTAGAATTTATTATTTTTTTTCTTTTCGAAAAGTATTTTTGTTCAAAATAAGGACAAAACATACGATACATAAAATTAAATGATAAAAAGTCATCTTAAAACGAGAAAATTCAAAAACTATTATGTGAGTTTTAGCTACATTTCAAGTTATATTTGACTGTGTATATTTTAAGCCCATTTGATTCAAGTATTTGAATAGAGTATTTGAATAAAGATTTAAATTTTTATGAGAGAAAATACTGTAACAAAATGATTCAAACTGAGATTCAAATCACGAAACAAACGGGCCCTTTATAATCCAAAAGGTCTTGTGTTTCTTTTTTGCACTATCATAAAACTCTACCCAATCGGATGGGGTTGGACTATATTATTTTTGGGATGGGGTGAGATGGGATAAAGTCTTGTCCTCGAGTTAGGATGATCGGTAAGGCAGAGACATGGGACAACGAAGCATTTCTCGAAAGAAGTCCTTGATCTATCTTCACTTGATATGCATGTGTTGTAATCTTTTTTATTGCATTAGTTTTTAAACTTTTGCAATGTAAATTTTGTAATATATGAGAGGTTTAAAAAAGTGAACCTGAAAAATAACAAAATTTTAAAATATAATAAATATTAGCATAATTACATAGCAATCAATATAATAATATGCACAATTTATACTATATATTTACATAAATTATTACAATGATATTTTTTTTGATATTTGTAAAATATTCAAAATCTTTTGACATAGTTTAACATGGCTAGTTAAGTTGTTATTTTTATTTATGATTTTTTTGTGAACGTTGTATTTTTCTAAGTTATTGAAGCTTTGGAAAAAGCCATTCACAAAATTCTCTCAATCCCATAGAAAAGATGGTCAATGGTGGTGAAGACGGAAGAATTTAATTTAAGGGACTTCTTTGGAATTATTGGAAGTATAGTAAGCATTTAAGTTTCAAAATTTAATCTACTTAAGAAGGATCCGGGAAGAGTACGCATGAGTGTAGATAAAACAGCTCTTCAAAAGATTCATTAATACAAATTTTTGAAAACTATTTTGTCCTTAAAAACCTATTTAAAATGATAAAAAAAAAAAAAAACGTGTATTGTCTAGAAAAATAATTTTCTATTAATCCATGCAAATTTCTTTTCTTTTTTTTCTTTTTATCAAACAACATAAAAAATTGCTATAATTTTCTCCACACTTCATATTCATCATGCTCTCAAGTCGATATATTCTGTCCCCTCCCATCCTACTTAACATACCTAAAAAGCTTCTAGACATTTTGATTAATACCAATGTATGAACATTTGGGTCAATAAAGCATATGGATTCCAATGCATGAACATTTGGGTCAATAAAAAATATGGGATGTAGATGCGCTTGTTCATTTCTTTGAAGATGTGGGAATCCAACCAAGCTAGTATGAATGCTTTTATAGTTTTCACCAACTATTGACTATAAAATTGTCAAGAGTCGCACGTGAAGAAGAAACAAAATCCTCCTTACAACCTCTCTCTACAAGTATCTTATGGGACCTCTCATCGAACCCAACGGACTCTCTTTCTCAACCTTATTTTCATAAAAATCCGTTAATAAAATTTTCAAATGCGATTTTGTCCTTTGAAAAAGACAATATCCTTATCAGACAAACAATTTTTCATCCACCCTTTCAAATCTCGTTTCTTTTTATCAAACATCATTAGAGATTGCTATAATCTTCTCTATACTTCACATTCCTTATATCTCTCAAATCGCTCTATTTTATTTTATCCTGTTAAAAAGTATGAAACCAAATTCAACGCCTTTTATATTATCATCATATGCAGAAGATTTCAAGAATCGACATTTCTAGTAAGGTCGTCACGGGGTTGAGGAAGGAGGCGAGAAGCCCCCATCCTAGGGGTGTGGGGTGGTCCACTCCATACCAAAATTTTACTACAAAGGTGCAAGAAGAAAAAAAAAAAAAAAAAAAAAAAAAAAGAAGAAGAAGAAGAAGAAGAAGAAAGAAAGAAAAACGAGTTTATTTTTTTACCCAGGTGTACGCCCCCGCAATAGAAGAATTCAAATGGCCGCGAGGAAGGACAGAAGCTACATATCCCTACGGAAAGGAAGGCCGCGGCCATGAGCGCGAGGCATATCCTGCACGACCGTGCAAGCAAAGTATGCAGCTACGTGTGTCGACATGCTGGATTTCATGTTTTGTGTTTTTTTTTTTTTTTGTTGCCCTTTCTTGTTGAAACGTATATATAAATAAGATGTGTTCTTTTCTTATAGAGGTTATCTTATAAATTTGAACGAAAGAGATGTCAAAGAAAAATTCTAAAGTGTGTGTGCAATTTTTTCTCTTGTAACTTCTTTATTATCATAATAAATTATTCTACAGGGCCTAAAAGTAGGCGTAGCTCTTACATCAAGAATGAATCACTATAAATTTCATGTATTTTTATTTATTTTTCATTTTTGATAGAATTAAATATATTAACCACCATAAATTTCGTATGTTATTATTTATTTTACATTTACATATTTTTCGTTCTTCGTAGAATTGGGGCTTTTAACTTGCGGACATATTCCCCCTCTCCTGTTAACATAACCTCGAGCGCCTCTACATATATAGCATGGCCATAGCCTTATGTATAATTTAATATAATGCATGAACATATGGGTCAATAAAACTCATATGCATGGCTGCAAAACCAAGGATGACCCGCGCGCAACCCAAAAGTGCCAAAACCCAACAACTTGAGGAGTGGGTTTTTGTGTTCCTCGGTTAATCGTGTAGTGTTAAATTTCAGCCACTAAAAATTGTAGCGAGTTGTTACAACATCAAAGAATTATTCGTTTAAATCCCACCACTTATGGTGATTCTAAGAATCAACATCAATTCTTATTCCATAATTAACCATTCTCGTGGGAATTTTGGCCTGCATTCCCCTAATTCCTTGCGTAACTTTCCTTCCACGCATAAGACACATTTCTCCTAGTCTTTCCAATTTGGACCAAACCAACTTCTCAAAAAAACTATTTATAAGAAAAGGATAAGGAGATGAACATATTTGATCAGCTTTCTAGCTCAAGATACGCATGCATTATAAGATAGGTAAAATCAGAACAGTTGTCATAAAAAAGAAGGAAAAAATCAAAACCACAAAAACTATATTTGAGAGACAAAAGAAAGAATTAGAATGTTGTAATTCCAAATAAAATGTTCAATATTCGTCTGGTATATGTAACTTGAACAATTTGTTAAATTATTCTATCAGCGGCCCATGAAATGCTGGAACCGGAGAAAATATTCTCAAATTTCTACTTTTCATCGGCAGTGAACTGCATGGATAAGTTGTGTGGGTGGTGAAAAACATAGAACTTTCCACATCCTTTAAGAGTGTATAATGTTATTGACTTTTTTTTAGCTCATGTTATTTGAGTCTTTGGTTATAAGCTAGATGAGAGTTTAGAAACTATTAGCAGAGTGTTTGAGAGATCTGTTGGAATTGAAAATGTTGGTTTGAAAAGTATAACATATTAGAGCTTTATATTATAACAATTTTTTTGCTTT
Source organism: Artocarpus heterophyllus (assembly GCA_025403435.1). NCBI lineage: Eukaryota > Viridiplantae > Streptophyta > Magnoliopsida > Rosales > Moraceae > Artocarpus > Artocarpus heterophyllus. The sequence goes on from CM046329.1 coordinate 3,566,736, forward strand.
TTACTATAGCTATTGAGAACTTATGATGTTTGTTGGTTGAAAACGTTGGTTCCAATGGAGATACCAAACAGAGGCTATCAATTGTGAACAAGAATTAAAAACTAGCTCAAAATTACATGACGTCTATTTATTACTATAGGAGTAAGGAACATTCGTATCTCATATTCTGTACTACTTGTTCTGCAAAATTCTATTCCTGAAATATCATTCACGTCCTCCTTATTGCCTATACACATCAGTTTGCAGCATAACGAAACAACCATATATATACACTCAAACGCACCAACGGAAGCCTGGAACTGTTATAGTTTATTGTTATTTAAAAAAAAAAAAAAATCAACTATGGCAACAACTATTGGGGGCTCACAATGGTCACTGTTTGCTGCTGTTAACCAAAAAAGGAACAACTCTGTTCAGCGGTTGTCAAAGGGTGAGTTCTTCTTTTTTTAGTTACTGTTACAAGGAGGAGAATTTTGTGGTAGGATATAAAAAAATAAATAAAAAGAATTGCCGGCGAGACATGAGTATAAACTGTGATATCATGTTAAAATCGTATCAAATTAATAAAAGTGCAAGAAAATAAAAAAACTTGATAAAGATGTAACACTTTACAATTGTGCGTACTGATAGTTTTTTCTCCTTATTCTACTAGAAAATTTTTCTGATAATAATTTGAGTGAGATAATTACCCTCTTATAGCATTTTGGTTTTGTAGGTTGTTCACAGACAATGATGTTCTCGAGAAACCGCAGGTTTAATTTTAAGATGAGTTCCTCTCCATTGCCTTTCCATGGGGGTGGTCATATGCTCAAGAAAACAGATGTTCATGTAGCGACTACAGACATATCGTCACCAAGCCTAACGCCAGAAATACTTGATGCATGGAATGATGATTACAATGGGGTTGTGATTAATCCAGAGAGCTTGCCAATGAGTGCAAATGCTTTTGCATCTGCTCTTAGGGCTTCTCTTTCCCACTGGAAGTTTAAGGTTTGAATGATAGAGCTTAATGAACATTCCCAAAAGAATACACTTTTTTTTATCCCATTTGTTCTACTATAGTAAATATCACTTTGAGAAAAATAGGGGACGGGGATAAAAGAAGAATGCCAAGGGGTATCTGGCAAATCTGGATCCCATTAGTGAGCCTTAGGTGGTAGGTCTCATTCTCTAATTATGTCTGACGTTGAACATTACATGTCTTTTAACATTGCTCCAGATAAAATCCTGTGACAAAAACATCTTTTTAAAAGAAGGCAGCTAGAGGAGCCACCTTAGGCCCGCTGGCCCGGTCCAAGGACTCCTTTGAACGTTTTGTTCCCACCCTTGAAAAAAATCTCTAAAATTTTGTAGTTGTATTGTTCATACAGAACCCTTCAAAAATCTCTATTAAAATTTCATCTTTCAACTATACTCATATTTCAATTTTTAACGTTTTGATTATACCTTAACTTTTGATTCTTAAGCAAAATGAAGAAGGAAAAAGATAGAAAAAGATAAAATAGAGAGACAAAGAGTTTTTCATCGGTGGTTGAAGAATCCAAATCAGAGGGATTGGAGTCAAGGTGGGACCCAACGTTAATTTCTGATTGAAATGCCAGCTCCAAGTTTTGGGAGGCCCATCTAACAGTTTCTCTTGGCATCCGTCTTTTGGCTTTGAAAAAATAAATTAACTTCCCCACTGGCAATTTGCATTTGTCTGACAAGAAATAATTAATATATTACTGAAATTACCCTATTACATTCTAATAAAAAAAAATATAAATCAGTAATATTTTCTGTTTAATGCAGGGGAAGAAAGGGGTGTGGCTGAAATTACTGCAAGAGCAAGCCGAGCTCGTCCCTATCGCGATTCAAGTTACAAACTTTAACAATATTCCATATCTTGTTACCCAAAATGTTGAAGCAATTTCTTGGTCGTGTTTAATATTGCCTCTAAACCATGAGTTACTTGATATATATCATTTGGTAAATGTTCTTTAATTAACATGATGGATTTTGGTTATTCAGGAGGGTTTCAATTACCATCATGCTGAGCCAGGATACGTTATGTTAACATACTGGCTTCCGGATGATCTTTGCATGCTTCCTGGCAGCCCTTCGCATCAAATAGGCGTTGGTGCTTTTGTGATCAATGACAAAAGAGAGGTACCCTTAATAAAATTGAAAAATCCTTTTCATCTCTGTATATTATAACTCCGTTACTCACAAAATTATAAATCTCAGTCTAACAAGAAGTACATTTTTTAAACTATGTCCCATTGTTTTATTATTAGTGGAATTATAACCTTATAGGATTAAATAGAATTGCTCAATAATATTTTAATATAGAATTTCATAATCTTAGAACCTTGGTTTAAACCAATTAGTTCAAAAGACTGTAACTATAGAGAGCATTATACTATAGTTTATTTTGTTTTACATTGTAGTAATAGAGAGCTTTATACAGTTTGAGTTCAAATCAATTAGTTTGAATCAATTTTCTAAAAACACGCTCAGTTTTGACATGAATCTAATGTGATTTGATGATTTTTTACATGTTTGACTAATAGGCTATTTTTTTTAATACCTTGCTATAGAATTTTGCTATTCTTTATTGATCAATTTTTTCTTTCTTTTTGTCCAACTAGGAAATTTAGTGGATTTGTATTTGTCAATTCCCATTCATTTCAGGTGCTTGTGGTGAAAGAAAAATGTCCTTGTAGTTGCTCGGGAGTGTGGAAGATTCCTACCGGTTACATCAACAAGGTTAATATTTTCCTCTCTGTCTGAATGCAAATTCCTTACTAAAAAATTTTCTCTTGCCATGTACTTTCTACAGCGACAGCTCTCATTTTATGATTTAATTACAGTCTGAAGACATATTTTCTGGAGCCACAAGAGAAGTGAAAGAGGAAACCGGTGTAAGTAAAATCCATGTTTTAACTTATTGTACGGACAGACCTACTGCCTTGTCAGGAGAAAATAACATTTGTCTTCGACTCATCATGATTATAATTTAAAAAAAAAAGCAGTTTTTATGGTCAAAAAGATAATTTTATTTTTGTTTTAGAATTTTTATGATTAAAAAGACAGTTTTATTTTTGTTTTAATTTGTGATTGAAAGTAATTTTGGGACAGTTTGATATTATTTTTAAAATAAGTGAAAATATTTTTGTTTAAAAAAATAAAAATTCTTGAAAAGAGTTACGCTGAGAATGTTTTTAAAATTTTTACCTCTAAAAACATGCAAAAATATTTTTAAAAAATTTAAAAACAAAAACGAACAGGCCAAATTTATATCCGTGCTGGTAAAATTTTAATTCAATGGATCCTTGGCCAAGTAAAATGCCATTTTCCATCGTGGGAAGTCTAAAAGAAAAAAGAAAAGAAAAGAATAGGAAAAAAAAAAAAAACTTTCTTACGACTATCGTTATCGACTCACTTGTATGTCCAACTGTGCAACTGATTACGTGCCCGCCTTTTTGTTTCACAGATTGACACTGTTTTTCTGGAAATAGTTGCTTTCAGGTGAGGCCTAATTTACGGTAGTTGGGCAGACTACAATACATCTTTTTTTTTTTTGACGTTATTGCAAATCAAATGTCATCCGTACGATGAAAACAATCCATCTAAATTGTTAGGGAGAAGAAAAAAGGCTATTAGCAGCCGTTAATGAAAATACAAAAAATTCAACCTGGTCAATTGTTTCTTTTTCTCATTCAAGAAATTTAAGCTGCATATAAAAATCTTGAATTCATAAATGCCACTAAATATAGCACATGTTAAATTCAATGCAATGTTTTGAGCAAAATAATAATAATAAGAATAGTATTTTGAAAAAATTACAATACATGACTAAAATTTTTGTTATCAAATTCAAATTCAAATTCAACACAATATTTAGATTATTTTAAACATATCTTTAATTATTATGCAATTATTCTAATGATATTATATTTTGTACTATATAATTACATAGTAATTATTTTAATTAAAGTATTATTTTAGGACAAACCCCATTATTTTTACAAATAAAAATTTACAATTTCACGTTGCATTGAAGATGCTCTTACTTGTAATTACAAACATATATAGTCATGCTGAAGAAAATAAGAAAATCCCAAATAACGTTTTACAATAACTTGTATTTTTCTTGTTCATTTGAAGACATGCTCACCTTATGGCCTTTGAGAATTCGGACCTGCTCTTTGTTTGCATGCTGAAACCATTGTCCCGTGATATTATAGTTGACGAGAAGGAAATCCAAGATGCAAAGGTACTAAAATTTCTGGTAATTTCTTCTTTTATTTTTTAATTGCGATCAATTATTTTTTTCTGATTTTTTTTTCAAATTTCCTTTCAGTGGATGCCTCTTGAGGAATTTATAGGACAACCCTTTTATCAAGATGATCCCATGTCAAAGAAGTTCATTGATATTGGCATTGCGGCTCATGAAGATCACTATTGTGGATATGTTGGACAACAACTGATCTCAAAACTGGACAACAAATTATCCTACTTGTATCATGATGCCTACTAGGACGAACAAAGATCAAGAATATATATATATATATATATATATATATATATATAACAATTTAACAGAAAAAAAATAAATTCGTAAAAATTTAATAATAAAAAAGCAAGTATAATTTTTCTTTTGATTGGACTCCGTAAGTGTGACTACTTTAATCAAATCATTAATGGCTTGTTTAATTATAAAGACCGTATTTATCTATCAGGTTAATTCAGTGAAATATAATTACAACTCCATGATGAAGCTATGTTAGGAAAACAAAAGGTGGTGTACGATATAAATATGTGGCGGATAAAGGATCTACTGTTTGCATTATTCGTTTATGCGGGTCCTTTTATTTGATGAGAATATAAACAATTTTTTCTTTTTAAACGTATGTAACTTTTATTAAGTAGTAGGTTACGTTTTTATTTGTTTTTTCAAGGACTCTAAATCATTTTTCTTTTTCATCTAATGATTAGCGAGCTTATATGTAAAACGTATGCTTCATTGGCTTTGAGGCAGGATTAAGATTTTTTATGGTGTTCATGTTATTTTTTTAGTATATTCAGTCCAGTTTTCCGTCTAAATGGCAGTATAACATACAGTAGTTCTCTAAGGGCATTTACAACCTACTTCAATAATTCAACTGTTTCGTTTATGTCTTTTTATAACAATAAATTCGCGGAAGCTACGAGGACAGAATTATTAACTTTTTGGGAACATGATTGAAACTATATTTTATAATTATAACTTGAATTATTAGTTTTTTTTTCTTAAATTTTTAACTTCCAACTTATTAAAATTACAAAACATAGTTTCAAGAACGTTTCAAAATAGCATATATACCACACCATGATTAATTGAGGTTAATTTTGCAACATTTTAAGGTTAAATACCGAGCAACAATTTAGGAGTAAATTATACCGTTACATCATGAACTATTTATTTTTTGCATAATACATTCTAAACTTTCAATATTGGCATCATGTATTTTGAACTTTAAAAATATTGACAATTGAGATCTAAAAACTACATTTAATTTCCATTAAGTACTATTTTGCGCTGTTGAGCTCCAATTTTTTTTTAAATAATGAATTCTACCTTAAAAAACTCACATGTGAATCTCGTAACTAAAATTATTCACATTTTTTAATGTTGTTTGTTATTAGATTTCAATTGATAATAATATGAAATTTTAAAATGTATTTTGTTAAGATTAAAATTTTTGAATGTATTGTGTGAAAATTAAATAGTATAAGATATAAGACTGCAATTTACTGGCCCATTAAATTACTTGCCATTTTTACAGAGTATTTAGAAAAATAATAAGAACTATTAGCTATAACTATTGTTATTATAACATATCAGAACTTTATATTATAATAATTTTATTATTATTATAATATGTAAAAAAATTTATATTATTTTTAATTAAATATGTCATTCCAACCATTAAACCAAACGGCCACTAATGTAAGTTCGAGGACCACGTTTCATGAAAGAGTGGCCATACAAGTGGCAGGCTGCTCGAGCGGAAGTCTAGAAGGGCCACGGCATTTAAAGCAAGCTTGCCCACGTTATCCCGGCGCCCTTCCACGAAGCTCGCGTTGTTTCCTGCTTCTTTTGCCAACCACATTTCTTATTTCTTTTTTCTTTTTTTTTAAAGAAATGTTTTCAATGAACGGGCCAACCAACTACATTTGCCTTCAGCTGCACACACAGGATACACCCACGCCATGCACGTGGATGGCTGCCACCGTGGCAAAAGATTTCGTAATCCGTACACGTGTGTTGTTAACAGCGATTTAGGTACAGTCTCACGGACACTGTTATTTGCTGAAAAATTCTCCTCAGCCTCCATAGACAAAATGGTGGAGCCCATCATTTTATGTTTGAAAAAAAAGAAGGAAAAGCCCGTCCATAAAGTTAGAATTATTGTTTAAAACACTGTACATATTGAGCGTATATTATAATTGATTTTTTAACGAGAGTTTTATATTATAAATGTGATTGATTTTAACCGTTGTGTGGAACACCTAGTCTATGTTTTGCCCTAATGTTCTTTCTATTTGGTTTTGAATAGAACTGTTCTTATTTCTTTAATTTAACATAAATTACATTATAGAACAATAATATTGGCATTTAGAGCTAGATTTTTGACCCTTTTTATTAGATGAAAAAAATAAAAATATGTCGATGGTAATTTTTTTTTATCAACCATGGCAGTTAGCTTGCCAATGTTGCTATACTTTTTTTTTTTTTTAATTCAACCCGCCAACATCATCACGTGCCACTCTTCCTCTTTTATTTGACAACATTCTCGACCACTAAATATTTATTTATTTATCGTCGCAATATGAAAATGATCCAAATTTCTTTAAAAAAAATAAATGAATGCTCCAGCCACCAAGTATGTTCATTTGAAAAATAATGAATTGATAAGGAAAGGAAATAAAAAAAATTTGCTTAGAAGACTATGTTTTATTGGCTATACAACTTAATGAAAGTGTAACTTTTTTTGGCAATTGTATTTATGGTCATTAGGTGATAAATGATGCAGGTGATTTAATATTTGTTCATCTATTTACTTTAGTTAAAACAATATCGATAGTTGTTTATGGTGGAATTATCATTAATAGTATGTTTAAATCGCCAATTAGAACTACAGTCTGTAGTAGAAATGTTATACAAATCCAAATTCTATACGCACTTGAATTTTTTCCAGTTTAAATCACCGATCGGTGAACCAAACATACTATAAATCTATTTTTAGCCCTTTAAATTGGGTATATAATTTGTTTGTTATTAATGAAAATTCTAACAGAGTGGTTGAAGTACAATTTTAAGTTTATAGTAAGTAAAGTAAGAGTTAGAATCTCCAATACAATGCTAAATTGTTGTATCAATAGCAAATTTAACATTCGAGTGTAAAAAAACTCTCCATTGAAGTATCATTTTTGATGCCAAATTCGTTATATACTAAACTTTATAGCAAATTTACTACTACAAAGTTTGGGATATAGCAAATTTCACTTTTGATTTCTATTGATTAGTAGATTGACTTTTTTTTTGCTTTAATAATTACAATATTCTTATTTTTAATTATTTTAATATCAAAAGTTTACTTATATAAATTTCAATGTTTAACAATTATAGCAAAAGACAAATATGACCTTCTAAATTGCATTATATATTGGAGCATAAAATAAAATCACATCAAATACGTTATTTTTACAACTTGTTCATGGCAAATATAATATTAGCATTTAAATTTACATTGGAGATGGCCCTAGAGATTAGAAACAAAGCAAAAATCAGTGTAAAATTCAGGGGTACAAATGGGAATAATTCTAATAAGGTTAGCTAGATTGGATGATAATATCTAGTACTTATATTTAACCAGTGATTATGATATAACGGCGTGATGCTAATAAACAAGCTTTGTTTCGGAAGCACATTAGAAAAACAAAGTTTAATTTGTTACAATATAAAGTTTTCACATGCTACAATGCAAAACAAAAAAACAAAAGTTTATTATAGTATAAAACTCTCACATATTATAATTTTTAAATTCAAATTTCAAGTTCCAATTGATTTCTCATACACACTCTAAATGCCACAAACCAGCAATAAATGGAGGCCATGGACATGCAGTTTTGCAGGGTAAGAAGCCCAAAACAACAGACAACAACATTATTCGAGATGCTAATTCGGCTCCAAACATTCTTCCCATATTCCAAACTTTGCTGTCAAATCTCTTTTATTTAACACAATTGGCATCTTTTTCTTTTTTCTTTAAATTGACAACTTATAAGTGCCTTAAGCCGATCAGGACAAGCACTTACAATTGATAATATCATCACAATATAAATTTATTGAAAAATAAAGCACTGACTTTGATAATATATTCGGATAAGTGATAAATAACACATGGAGCTCCGCATGAGGTGTTTTTATTATTATTACTTTTTTAAATTATTTTTTTTATTTTTTAGGGGACAAGTCACATGAATGAGGCTTTCCTTTTATTTATTGATTTTTTTCTTTTATTGAGAGAATTATGCTCTTTATCATCACTCTTCTTTAAAAAATAATAAACCATGTCAAACATATACAATATACAAACTTGTTCAAGTTAAAATAATTTTGTTTTCCAAATGACAAAGAAAAAACTACGACGAAAGATAAAGATAGAAATAATGCCATAAGGACAAAGTAATTAGGCGCCATCATCAATCATGTGTTCAAAAAAAAAAAAAAAAAAAAAGCCAGCCAGTCTTAATATAACTGTAATTTCGGACCTACCAAACCCAATTTATTTTATTTTATTTTATTTTTTCTGCTCGTTTCCTCTTATGTCATTGTTCAACGGTATATCCTTTTTTGTTCTTCAAGGTCACTGCTAATTTTCTGAAAATAAAATTGTATATTTCGTTTTATAGAGCTTAGCTCATCCTTATATACTTTTTAATTAAGGAGCATATCATAATATTTTGGGATTTCTATATAGATTATATTTCAGCCATTAGATGATAAAAAAATAGAATAGTCAAAAAGAAGGCTATCAATTAAATGCAATAAGAATTATATTAGATGATATGACTTTTAATGAGAATTCTACGGTCTAGTATGGTATGAAAAGCAAAAAGAATATATCAGCAGGGTTCTATTTCAAACGGTCAAATTTGTATCAAATTTTTGTAAGTTTTTCATTTTGTTTTATTTTACGTTTAAAAACATATATTGCTAATAAGGTACTTCTAGCATGTACATTTAAAAAACAAAAAATACTGCTAGACTCATAAAGAAAATTTACTGTAAAGGAGAAAAAAAACCTCAATGGGTAATATTATATTTTTAATAGTCAAATATGTGCTAGATTTTTAAATTTTGAATATTTTTTCATTTTAATTTGATCTTGGTTAGATCTAAGGTTCAATTGATACATTTCAAATAGAAACATCTTACCATGAACTCAAAAGAAAGAAAAAAAAGGGTAAATAGGCTTTTTTTAGTGCTAATATTGAAGGCTCTTTAACCGTTTGATCAATCTTTTATCGTTTGATATATGAACGTGAGTATTTTTTAGTGTTTGAGACTCAAATCTTAACATTAAAGTTTCAACTGATATATTATAATATTTTTATATACTACAATAAAATAATATATGATAGAATATAAAACTTTTATATATTAAAATATTTTAACTTTAAGTTTCAATTTAGTTTATAAATAATACTATATAAAGTTGTTTGACATTTTAGTTATAGCTAAAGTTTTAAGTTTAAAAAATACAATATATAAACACTTTATATTGTTATAATTATTATTTTTTGTTATAACTATAAAAAGGTTTATAGTGTAGTCTATTAAAATTGAAAAATGAAATGCCAAACACATGCCAAATCTGTCGTCAAACCGTTGAAAAACAAGCTTTTCGCTCCTGACAACAAACAAGAGCCTTCTTAAAAAATTCTAAAAAAAACCTCTAGAATCAATAAAATAAAATTTCTAAAAACGTGCTTTCTCTCCCCTCCAAGACATTGTCCAGCGTGAGCCACTTTTCTCCAATCAACTGGTCAAAACTGACGAAGCTTCGAAGCATTTGCGCCGCCTGTTTGTAATTATTTCCGCGCATTAATTAAAAACCCAGCGAAACCAAACTACAAAAACAAGCAAACCGTGCGTTATCGTTGTATTTTACGTTTGATTCTTCTCGGTCGCACGGTCAAAAGCCGCCTCCTATAAATTTGGAGCTCTAACGCAGACGAACTTTAAAAAAACTCCCTGTCGTTTACTCCCTCTCTGCGTTGTCGTTTATGCCTTCTTAATTCTGTCATCTGCTCCCGAATTCAAATTCAATATTCTCATCTCCGAATCATAAACTGTTAGCTGCTTCTGCAAGCTCGTCGGACCATATCATCCGCCAGTACTACTCCTGATCATCATGGGATCGAACGGCAATCATAACGCCAAGATCGTGTCCGGCCAATTTGGATATATACTCGAAGATGTTCCTCATTTATCCGATTATATCCCCGAGCTTCCTGTAAGTTCGTCGTTTCTTCATTTCTAATCTCTACTTTTCTTTTGCTTTGGAATTTCCAAAGAAAGATGAAGAAGAAGTGAATTCAGCCAAAGCTCATTTGCTGGTTCGATGATTGATGTGTAATTTTGTTATTTAATTTTGCTTTGCTTTTACAGACTCATCCGAATCCGTTGCAAAACAATCCTGCGTATTCTGTCGTCAAGTATGTTAATCTTCCGCATTTTTTAATTTTAATGTTTTGGTAAAATTAATGTTATTTTATTTGTATACTTAACTAAATTGCATAATTTCGAGTTCAAGGTTGTTGTTTGATATTGACAATCTCGGTCAAATTGATTTTCGTTTTGCAGGCAGTACTTTGTGGACGACGACGACACTGTTCCTCAGAAGGTCAACTTTCTTTCTTTTTTGTTTTTTTTCCTTTTAATTACAACTTCTGAACTTGCTTAATATTTTTTTATTTCTGGAAAAAGAATCTGTTTATTTAAAGAAGATCAACACATTTTACTTGTTTTGAGAGTTCACAAATCTTAAAAGGGCCTGCCTTTTCAACAGGAGTTTTTTTTTTTTTTTTTTTATAGTTCATACTTTCTATTTTGAACAATATTCTTAATCATTTTTTTAACTGTCTTCTGTTTTTGTAGATTGTCGTTCACAAAAACACTCCAAGAGGGGTACATTTTCGGCGCGCTGGACCCCGTCAAAAGGTATTTAATGAAACAAATTGCAATTATTTTCACTTCTTTTTTGAACTTGGAGGAGATTTAAACTCTATACCTCGTGGTTGAGTCAAGTTAGAGAATGAAATCACCGTTATGTTATAACTGCAACCACAATACATTGCAATTATGACGGACTAATGTGGTGTTGATTTCGGTTCTTCAGGTTTTTTTCGAATCCGATGAAGTTAAGGCTTGCATTGTGACATGTGGGGGTCTATGTCCCGGGCTCAACACAGTTATTAGAGAAATCGTCTGCGGCTTGAATTACATGTATGGCGTGAAGAGTGTTCTTGGTATCGATGTATGTCATTTGTTATTAACATTTCACTCTTGCATTATGTATAATTTTAAACCCCATTATTCTTGGTCTTATATTACAAGTTGTTAAATAACTAACTTTGGAATTCTTGAACTTTATAGGGAGGATACAGGGGTTTCTATGCAAAGAATACTGTTACTTTAACTCCTAAGTCAGTGAATGATATTCACAAACGTGGTGGAACCATTCTTGGCACATCAAGAGGGGGCCATGATAAATCCAAGATAGTTGCCAGTATTCAAGATCGAGGAATAAATCAGGTTTCTAGTTGATATTTACTCGGTTGTTCTTTTGGATAGAGTTTTCTTTATCCATTTGTCATGTGATTTAGAGTTTGGATCATCACTTTCTTTTTTTCTTTTTTGCCCCCAGGTTTACATCATTGGAGGAGATGGAACTCAGAGGGGTGCATCTGTAATTTTTGAGGTAATTGCATTTCTAAGAATGTGAGTGTCAGCATCTTTACGGTGGCTGAAGCAATGTTAAACTCTTTTTTTCCCTCTTTACCTTTTTGAACACTCGTAATGCTTTGCGAGCGTTAAATTTCTTTTCGGAATTAACCATGTTCTCTCTGCAGGAAATCAAAAGGCGGGGTCTCAAAGTTGTGGTTGCTGGAATTCCCAAAACCATTGATAATGATATTCCAGTACGTTTCCTCGCTATCTCACCTTGTGCTCATTTGTTATTGTTGGAGTATAATGACCCGAATTCAGTTTGGCCCAACTTGAAAAACTTGCCGTATGATAATTATAGTGAAAAACAAATATAGAGTTTTTCATGAGATATGTGGTGGTAGCAGAATGATCGGGCCGATATAAACCTCTGCATTTTGGGCCATTTAGTTTATGTTTTGGGCTTATTAGATTATATCACATATTAGGGTTTTGTTTATGCTATTGCGTTAGGGGTTGACATTATCGATTTTTAGCCTCCTTAATTGCTATTGCCTTGTAATTTTTTTCGAGTTTAGTGATTTTTTTTCTTTTTTGCCTGTGATTTTTTCCGTCTTAGGTTTCCATGTAAATCAGTGTGTGTTCTTATTCTTTGTTTTTATCGCACTATTTTCGTAACAGTTATTCATGTACAATTTAATGTTTGATTGCTATTCCTTGATGATGCAGGTTATTGACAAGTCTTTTGGGTTTGATACTGCCGTTGAAGAGGCGCAACGTGCTATTAATGCAGCACATGTTGAATCTGAAAGCTTTGAGAATTGCATTGGTCTTGTGAAGTTGATGGGTCGCTATAGTGGTAAGCCCTTCAATCCTGATCTTCAAGAACTTTAATTTTTGGTGATTTATCTTCAAGTGGTTAGAATTTGGTACTTGGAATTTACATTCAGAAACGTAATCTGCATTAGTTGTATGTTTATACTTTATAGCTACCCTCGGTATTTCCATGTCCATGCTAAGGTCACTTCTCTCTCACCAATCTAACTTGGTGTTGCAATGCAGGGTTCATTGCTATGCATGCAACTCTTGCAAGCCGAGATGTCGACTGTTGCTTAATTCCAGAATCGCCCTTTTACCTCGAAGGCCCCGGTGGACTTTTCGAATACATAGAGAAAAGGCTCAAGGAAAATGGGCACATGGTCATTGTTGTAGCAGAAGGTGCCGGCCAAGAGCTTCTTTCTGAGAGCATTAACTCGGAGAAAGAGGATGCTTCTGGAAATAAGCTTCTCAAAGACGTTGGCTTATGGATTTCCCAGAAAATCAAGGTCCTTCTAATTTATGTACATTTGGATGATCATGTATTTATCAGTTTTTATCCATCTTTCTATGCACCTTCATCTTTTGGATGTGCTTAAGCACTTTTCTTATTGGTCTGTGCAAGCATCTAGAAGTTTGTTAATATAATTATGTAAAATATATCTTAACTCATCCATTTGGCTTCATGGGCCAGCAGATAACATGACATACATGTTTTCTTAACAAAAATTTTTATCTTGCAGGATCATTTTGCAAAACAACAGAAAATGACTATCAACCTCAAATACATAGGTTGGTTCATACGTTTTCTTTTGGTAATATGCATTGTACATGCCAAAAGTGGCGAGATTAGGTGTAATCATTTAAGCTTTGTACTTTCTGTTTGCAGATCCCACTTATATGATCCGAGCCATTCCAAGCAATGCCTCGGATAATGTGTACTGCACACTTCTTGCTCAAAGTGCCGTTCATGGAGCAATGGCTGGTTACACTGGCTTTACAATTGGGCTTGTCAATGGAAGACATACTTACATACCATTCTATGTGAGTCCTATAGTTAAAATTAACCACTTGTTTCTTCTGATTTTTCACTCTCACCTCTGCCCTTAGAATATCTTTTCATCCTCTGATTATTTTCTCTATATATTATTAAAGCTAGAGGCGGAGCCACAAGCGAACGAGGGTGCATAGCTGCCTCACCTAATTTTTTTTTATTTGTATATAAAATTTATATTTTATCCCCTTAAATTTTACACTCATTCATTAAGTTATGTCCCGTCTCCTTGACTAGTTTTCTCTGGCTCCATCCTTCATTACGGCATGTGAAACTTTTGACATTTAAAGTGCCTGACCATTCCTTAACGACAATGCGATATTATCCTTTCTCTGAATTGGTATCTAGAATTTGCTTAGCTTATAACAATTGGGTGACTTTCTGATCTGCAGAAAATCACAGAGAAGGTGAACAAAGTTGTGATAACCGATAGAATGTGGGCAAGGCTTCTATCTTCAACAAACCAGCCAAGCTTTTTGAGTGCCAAAGACGTTATTGAGGACAAAAAAGAGGAAGAACCGCCCCAACAGGAGTTGGATGAGGAAAATTGTTCAGACGACAGTTTGGTGAACAATTAAAATCACCGGAGTGTTTTTTAATGCTTAGTAGATTGTTCTGTAGTATCATTTTGCTTTACAGTAAAGTTATATAGTTGCTGTATATGCTCTCTGATTCTGCCATAACTTCTGTAAGTTATTCATTTTTGGGGGGCTTGCATTTACAAGAGATCATGCCTCCGGAGAGCTCCATAATAAACTTTTATGGTTCAATATATGGTTTTGTAACATGATGAACGGATGAATGCTACTTTTTGATTGGAGGGATGTCGTTTATCATTGTTGCATAATAATATATTATCCAAGTCTAAGCTTTTGTATGGAAGGTAAAGGTTGTGTTTTTTGACGCTGTTTTATTCATACTAGTGAGACGAAAGATTTGATTATGAAGGTCTCTGGATATCTCTCCATTCTAGTCTCTAGAAAAGTGGAAAAGTAGAATTAAGTTGAACAAGAAGTCAAATTTATGCGCTTTTAAGTGTAAATAATGCACCAAGACTTGCCTGCCATTACTTAGCCTCCTTTTCGTTCTTCGGCTCGAGCTTTCCGGTTCAAACGTCCATAACATGATGCTTTCAACAATTAAATATAAAACAGAAAAACAACTATAGTATAAAGCTGTGATATACTAAAATTTTGAACCAAAAATTATCAAACATTGATTTAAACTACTCTCGTAAACATTTATGTTAAGGGGTTTGTTTGATATGTTGATTTGGATTATTTTGATTTGTGTTGTGTGATTTAAATTGCTATTTGAATTGACGTTTGGATATGTATTTAAAGTATTAATCTGAATAGAAAATAAAATTAAAATTTATGGATCTTGATTTATTCCTCTCTTCATTAGAAATATAATTAAAGAAAATTCGTCTCAATCCGATCTCAAATAAAGAAGTTATGATTTTTTTCCTTCAAATATAGGAAAGAGAATCTCAGCTTTTATAAAAGCAAACATATTTGAGTCCAAAGAGTTCAAGAAGTAGAACTCTAGGCCATTTGTTTCGCATATTCGGCTAACTCTTTGGATTTAAATCTTTAAATTCATTTGGATACATGTTTGTTTTCTCCAAAATTCAAATCAAATGAATCATTTGAATCCAAGTTTTAAGAGTTCTAACCCTTCTTGAATTTTTTGGACTCGTACATGTTTGTTATAGTAAAAGCTAAAATTTCTTTTTTTTTTTTTATTTAAGGTAAAAAAATCACTAACTTTTTCATTTGATATCTGATTGAGACGATTCTTCTTTCATTGCGTTCTTAACGAAGAGAAGAATAAATCAACATATATATTCTATATTTTTTAGATCATCAAGATCAAGATTTTGTTAGCTTTGTTAATAAGTCAAAAAGTTTTTTCATTATTTATCGAAACATAAATTTTAATTTTATTCCATATTTAAATTATCACTTTAAAATGTACCTCCCAATGTCAATTCAATTAGCCATTTAAATCACCAATCTAAATCATACAATTTAAATTAAAATAATCTAAATCAACAAAATTAAAATCTATTTATTAAATAAACCAAAAACTTAAAGTTTTAAAAAGATTCATTTAGTTTGAATTTTAAGAAAACAAATACATATATAAAAAAATTTTAAGAATTTAAATCTAAAATATTAGTCGAATATACAAATCAAACGACCCCAAAACCACTAGTCCTGCTACCCAGACGATTTTTTTTTGGTAAAAAAGAACGAACGGGTGGCCAGATCTTTACACTTCGGTCTTCCCTTCCAAATATTTATTGCAAGAGGACTAACGTGATGAAAACTTGAAAAGACAATAACCCTGCAAGCAATAAACGATAAAAAAAAAAAACGACGGTGAAATGCAAAACGACATCAATATCAACTTGAGGGAAAAAACCATCTCATAAACGACAAAACTCTTAAAAAATAAGACGACTTTAAATTCAAAAAGGACAAAAATAAAACACCATAAACGGCAATAACCTGAAAACGACGAAATCATACAAATCGACAACGAAAAGTAAACTAACATGTACTTGGAAACCAACGGCAACCCAAAAACAACACAACAATGGAAAACGACAAATACATGGCCTATGAAACGACAATGAAATGTTAGAAGACGCCAACGATACGAACGACATAAAAATAAGAAACGACAACAAAACTGAGGAAAGAATATTGTATAATACACATACAACGAGAGCGACGGATTTCCGGTGGCGGTAAAAGCATCTGCGATTGTGAGATCACATTCCGCATCTTCTCTTCGACTGCAAATTCGAAGCCGTATATACCTACATGTATAGTACACATATATAATACACACACACATATATAGTTGGGTTTTTGGGTGTGTTTTGCAGAGAGTGAGTTTTGGAAGAAGAAGATGGGGATCAGATTCATCTTGATGGTGAACAAGCAGGGCCAGACCCGTCTCGCTCAGTACTACGAGTATCTCACTTTGGAAGAACGCCGAGCTCTCGAGGGTGAAATCGTCCGCAAATGTCTCGCTCGCACCGAGCAACAGGTCTCTCTCTCTTTAATTGCATTGATATGAATCAGCTTCCGATGAGGAGATCGTAATCTAAATTCAATCGTAGGTTTTAATCTTGTAGATTACGAATTGAATTCGATTTGGGATTTCAAGTAAAAAATGCTCTTTTGGAAGGGGGGAAAAAAGAGATCTTGCTGAATTTATGCTAATTTTGACTTTTAGGTTTGGAATTTAGGATTGAATATATGAAATGTAAAGATCAGCTGATTAATTCAGTATATCTTCGATAATATCAACACTAAATTTCTTAGTGTTGGGAATTTGGGCAAAACCTGTTGCACTGAGATAGAAAGCGATAAAATTTAGATAGAAAATTGAACGAAGATTGAGGAGTAGAACAACAAAAGAGAGATACAGAATAGAAAGAGAGAAAACAGGGGATTCTAGAGAACAAGAACTCTGTAAAATTAGAAATATCAATATTTATTCATCAACCTTTCACCATAACTCTATCAAGATACAATCACTAATGTATATGGAGATATAAAAACAATAACAACATGTAGATAAACATGATCGTAAAATGTGAACTAAATACTAAAGATTAAACACATCCTAATAGATAAATATATAATTCAAATTCGAATAGTCGATATATCTCATTCCACATTAAAACCTCTTCTGGTCTTCTATGCTTGCTCATATAGATTCACAGAAAGATGAAAGTTTCTTTGTTCTTAATGTTGGTGATTTGTTGTTTTGATTTTTCCTTTGCTTGTATATGCTTTTCATCTGGGTCGTGTGTAGCCGCATTTTTTTTTTTTAATCATAACAGCTAACAACATAAACGCATAGGATAATATTCGCGAACAAGATATATTAATTTTGTTTAATGTATTGGTTTTTCCATAAAGTTTTGCTCTTCTGCTAATTTGATTTGTTATGTAGTAGCAGTTACGCATGTTTCTGTTGTTGATTTCGTTTTCTTATTAACTATTAGTATTATTATTATTATTACTATTATTATTATTATTATTATTTTCATGTTAAACAGTGTTCTTTTGTTGAGCATCGGAACTACAAGATTGTGTACAGACGATATGCGTCACTGTTTTTCCTTGTTGGAGTTGACAATGATGAAGTAAGTCAATCCAATTCGTGCTAATAAAAGAATCCTGGCAATATTGTTTCTTTAAGACTAGTACTCGAAAATGGTAGAACGTTAGACTTAAGGCCTTGATCATATCTGCTTGGACAACTCAAGACAAGGTCTCATTAACAGATACTTGGAGGATTCTTTTATGCCTCTTTCTCTCACACATACACTTTTTCATTGCCTTTCTTACGTCATTATTTGCATCATCATTGTAAGTGAAATGTGGGGAAAAAAATCAGGGGACGAAATGGGGAAATATAAGGAGGGAAGCTTCCAAATAGAGATGGTAGTGGCTGTCCAACAGCTCTAACATTCCTTTATTTAGAAACAGATCAAGGATGATTTTGGTCATGTTTCGCAAACGAGAGTTCGAATTTTACTTGGAACAATTTCTTTGTTTGCATCTGACATCTTGGAGGTGATGCTTCTTATGGCTACATACTCTATCGATGAGCCAATCTGTGTGCTTTAAGTAAATATTGTATTTCTTGTTGATCTGCCCGTGTCTCACAGTAATTGATGCTTCTTTCTCAGAAGATACTTGGTTTTGAGATGAACCTGTAAAAAGTTTTTTTGTTTGTTTCATATTTTAGCATGCACTTGCTTCGAGAATATTTTAACTCCTTGTCACGTACGTTGCAGAATGAGCTTGCGATTTTGGAATTCATACATCTACTAGTTGAAACCATGGACCGACATTTTGGCAATGTGGTAAGTCCTGTATCAGGAAGAATGTATAGCCTTCTCTTCTAAGTTGCCTATTATCTCTCTCTAAAATTACTTGTGTGCATGAATTTGCAGTGCGAGCTAGACATCATGTTCCACTTAGAGAAGGCCCACTTCATGCTGGAGGAAATGGTTATGAATGGGTGTATTGTCGAGACAAGCAAGAGTAACATTCTGGCTCCAATTCAGCTGATGGACAAGGCATCTTGAAACCCCACTGAATGCGGGCACTATCTTTGTTTTGAGGTTATCAGTGGGCTTGTTACTTGTAATCGTTACTTGTTGCACAATCAAAATGAAGAGTATAAATTTCAAATCTTTGAGGTTTTTATGGATCAGTTTGGAAGTTCTTCTAGGTGTTTTCAGACCGCGTAGAAATTGTTCAATTTCGAAGAGTGAATGAAACAGATGTATCAAATTGTTCAAAAAGAAAGTGGAATATGTGACTGAAATTTGGAACTTTTCTTTTATTATATCTTGTTCTTAGTAAATGCATATTCCCAATAGAAACTAACCTCTACTAAATTCTTATGTACATTAGAATAATTTCACCCTTAAAAAGGGAAGCAATGTAACAATGTAGGTGAACGCAGGGCAAGCCAATACCAATCCATAAATAACATGAGCAATCAGCAGGCTGCAGGCTTCCCATCCTTCCTAGGGTCACTAACAGCAATCAGTTTACCAAAAAATGTTTGTGTGTTAGAATCTTTTCCACTCTTCCTCCCCATGTGAGTTGGGTTTTTAAGGGTTTGAACAACAAGCTGGGTGATGGCACCCCCAGCCTTAGCCTCTAGTTGATGATCCCTCTCTTGTAAGAAAAGCTTGGTACCTTCTGAAAGCTCAATGTGATTGCCAGATATCACGGTCCAATTCTCGTAGGAGACTATGTTAGGTATTAACTGCAAGGAAAATATCACAAAAGAAAAAAAAATCAAATCAAATACCCATTTGAAGTTGCTCACTAAAATTTCATTTGAGCTAATTTGTATCCAGTCAGGAACCTTGTGATAGACCCTTGGACTCTGAACTGCATCCAAGGGGTCCTTCCCTAGGACAAAATAATTGAGGAAGACCTGGACAACAGCTGGGATTATATTCATACCACCACTACCACCAAGGACCCCAACTAACTGATTATCCTGTATATATGAGGCATTAGAAACTGGTTAAGAAATCAGGTGAAATAGAAGATTGAGTAGAAATTCAGTTTTATAAAGAATAGATTGAGTTTACTTGGGTACCTTTGTGACAATGATTGGGGTCATGGAAGATAAAGGTCTCTTGTTGGGTCTAATAAAGTTTGCAGGAGCCGGAGGGAGATGGTCCGGGGTTATTTCTGTGGGCGTTGAGAAGTCATCCATCTCATTGTTGAGCACAATTCCGGTGGATGGAGAAAGAACACCAGCTCCAAAAGCATAATTTACAGTAGTTGTCATTGATACAGCATTTCGATCTTTATCTACAATACAGAAATGGCTGGTTCCATGATCTCTTAGCTGACTCCACCTGCCATGCGAAAAAAATGGGGTAAACAAACTTGAGATAGTGACTTCACTGGGATTACCAAGCAATGACTTAAGGATGAAGATGACTCTTTTAGGTACTAGGATAAAGGGGGCAATTACTTGTTTAAATAGTAATCTGGAGGGAAGGTAGTGTTGTCAACTATCCTTCTCCGAATTCGGTTTGCGAAATCAGAGGAAAGCATTGCATTTTCATATTTACTTATGTTCACAAAATCAGGGTCCCCCAAGTTCATTCGGACGGCAAACATGTGTTTTAACGCTTCAATAAGCCGATGCACACCAAGATTTCCCTTTGCAGCATCAGAACTTCCATAGCCCTCAAAAATGTCGAGAACCTGTTTTATTGAAGGGTTTACATAATTCAGAAAGTTAGAAAGGAGCTTGAAATGAATTTTTAATTTTACAGTCCATGATAAGTCAGCAGTCATAATCCAGAAAAGGGTGAAATAAACCCCGAGTGTCACACCATTGGAATGTAAAGAAACACAAACTTGTAAGAATATTAGCCTGTCCTATTCAATAGGTTGACGTTTTAAGATGAAAGCCAAGGCTCTTCCCTTTCATCAGTATATGCAACTTGTGTAAATCCATTTTTTTAAAAAAAAAAAAAGGTTGCAAAAAGAACACTCACTAGGGAAAGCCCAAGAGTTCCACTTGAAGGAGGAGGCATTCCCAATATGGTATAGCCCATCGCATCTGCAGCCATTGCATCCATAACATCCACTTTGTAATTCTTCAAATCCTCCATTGTCAAAATCCCACCTGCCTCTCTCACATCCTTCACTAGTTTCTCGCCAACACTACCATTATAGAAGGCTTGTGGCCCCAGCTCTGCAATTTCCTCTAAACTGCGGCCAAGTTCCGCATTGTAGCATGTATCGCCTGTTTTTAACAACTTCCCGTTTGGTGCAAACACTTGTTTCAATCCGGGGTCTTTCATAATTATCTTTGCTTTCGTCTTTATGTATCCTCCGAGACAAGGAGCAATAACAAATCCATCTTTAGCAAGTTTTATGGCAGGTTGAAATAAAGTCTTCCAAGCTAAACGACCATGTCTCGTCCAGGCTTCGTACAGGCCAGCTATCTCGCCGGGAACCCCCATCGAAAGTGCACCAGAAGCCTTGGCCCTGGGATTGTTCTGATACATATTCTGTTTGTTGAATTTTATAAACATAAATTTGAAAGGTCAATGCCTTTTCAATAAATATTTTACACTGAAAAATACTAAAAATTTTCAACTGAACTAATCATTCGATTGTTCAATCTAAAGTATTTCAAGGCAAGAACAAGTGTTTTCATAGATTGGACACATTGAATAATGGCGTCAAAATAGAAGTGGTATTTTAGAAATGAAAGAAATGGATCAAAACCTCTGAAGCAGCCAAAGGAGCAGTTTCCCTCAGATCAAAAGCCTGTGTCTGCAAGGTTGATGCAGACCGGACAATCATGAAAGCGCCACCGCCGATCCCACTGGCCATCGGATTAACAACTCCAAGGCACAATGCCGTTGCCACTGCAGCATCGACAGCATGGCCATTCTGCCTAAGGAATGATGCTCCAACCTCAGAACAACGGCTGTCATCGGCCGCAACAACAGCCTGCTCTGACTCCACTATGTCATCATGATTTAGTTTAACAAAGCGATTATTGTCTCCTCCTCTCTGCCCCCAAATGTCTATGTTGCTTCCAAGGACAAGCCCAAAAACTGAGGAAAAATGCAGAACTTATACTGGGAGTACTAATTTAGGCTGTGTTTACCAACTATAAAGGAATGTAATAGGATTGGAAAGGAAAGTAAAATAATAAAAATAAAGATCATTGATTGTCTTTTTAGTTATTACTTTATTATTGATTATGGGTTCATAAATCAATATGATATTCATTCTTTTTAATCGGAAATCTATAGAAGGAGTGCAAGGATCAATATTTTGTTTTCTCCTTACTTGTATTTGTAGACCATTAAACTCTAATTATCAATTTGTAAGTACATAAACACACAATTAGATGCGAAAAGGAATCACTCGTAATTTTTCATGCAAAGGAAAACCCATCCTTATTTTATAAAAATAAAACATACCAAATAAAGTGTTCTAATAATATCTGCAAATCCTATGTCAGCATTCATTCAATAGGATATGTTTTTGCAACAAGTGGTCACTATGAGTGGTTGATATTTGACAGCGTGACAGGTCAGTGGTATTTCCCGTACTTGCTCATTTTGTCTTCAACATTATCAAGGAAAAAAAAAAAAAAGAAGTAGAAAAACTTCAACATCATGATTGGGGAATCGAACTAAAATTGAAATTTCTCAGCTGGGAAAATGGCAATCAGGGTTATTTCATCTTCAAGCACAAAACAGTAGTCACCTTGTTAATGGGCATATACAAAACCCCATGAATCCGAAATCAAATTCATCTCAAACCAGTCTAGATTGATATCTTTATTAGAGTTAATCTAAAAAAAAATAAAATAAAATAACTGAAATTAACAAAGTGAAAGATGAAAAAAGGAAAACCAACTAACTTATAGTTGTAGTGATGGCAAAAATAAGCCACAGAGCTCTTTTCCAGCTCTTCTTTTGGTTGACCAAGCCATCGTTTTGCAAGAGTGGAGATTCCAGGCCTTGCCTCCCCATAACTGTGCCTAGAGAAAGGGAGTTGACGTTTTGCGGGCTGTTTGGTATAGCAACTCTCATTATGGTTTTATACGGGTCTCACCCACAAAAACAATACAACAGAAATATTGGTCAAAGCTCTCCAACATAAAATCATGTTTCTCTGAGGTTTTTTTAACGTTGGTGAATCTGGACGGAATATGTAATATAATGGGTAATGGTTAACAAGTCAGCTTGGCCAACCAATATGTATATTAAATCTGATTGGTGGAATTAGTTTGCAGCTTTTATACGCAATAATTTATGTAATGCTTATTTTATGCGTGACGCACTAGGAGGAGCTTGCTAATTGCTCGTTCTCTATTGAAAATGAAATATTCTTTGTGTAAATCTAAAAAAGGGATAATTTTATGCCAGTTTACAATCGATTATTTTAAAGAGAAGACTATGATCACAAATCGCATTTTTTTAGGGTTAATTATATAATTATACTGTTTAATTTTAAATTTTTTTAATTCATCTTTCTATTTTAAGAAATTACAAAGTTATTCTTTGAATGTGAAAAACTTATTTCAATTTTATTCCTTGCAGACTTTTGGACAAAAAAAATATGAAGATAGAACAAACATACATTTAATTAGATCGTGTTTATTTTTAAAATATATTTTTCTTCTTAAGAAAATTTTTTAAAAAATATTTTAACATTTAAAAAGTTATAAAACTTAACAATTTTTCTTGAAAATTGATGTTTTGTTTTAGGAGTTTTTATGTTTTTATTTCTGTAAGATTTTTTTCATAACTGTTTAAAGATAATTATGTTATTTTGCCTTTTTTTTATTTATAGGGGTGAAATTAAAACAAGTTTTTTTAAATTTAAAAGATATCTTTGTAGTTTCTAAAAATAGAAGAACAAATTAAAAAATAGTTAAAACCACAAGATATAATCATATAATTAACCTTTTTTTTAATGGGGAATCACACTCTTCTTCTTCGGTCTACATATTGTAAATTTTTAAGGGACTAAAGTATGCTTCTTTAAGTATTTTACAATTTGCCTATTATTTTTTTTTTTTTTTTCTTTTTATCGCAGAAGCAATTTTTTTAGGCGTTAGATGCTAGATGATACACAGGAGGGTTTTAAAGTAAATGGCCATTTTTAAGGTTTTTTTAGTAGATGGCAAGGATTTTATAAATTCATTTTTTGAAATAATTAATAGGCGATGTACTAATTTGTGGTTCATCTTGGATTTACTTGGTGATTTTAACTAATCAATTTATTTATTACCGGATTAACTTGATAGTTTATTATTGATTAGCTAATATCAATCAATAATTTATTGATTTATTAATGATGTATCATTGATAAATCAATGAAAAATTGGTTTAAACTATGATCCATCGTTAATTAACCATCGTAAAAAAGTTTGAACATTTGTCTAAAAAAAATTCAACCATTTATTAAAAGAGAGGTCAAAATCATCCACTTCTTTTTCCAAAAAAAAATTAATATAGCAATATATTTTTGTTTTTACATATAAAAGAGATGTACGACATACATTTATGTTTATTTTTAAACTTTAAACGAGGGATTTAAACTTTACATTAGTAGAATTAGTTGTAGAATTACTGTTAGGTATGCATGCTATCACTACTTTATATTTAATTCGTTAAACAATAACTATACATTTTCTTAAAAAGAAGAAGAAAAAAAAACTAACTCAAACCTCATTTACAATTATGTGGTAACAAAATCTTAATTTTTTGAGAGTTATTTACACAAGTAATCTTTGCCATAACTTTTCCTTTTTATTGAATAAGTAATGGGACAACCTCGTCTTGTAGCAAAATTATTTATTTTTTGACTTTCAAAAAACTAGCACTTCATCAATTGGCAATCAATAATGTACCCGCAAACATTTTTCCTTTTTTTATTATTTTTTTTATCTTTAACCCTCAACTCAAGAAAATATGTTGGCCTCCCGCAATGGTTGTTGGTAAATGGGTGAACATCATGTTCAAATCTAATTATAACTGTTTTTAATTACTATTCTCATTTTGAGGATGGAAGGTAACAGAATTAGAATATCTACCGTTATACCATTTTACACGTCAAAGTGAACCTCTTTCTAAAAGCTCAAATCTATACATTTTTTAAGTTAAGAGGTTTTTAATGAATACATGTAATCTAAGACCATTTTTAATATAAACGCCAATGTCAAAGGTAAATTTATCAATAAAAAGTGTAAAAATAAAATATTTGATGTGTTATTTTATTTTGTGCTCCAATACATAATGTTGTTTGAAATGTTATATTTACTTTATGTTATAATTATTAAACTTTAAAACTTATAAAAGTAAACTTTTAACATTAAAATAATAAAAAGCAAGAATTTTGTCATTATTAGAGTAAAAAAAGTTAATTTATCAACCGATAAAAATCAACTGCTAAAATTGCTATATGTTAAATTTGGTGGCAAATTTACTATAAAATTTAGAAGAAATTTGGTATTAAAAATGGAGGTAAATATCTCGGTTAGTCTCAACCTTTTTAAAAATGTGCATTTTGATCCCTAATCTTTTTTTAAAAATTTAACTAGGTCTAACCGTTTAAAAAATGTGCAATTTGGCTCCCAACTAACCACACTGCAGTATTGCGCCATTACAATGCCACTCCATTAGTCATCACTATTTTAGCATATCAAATTAATTTAAAAACTATATTGTCACAATGTTAAAAGTTTAGGGCCTTTTGAAGTCTATTAAATTAATTTAAGGACTAAATTGTCACAATTTTAAAAGTTCAATGACTATTTTAGCCCATTAAATTAATTCAATAATTAAATTGTCACAGTATTAAAAGTTCAAGGACCTATAAAACTATTTGCTATTTTTTATATCTTTCCAACTTTTGAAAAAAAAAAAATCGAATGCGAAATGGGCACAAAATAAGAGGTTTAAATAATCATCTTGCCCTTAAATGCACTTCATTTCACTAACTTTTCATAAGTATATAATCGTAAAATAAACTTATATAGACAATTTCTCTCCTCTCTTCTTTCTCTTCTACCAAAATGACAAAGGAACAACTAGTTTTTTTTTTTCCTCACTTTTATCTTCTCTTTGCTTCCTATTTTCTATTCTTGTTTATCAAACATAATCTAAAGTATAGAATTCAAATATCTACCCTTAATTAAAAATTAAAATCACACAAAAGAAGTTATAAATAAAAAATACGAGACACTATTAATTGAACCATGTAAATATAATATCTTTACATGTTGGACTCTTTATTTAGAGGGTCACAAACAAATGATTGATTAAATAACTCAACTGATCCTTTGTTTATTTCAAATTTCTTAAATGACATATCATAATGTGATCGGTTAGACACAGAATTTGAGTCCAACAGCCCGAGCCTCTGCTCCAAGAGTGCTCCTAGCGGAAGCCTCCTCCTAGTGGCCAGATGAAAGTGAACTGTGATGTTGGTTTTGGTGAGGTGCAATCGATGGTGGCAGCTGTGGCTTTGTGGGGGCGCTATGGGGTGGATTTGTGGTGAGAAAAAGGGTTAAGCAGGAGAGGCCGCGTCCTTGAGGTTTGGAGTTAAGAGTGGCCAATGAAAAGCATATCTAGTGGTGATCTGAGGGGAGTGACTGCAAGACCATCATAGATGCTTTTAAGTAACAGCTCGTCATCTAGTGTTTGTGTTGATGTTAGCGTTTACCTTTGGTGGTATTCATTTTTTTTTTTTCCTGCGTCTTTCTGACTGCAGAAGGCTGGTTGGTTAGTTAAGAGAGTAGATATGGTAATTGGTGAATTTTTTTTTTTTTGGTTTTACTGATGATGACTTCCTCGGTTTTGAGAGAGATTTCTCTACCTTTCTTGGCGTTGCTTTCGCCTATTCTAATGCAAATCTTTTCAATTAAAAAAGGCGCCAAATGTCCCCGAATCAAGGAAACAGAAAAAAAGAAAAAAAAAAAAAGCCAATGGCTTCCTTTCCTCGCACAATATTACCATATATAGTGAAAGAATATGGTTTTTTTGCCCAAGTAGCAAAGTCAGGTGCGTGCAAAAATTTTGAGCAATAAGCTTTTGTAATTTTTTTTAAAAATTTCACATTACTAACATTTTAAGGCTAAATTAGTATATTTTTTGCATAAATAGCAAAGACAGGATGCATACGAAAATTTCAAACAACATGATTTTACAAGTTTTTTCCTTTCGAATTAGAGATGTTTTTGAGGCTAAATTAGGTGCTATCATATAAAGCTATTATCATTCACTTTCACAAAAATAATAATTAATTAATTTAAAAAATCCTTATTATTAAAAGTTCACTGTTGACACCACCGAGTAATAATTTTAAAACATAGGAAGAATCATAGCTGTCGAAGGTTGGCTAAGTTACAGGGTATTTGACACGATAGTAAAAATTATTTGTTAGAATTGTTTTTATTATAGCATGTGAGAGCTTTACACTATAACAACTTTTTTCTTTTTACTGTAACATGTGAGACTTTTACATTATTTATAACTGAGATAATAATATAGACCATTCTACGTCAAACACCCTGTTAATCCATTCAAAAATATAACAAAAAATGTTGACTGAGTTATGCCGTTAAAGGTTAGGTCTGTTTTTTGATGGGCAAATGTTAGATCTGTTTACCAAATGTGTAATGTTTCTGTTGACAAGTTAATATGTGAAGAAGTTTCTATCGAGAAGCATGCACGATTCAAATTTTGGGAAAAAAAGAAAAGAAAAGAAAAGAAAAGTAAATCCAGGAGCTGATTAAACGTGTAAAGTTATCAATTAAATTTTCTCAACGGAAAAATAGGTTTGATAAAATGATCTGACCCGTTTCTATTATATATACACAAAAAGGACCCGTTTCTAGTCTGTTTCAGAGCACCTACCTCAATCATGAACTGGCGTCTTAAAAGCCAAGTAATAGCCACCAAGGGCAACATTGTCCATACGAAATAAAACTCCACATTATCCCTTTTAGTCAGATTTCACTCGTACTTTTATTAACCTCACAAAATTTGCAGGTAGAATGGTGAAGAAAATTAAATAACATACTAAAAACACATACAAAAATACAAGTTTTCTGAGATTGCTTGAATTTTTAGTAGGCACTAGCTATTCAATTAATATATATGGTATACAACCAGCTCAAATTTTAACAAGAGTTGACTAGGATTTTGTGACCATCTTTTTCTTTATGTGTACTATTATCCATAACTAACCTGCTATCTCGACAACATAAAGAATAATATGAACAAGCTTAAAAAAAAAATGGATGACTAACTTGGGGCTGTACATCGTCCATGAATGTTTTCATGACTGCCAGAACACATCAGAGTCATTGCTATACAAAGAAGGGTCCTGAATTTCCTGGTTAGCCACGTGGCGGTCGATGAGCCGTGCTTGGATAATTTTACATAATGCCAATCCAGAAGGAAGCACCCACCATTCACTTTCGTCCCTGCATTCCCAACCAGACCACAAACGTAAGTAAACAGTGGGACAAATAGAATTACATGTGAAACGTGCATTGTATGCAAATCACCATCACGCGTGGACATTGTGAGGAGACCAAATCCATAAATGATACACTTCTCAATTACCATTTAAGGCTACTTACATGCTAAAATTCCAGGACTGAAAGTCGGAGTTCTTTTTACTTGAGTGGGTTTTATAATGAAGTAATCCACATAGAAAGGCAACTACCTGCAACAAAGAGAGGAACATGCTCAAGAAAATTGGGTGGTTAAGGATTGAAGCCCGGGTCTCCCGTCACAGTAGTGTCAATAATAGCCAAAACCAGTCAGAAAGCATCAAAGACAATAAGACCTAATAATAAAAACAAGAACTAGAAGTAGCTCCAGGCTTTCCAAGAAAAGCCTATTTGACACAATGAACTTTTGAATGCCAGCAACAGTGAGAAGTCCTATTTAGCCACGATTTTCCCATCAATAGTGGAAAACATCAAGACATTTCAGCAATGCAAGTACTTTCACACAAACTTCTAGACCAAATTATCCACAAAACGAATACTTGACATACACATTTATAATTTACAAAACTTGCGTGAATGCTAAAGCTATTGACTTGAGAACAACTTACAACATTGATCAAGGATGTGATATTCCACAGAGCATACACACGCGCAAGACCTGCTGATCGTCTAGGTCCTTGACTAAACAAAGCACTGATTCCAGCTGGGAAGGGAAATAGTAGGCCAAGCGGAAGTACAAATAGCACTAGAAAGAAGTTGAGCAGCGAAATAGAATACTGCTGCAGAAAAGAGAGGGAGACTACGCTAACATCTGCTAGTAGCAGAATAGAAATGAGCAAACCAACAAGATCCTGAAATAATTAGAGGAAAAGTGTCAGAATAGCGTCCAAGAACCATAATTCAACTTTGGCATGGGGAAATGATTAGTACATTCAGTTATCCTGGTTGTTAATTACCTGATGTCCAACAGGTTTAGTGTTACAAACTATGAAAGAAAAGGGATAGCAAATAGTCTTCTTTTCTTTCAGCGTTCTTAAGCTCTTGCTGTGTAAAATTCCTTCAAATAACCTTTTATGTGTCACTAGATGTTCACTGGTTCTCACATGGTCCAGTTGATCAACCCTATCGAGTCTTGGCACACTGAATGGCAGAAAGAAGAGTAAGCCCAAGAATAGAAAACTCAAATGAAGAAAGTCATGAGCAGATTGTTAATTGTTACCATAATTCCTGCCCAGTAAGCAATGAGACATTCTGACTTTCTAGTGATTGTAGCATGCTTTCATTCTGAGCAGCATAGACCACAAGTCCAAACTGGCAATATCCGAAAGCTGTAGATTGAAACCAAGCAAGATCAACGTGTACACCATAAGTCCTTAAGGTAGGGTTTGCATGTGTTCCAAGCCAGCTGACAACATGACTAAAAGTGATTTTCAAGCGTCCACGACGTACTAAGCGCAGTTGAGCATTGAGACCAGCCACAAGCCGATACCATATTGTAGGTGGGATAGACTGAAAAGTCGTCAAATATACAATCATCAGAACTTCATCATAAGACATAAATCAAGAGAAAAGAATAAATCGACAGTGACCTTAAAAGAAAAAGATGGCAAACCTGACTCATGAGGCTAGTGAGAATGTTATCACTATGGAGTGAAAAGGGAGCCATGTAACTTCCATCTCCACCAAAAACTATAGACATTGGAAAACGTTGATGAAGACGTGTAGGAAGATCGGCTCTTTTTTCATCTCCACCAAGGAAAAAGTCCACATATGCAAGCATTAAATCAGAAGTTGCAGCTACCTATGATACGAAAATATAACACTATTTTATAACGTCCATATAACGTGAATTGCAAGGAAATTTAAAATGTCAACTTCCACTAAACAACACCTCATAGCATCACATGTGCACGCAAAATTGTCAAAATTATACTTGGGAGGAAAATTTCTAATCTCTGGCAAAGTTATTCACATCTCCGGAACAATTACCAAGAAAATTACATTAGAGGTTGCAAAGCAATAATTAATATTAGGGGAAAGGACTTAAAGTAGCTTCATGCTCCAGATAATCCATGGCGGGTTTCTTCAGAAGATCTACTGTCATGCTCAAGGGAAGCAGAACATAGAGAGGTTTTGTCAAGTATTTTAAAACCTTTTTTTTTGGTAACTTAAAAAAGACAAAAAGAAAAGGTGTGAAGAAATGAGTAGAACAATTGTTTACGCCACGTCAAATATTTTTCCCAGATAGCAACAAAATCTCCACTTGTGGCAGTTATAAGCAACCAAGATAGATTTTGCAAGAAAACAACTGCTACCACTTTTCTGGCAACCTCAGATCAGCCTAACCCTAAAACTCTTCACTGTTCCAACACCAGACAGAAAATGAACTCATTACCGGCTTCAGTAATAAAAGTTTCAAAAGCATAACACCCTCAAACCAATGTACTTGAACTTGAAACGTAGTTGAAAGAAAATCGTCCAGTAGTAAACCAAACACCAAGGTAAGACACTTCTCTGAAACACCTACCAAAATTGCATTTGAGATACTTCGAGAAAGCTGCGGACATCCATGCAAACAGGCTTCTTTTTATTTTTTATTTTTTAATAAGTGCAACAAACAATTCATTTAGTTATCATGACATGTACACATCCATATTTGCGTTGGTTTATATCCTCATAAAGTGTGTACCTTATGTGTTATAGATACTCCAAAATCAAATGACTAACATCCAGAAAAACCTTTTTTAAGTAAAATGATAATGCCTTCAGGCCTCAGAAGAGAAGGAGAAAAGAAGTCAAAAGATAATGCAAATTGCAGAGAAATATGTTCTGCACGTGTTTTAGGAAGAAATAAACCTTAAGTCCTTCATAGAGAGCACGGGCACGACAAGAACGCAAGCAAGCATGATCATATTCGGATCGAACATATTCGCGAAGCTGCTGCAATTTATTTTTTCGACATCGCTGTAGCCACAACCATGCAAGCGGATATGCAAGGACTGAAAGAATGCTATAGACTGATCCTTCCCACCACTGGTAGGCCGCTAAATCATTAATCTCATCCACAAATCTATTAAATGCATCTTCATACCTGCCCATATAAGGTAAACATACTTGATTTTAGAACAATTACACTCTGCTTTCGAACCAGCAAAAAAAATGAAAAAGCCTTTAAAATTCTTATAAAGGGGTTATATGCCAAATGTGTTCTAGCCGTTTTTCTTTTGAGTGGTTTCAAAACCTAAACCAAACAGGTTCTTAAATTTTGTTCAAATGACCTGCAATATTTCAACTAGAACCTACTTTATCAAATTCAAAGCGTCTCCTGAAGAAACCAAACACTAGGTGTGACCATCTGTAAAAGAAGGCTTACACAATTTCTTTTATTTGGTGTGGAGGAGAATGAGGCAGATACCAAGGTTCACTGAAAGTATTAGGCCCCATAAAATACATTCTATGCACATGATTCTGGGATTCCTCGTTTCTATTTGTTTCTAGAACCTGAACAGAAGCAAGATTCACCTTATGAACAACACAGAAAAATATAATAGATGGCAGAAATAGCCATTTATTTGGACATTATTTCGTATAAAGAAGCAAAAATAGCACAACTACAAATGAAAACATGGACCTCTTTTAATGATTCCAGGAAAGGGAAGGAATGATCAATTGGAGAGCCATGTTGAGCAGACACAAGGGATGGTACCTCGTCCACACCAACATACTTCATCCGTGCAACACTAAGCACTAGAGCTAACAAGATGAGGATACCTAATAGAATAAAACCAAACAACCATGGCCCACCAAAAGTATATACCAACTCTTCAAGTGCGGTATAACAGTTTGGCATGTGATATAGGTCAGAAATGCACTTATACGGACAAGGAGTTTCAGTAACACCACCTGTTAAAACGAATAAAAATTCTTTATGCTCTATAGGTATTAAAGTATGGAACATTTGATATAAAGCATGAAGCAATGATACAGCCAACTTTCTTGCAGAGAAAAGTAAAATTTCAGAGATGGAATACCTCGAACAGTAACATATTTAGCACGGTGGGGAAGCATGTAAGATGGGCAATCATAACAAAGGGCTCTATCAGATCCGCTGACATTCTTAAAAGTGCCAACAGGGCATTCCTGAAGTGCAATTTGCTCCAGAGGGTCAAAAGAGAAAGCTTTCCAAGATAAAAAGTTAAGGAATCCTCAATCTCATATGCCAAAGAAAACTTTAAAGAACAAATAATGGACCAACAAAGTCTATAGAGAAAATAGTTGATGGTGAGGTGCATTTTGGAGGAAGAAAGCTCTCAAAAAAAAAAAAATGATTATACAATTAACCATGGAAAATTTGATCACAACTACATTTCTCACTTTTTATTCAGGAATTTAGTGACAGATCAAGATTGTATGAAACATAATTCATTGCAATAAATTATTGCAATGCTACCTCACAGAAGATCCCAAAAAGCCCTTTGGGGCAGGCCTTTCCAGTAACTGTCCCATCTTGCCCAGCAAGACCGTAACCTCTACCATATCCACCCCTACCATGGAGAGCAGAAATAAGGTATTAAACAAACAGATTTCTTACAAACCAATTCCAAAACTTAAAAAAAATAATAATTACACTAATGATGGGGTCAAAAGCAAAAAAAGATTGGTGTATAAAATACAGAAACGCCCAGTTTTTTCCGCTTGTGAGAAGTAATTCATAAAATCTCAGGACCCACATGTCATGTAACAAAGACCACACCCTATTGATCCTTGCTAATCAGCTAGGCTGTTAGGGATGACTGCTGAACTTTGTAACATGAGCTTATTCAGATAATAAGCCATTATTACAAATTATAAGCAGTCCAGATCAACAAGTTGTTCAAACAATTTTTATCAAGCAATTTACTAATAAAATCGGGTGCAAATTAGCAAATGTCACGACACTAGCAAACAGATTGTGTAAACCATCATGAAATAACAGACAATGAAATCATTCACAAAAAGATGCGTATAAGCAACAAGCGTGAATAAAGAATACACATACATACCCAGTAAGAATGCTTCCTTTTACACTTGCTATCGGTAAATATGCATCCCCTACGGGAATTTCTGACCAGTGAAAGTGAACCCTTCCACCACCTCCGCCACCGCCACCATTGGGACTGCCATGTCCTCCGACAGTTGAGATGGTAGAAGAAGCACCAAGTTCAAGGGTACTGACAAAAAAGAGAATTGTCCCACCAGAGCCACCTCCAGGCCCTAATTTTGAGATGGTCCTATTATTTTGCTTTGAAAAATCTTCTCCAAAGCTTTCCCCATCAGCTTTAAGTGAGCCCTCAATAGACAAACTTGATAATGAGTGCTCCAATGAACCCATCACTGTCCAAGTAAAAGGAGATGACATAGCATATTGGCCACTCATCAGAAGGAAAAAGAAATAACCACAATACCAGATATAACTTAGCAGAAAGCAATGGATCGGAATACTAAAGCTATAAAGCATCAAAACAACAGAAAACTAGGATCAGTGGCTACATGGTTAACTCTTCCACCCTCTCTGTAAATGCAGTATTAATAGATATGACATCAAAAGACAAGTGTTCAACACCAATTTGTTACATGAAAGGCTTCTTAAAAGTCGCAGGAATAAATCTAATCAAGCTGTGTCTTAATGACAACCAATTTAAAAATAACTGAATGAATAAAACAAATTAGTAATTTAATCTCTAGAAGACATGACAACCTAGCGTGGGACGTTGAACAGCTCTCACATATTTGACATAATCAAATGTGCTCAGATCGCCATAGAAATCCTTGTAATGTTCACAACAGGCCTTGATCATTATTCATTGAAAAATGCTTAGGGGCACCACCAATGCTAAGCACCATCACCAATAAAAGGTGGGCCCCACCTACGGGACCTACCTTTTACTAGTGGATGGTGCTTAGCACCACCGGTACCTTATAGCAATGCTCTTATTCATTAATCAGCTACACAATTCAAGTCTCAGACAAGCTGTGGGAAACATTACTAAAGTACAAATCTCCATAACGAGCATAAAAGATGATTAAAATGCTAAGCAAGACAAGCGTAAAACACTAGAACCAGCAGCTAAGTGCATCAGTTTTATGCTTAAAACGGACAAGTAAAAAGCTAAAAGTCCAAGACTCAACACTCTGAACACTTACCTATAATACCACCACCTGCAGTCGCACCAGCTAGACTACCATTCCCACTACCACTACCAAGTTCACAAGGTAAACCAGCATCTCCATACGCTTCACCACCATCAATGAATTTTCCATTATAATATCCATCGCCGCCTTTTCCGCCATGCCCACCACCTCCGGCAAGACCATTTTCAAGCGTTTTTCCTCTTCCCACTCCATCATTGCAACCTGAAGATAGTCCAGATGAGTTGTGATTCAAATCCACTCTTTGCATATTTCTCAACATGTAAAAAGTATCTAACAAAGACGACGCAGAACCCATACCCAGCCCTGATGCACTAATTAATCCAGACGAGGGGATGAGCATTGTTCTAACCAAGTGGAAATGAATAACAGATCCTGTTATGGTGCCCTCAACAGTAACAACTTCAACTCGGCAGATCTGGAGCAGCAAACAGAACCAACAAATTGTTGGCAACAGTAGAAGTAAATAAACATGAACCAAACTCAACAAAATAAGTAAGTTCTCTGCAGATAGATGGCAGACCTGAATAGTAAAGGCTAATGTAGAGTTCACATTACAGTCTTCAGCCGGATGAATTAGTTCAACAGGACAATCTGGGAGATGGCAGTAGAGCCGCGGTGTCCTGCAATTCCCATAATTACATTCCAGCAAAAATA
This sequence comes from Artocarpus heterophyllus, assembly GCA_025403435.1. Taxonomy (NCBI): domain Eukaryota; kingdom Viridiplantae; phylum Streptophyta; class Magnoliopsida; order Rosales; family Moraceae; genus Artocarpus; species Artocarpus heterophyllus. Next base: position 3,602,009 of record CM046329.1, read on the forward strand.
TGGCAATACAAAAAACAATGAGTTTGAACTTACATATAATTGCTATTAGCACTCTCTAATGGCCCTCGAAGAACAGATCCCAGATCAACCTTCATATTACAAAGAAATAGAAGATTCAGCATATGCCTGTCTGCTAATGCTACAAGATAAAATCTCATCGAAGCAAATATCTAAAATTCAGAACTTCAAACTAAGCAAAGCATGACTAAAAACAACAAAGATGTGTAGTAGTGGAAAGCAATTAAGCGCGCGATATGTGTGCGTGCATAATCTTTGCATGTATTTATCATGTATGTTTGAATGTATGTGTGAGACTTTAAGTAGCACCCGTGTGCATCATATAGTTCATGATTATTCTTCAACAGCATATGAAGAATATAAAAAGCCGAGTCCAACACAAAATTTTAGAAGTCTGTAACATCTTCTAACAAGTGGGCTATCCCACCTTAATAAGAGTATACAGTATATACTACAATGCTTTCAATTTCTCAAGCAGTAAATTACACAGCATTATAAATAGCACTGAATGCTTTTATTGTCAGCTCAACAGTGATTGTTCAACAGCAAAGAGACACATTGAAAAATTAAACGAGTTAACATTTACGTGTAGGGAAAAGATGCAGAACTAAAATTAAATGGCGAGTACATCTTCAAAAAAATAAATAGATAAATGATGAGCTCTCAGCTTACATTGATGCTATAAAATAACGAAAGAACCAGGCGCTGTGCTTGAACCAAATTCCCTGGTCCAGATAAATTCAAGAAACCTTGTCCCTGAACTCCTAAATTTGTATTAGACTGTATCACAGAGGATCCCTGATAATCAAGTACAGAAACATAAACTTTTTCAGACATGAAAACAAGATAAATAAAGATTTCATTGTTACAAAGTAATATGTGGAAGATGGCATACTTTGAGAACCACTATATTGCTTGCTTCAAGCAAGGACGTTGCAACAATTGCATCGCTGCCACCATCTATAAGCATTTGGGAATTCCACATCAAGTATATTTTGACGGACATACGAAGAGCTCCAAAAATCTGAATTTATTATGTAGTATTTGCATAACTATAATCAAATCTAAAAATGACAATCACAAGTAAGCATTTAAACGATGAAGAAAGGAAGACCAAAATAGACCAAAATGTTGCAATTGCCAAAGAGAGAACTGTGTGATGAGAAACGAGATATAAATAATTAAAAATCTGTGTTTCTCTATTAGGATTATTTATGATTTATTATTTAAGTTATTTTATTATGCATTTATGCTCATCTTATTAGGCTTTACGTATCTTTGAATAGACCTAATAATTGTATTTCACTTTTGTACCTAAATGATTATTATTGAATACACAGATTCCCTCTCTATCGTTCCCTCTTCTTTCTAAATTCCAATTCTATATCTCTACTCTTTCTCTTACTTTCTTAAATCTATCTTCGTGGTACATCACCAGAATTACAAAATAATTGAGAATAATATGGATGGCTTTTGAAGGTAACACCACCACTTAAAGAAAGCCAAAAAAGAAATTAAATATACCATTATAGCAAGTGCCAAAAGCTTGAAGAATTTATGTAGTATTTCTAGAAATTAAGGGTAGATTACTTGCAGAATTTAGAAAAACAAAAAATGTAAACGGTTGATGCAAACTATAATGTTTACGATATAATAAGAAATGTACAAGGAGACACTTTTATTAAAATTTGCGAAAGCTAAAACAATTCTATCACACACTTTGGTCACAAGATAGTGAGCTTGGTGATTTCTAGAGTGATAATGTAAAAACGCACAGCATTATCCTAAACAAAATAATAGGGGCTAATAGTTAACATAGTAAAGACGAGCATTTAAATATCACTTTGGAATACCTGACTTATCTGAAATGTAGTCCTTTAGCCAGCCAACTAGGAGAAGGTAATCTAAGGAACTGGGGAAAGGTGGGGAAGCTGATTTTAATGTGTGCATTTATGGACTAACACCAATTTATAAAATCTTAGTCTCCTAGCCAAATCCAAATATTTACAGAATTTCTTGGATATCCTGATAAGTCATTTATGCAACAAATAGATACAAAAAAAGGCTATCCACCAAGAGGGATACACTATTCAGAGAAGAGAGAGCACAAAGACAAAATACAAAATGCCAACCACTTGCCTTGACAATAGAGTCACTCATCAAGAGCTCTTCTGCCCTTAACTCAAACTCCGATGAAGAATAATGTGCAAGCCCGAGACTCAAAGTTGCACCGCATGACAAGCGAATTTGTCCTTGTACCTATACAATGAATCAATAATTTAAATCCTAAGCACAACCATAATACATGAACATGCTTTTGATCAAGCCAATAAAAAGCTATGATGTATGGGACATCACATTGGCCAACTTGAAAATGTCTTACCCAACTTCTCTTAGACTACGACACACAAATATAATCTTTCTTTGCTCGCATGAACAAATATAGTAGAAATAGTTTTCCAAATAAATTGATGCTGAAAGATTTATTTGCATCATCCATCCCAAAATATTGACCGTGCAAAGATTGTGCAGGGAAACAGCAACCCTCAATGTTCTTTTTGTAGAAATCATATCCAAAGTATTCTTTTTCACTTAATAAAGTTTATTACAGCTACAGGTAGCCTCATGACAGTTAGATCTATTAATTACAAAGTTTTCTAAAGTCTTGTCAGCATCTTGGAATATTTTGAACCGCCCTTGGAGTACTTTAATGGTAAATTTTTGTTACTAGTAAAATTGCATAACCAACTCAAACTGTTAGGCTTCATTTAAATCACCAAATCTATCACTGATAGAGCCAGGTAGTCACGAGTAGGGGCACGTGCCCCCACTCATTTTTTAAATTTTAAATTTTATTTCTTAAATTTATAATTTAAAATTTTAGTCATGTCTTTATTTTGAAAGAAACTTGCAATCATGCCCCTCCAGACTAATTGAAATAGTGTTGTGCCCACGAAATAATTAAAAGATGTTGTTGTGCGCCTACAAAACAACTGAAATTTGTTGTTATACCCCTATTTCACAAGAAAAATTATAATAATGCCCCACTCTATAATTGAAAAGTATAGCCATATCTTTATTTAATAAAATATTATTTTTAATTTTTACATAGTGCCCCCACTGAGAAGAATTTCTAGCTCTGACACTGAAGTCTAGTACCAAGTGATTGGCTTACAGTTAAACACAAACAAATACCAATAAAGACCAAGAACAGAAGGGAAGCAAAAATAAAAAGACCAAACCAAATACCCATGAAAGGACAGATAATGCAAAGGCATAATTAAAATAACAACTAGCGCGCACACACAAAAATAAAAGGACCAAACCAAATACCCATAAAAGGACAGATAATGCAAAGGCATAATTAAAATGCCAACTAGCGCGCACACACACACAAAAGAAGAGGATCTTGTACACAAAAATTACAGCCAAGTAGGAGCACAAAGATTTTAGGTGTTGAATAACCTGAACATGGCTCCAGAACAGAGGAAACAAAGCCTTCGCATGATTTTGAATATAGACATTTGTCCAAAGTGGCTGCTTAGGAAACTCTGACAGAAGCGTGTCAGTCTGTGTGGACATGTTGTGATTGCTGACGGTAAGACTCCGAGGTACAGCATCATAATATGTCCCAGCAGCACCTGAGTTTTCGGTGCAGCCTAAACTCCATCCCCCTGGGGAAAAAGTGATAGATAGAATTAACAAGACAACATGACAAATATTCTGCATACACTTCTGCGTAAAAACAGAGGGATTATTCTGATATACATCAGGATGCAACTTGCATAGTAGAGGAATTGCACCCGAGAAGTTATTTCAATTACAAACTTTCCACCATCGCGAAAGGCAAATTTACTAGATATTCAAAGCAGATTAAGAATAAATAAGATTCTTCAAAACTTAAAGACATTGATCTTACCATGTATCAAGAATTGTGTATTGTCATGCCTGCTGAAAACATCAATGGAAACTCTTCCGCCCCCGCCTCCAGCGAATCCATCACCTCCGGCTGCACTTATCCTGCCACTTCCAGTCCTGTTCTTAACAAAATTAAAAAATTTTGGAAAAATTTAAAATATAACCATGAAGAATTATAATTTAAATAACACAAATCCATCCAATTCAAAGCCACGTTATATCTCCCATGTTTGATTCCCATCATTTTATAAGGAAATTAGAGACCTAACTTCAAGATAACACTCCTCTATAACTAAAGAACAAACTATCAAAGACATCTATAAATTATTGCAAATACCAGCACTGCTTTTAGCTTGAAAAACACCTTATCAATTGCTGCACTCTATACTCTCACCAAGTCGAGAAATTTTATTCCCAATATTTTAACTGGTGCAGATAAATGAAACACACAAATCTTCCTGCCTGTATTGACCTTGCAATCCATAATAGGAACCATAGACTTTCCAAAGACTAATATCAGCAATAAAGTTACTTCTACGCATTTTAGAGAAGCCTATATCCAGCGAACAAAACATTACCAACGTGGGGACCTCAAAGCAAAAATCAGCAAACATGGCAAGAGTCAAAGTTCTTGAGGAACATATAGTTGGCGCACACCAAAGAATCAAAAAGGGTAAAATGATAATAAATCTAGCAGGCAACAAAACCAACTGAATACCATCATAATCAATCACAATTGATTTTGATTAATCATTAGCGGGACATCATTTTTAAGTCAAATAAACAATAAAAGGAGATGTAATTAGCAATTACATTCTATGAGCTTTAATGTATATGCTGCCTCCAGACCCTCCACCACCCTTGAGACCGCCGTAGCCACCGTCCGCCAGAAGACTCCCACCGACATCAACCGTACCGTCCACTTCAATCCAAATCCTCCCACCACCTTCCCCGCCATACTCCACCTCTTTGCTCGTGGAACCTCCTCTACTCCCATAACTCGCAGGCCTGTCCAAAGACGACCACGAATACGCATCGCCACCCCAAATATCATCTGGAAGCTTCGTGTTGTCCGTCACACAGCTCGCGCCTCTCCCGCCATGGCCTCCACCGCCGCCCTGGAGACCGCTCGGCGTGCCACTTGTCTCCGCCGGCGGCTCACCGGCCAATCTGGTGACGTTAATCAACGATCCATCCGAGAAATTCGCAGCCCTAGCTCTCAAAAAGACCAAACCAGAAACGATCGTCGAATTCCTTCCCAAACTAAAATCTCCGCTAACGTTGATCAAAATTGAGCAACCTAACAGCGGACAGCTCAAAGTAACACCGGGAAGAACGTACAAACTTCCATTTCCTTCTATATAAACATCGCCTTCGAAGCTCAGGCTCGAATTGAGCTCGCACAAGGTGTCAAGCGAGCCAACTCCTCCGAGACCGTCGTCGCAGGTCACCGAGGGCGGGTGAGGCGGCGGAGACGGCGGCGGCGGTGCCGGAGGCATGTAATCTCCTCTGAGCGGGTCGAATTCGAAGCCGGCGATCGAGAATTCCTCGTCGACGAAATCGGCTACGCTTAGAGAAGAAATCACGGCTAAAAGCGCCAACATTTGGGGAATGCAAAAAGCGAGAGCTTCAGCCATAGCAGAAAGGTAAAACTCATCACAAAGATTATCAAAAATCCAATCTAGAGTTTAATATATAAAAGCTTCCAATTCAATGGAGATTCTTCCGATAAGAGACCGAAACTTCGAATGAGAAATTCAAGCAAGCAAAAATGAAGAAGAAAAAGAAGAAGAAGAAGAAGGTTGAATTCTTCAATTTGGGAATTTCATTGGACAAAACATGAATCTTCGTGAAAGAGAATAATGGAAAATTGGTGGTGAGTGGTGAGTGAGTGAACTTTATAGAAGAAAATCAAATGCGACAGTGGAGCGGATAAAGAGCGGAGAGGGAAAGAAAGAAGAAAAGAAGAAGACGAAGAAAGAGAGAGAAAGGCAGAGCGGAGGCTAACCTTATTTGGGCCGTTTTTATCATGGGCTCGGCATAGGCCCAATACGACGCTCAATGGAAAATGTCTCTGTCTCTTTTTTTTTAATTATATTTGGAATTTCAGATCCAGACAAGAAAAGGAAAATGTTTAAAAAATTGTGATTTCCAACAAATTTTGGAAGTTTGGAACACTTGGGATAACAATATTGCAAAGAAAAATGTTGAGCCAATATCACGGCGACAACAAAGTTTTGGCGTTCGTCGTGTTGGTTTAGTAGAGGAGATAATGGTAAATTAATTACGTGTAAGATTGTTTATTTATTAAAACTTACATCACGAAACATGACATTTTTGTTGTGATAATTGAGTAAGGATTACATTATTTATTTAGTGAGTCCACTTCATCGGATTATCAAACTTTGCTTCAACAAATCAAACTCTATAAGGGTTTTCACAAATGATAACACTTTGGATCCTTTTTTACCTTTCGGTTCAATGACTTGATTGGTGCAGATGGGAGGACATGAATTTAACAAAAAAAGGTGGGAGCAAATGACAACACTTGTTGCTACTTCCAAAGAAAAACGAATTATGGGCTCGCATTTGGGCTTTGGCCCGTCAGCCCAACAGGAGAATGAAGGAAATAATTGGTTTTTGAAATTTTTTTTAATAAATAACAGGTTTTGAAATATTCATAATAAATAGTATTATTTAATATGTAAATAGGAATTATTTACACTGTAAACATAGCATAAATAAATTTTTCAATCTATTTACTATGAAATAAGAACTTTTTCATTGTAACTAAAGATACAAATAAATTATTTACACTATAAACTTGTTATTTGCTATATATATTTTTAAAAGATAATGTTTACTACAATCTTCTTTTCCTTTAGTGGAGATAAGAAATGGGAGGAAAGCCCCTAAATAAAGAAAAAGAAAGGTGGAAGGAAAGAGCAAGAGGGAATTTTGAATAAAAAAGAAGTTTGTAAATTGCTTAGTCGGAGAGAAAAGTAAAGACAAGGAAAAATTGAAAAGATAAAAAGGACTCATAGCTACCACAAAAAAGGTTCTCATATGTCCCACTATTTTTTTATCACTGATTATTAGGGAAAGAAAATAGTCAATCTACTTTTTTAAGTTAATTTTTTAAACTAGTATAGCATCAATTAATTGGTAAAACATTAATTTACTTGATTTTCCTATATTATTTCCCTCTTCTCATACTAAATAAAATAGATTATACGTTCATAACTTAAAAAAAAAAAAAAAAAACCCACATCAACTTTCTTCCTAATTCATATTCCTCTTTCTTTAATACACTCTCTCTCTCTCTCTCTTTCTTTCCCACTAAGCAAATTCAGTGTAAATGGAGGGACCCGAAAAAGTTTTGAAAAAAATTGCATATGGTGCTAAAGGAGATAACATCACTTGCTATGGGGATTCTGAAAATCTGAATTATACATGGCTACCGCTTCAGGATTACTGAATGCATCAGAATGTCTTTTATAGTATTGTTGTCATTTTCGATAGAAAGCAAGCGGGGAGCGTGATAATAAAGTCATGGATTTTCTTTTTATTTATCATTGTTTTAATACATTGAGAAATCCGCGGCATCACATCAGTACTCACTGTATTCCCTGGGGGCCCAACCCTTTGAAGACCAAAGTACAGTTTCTCCTTTTTTTCTTTTTTTTTTTTTTTGGCTGTAAAGACATTAAATTACAAGGGAAAAACTTGCTGAGAGCCAAAATAAATTTGGACCAAGTGGAACATTTCTTTGACAAAGTGCACGTAATAATATTAATATTAATAATAACAAAGATAATAACAGGATAATAATAATAATAATAATAATAACAATAGTAATGGTAATAATATTTTATTGCCCGACTGGAACAGGGCCTGCCTCCTCCATAACAAGTAGTTTTCGTATATCAGTCAACAAAGGAAAGGCTTCAATCCGCGCGGCAGAATGAATTATCTTCAAAAGCCTTTATGGTGAAAAACCTCCGCAGGGCTGATCTACTTATTTATTTACCATCTGAGCTTTGCTGGGAAATACTGCACGAAAAAATAATTGAATTTAGAAAAAGAGAAAAAGAAAAGAAAAATGTAAATTCATGAACTGCCCATATGCCAAAAATGTGGCAAAAATGTTTCTTACCTTCTCAATGAGGGATAAATAGTAAGGCTTGACCTTCTTCACATCTACTCTTATTTTGCTCTTGCTGTAGAGGTCATATTTGCTGCACATATTGACACGGTGGTTAGAACTATTGATTAAGACTGTAAATACTGTAGCATATAAAAGCTTTACATTATAGCAATTTTTTTCTTTTTATTATAACATGTAAGAGTTTTATATTATGCTTAACTGAAAAATTGGTTAAAACCAACTTTGTCAAACAATTGATCCCATTTAGCATAAAGCTATAATAATACAATGCAAGCGAAGAATTTTACAGGGACTTCAAATTTTTAATAATTTTATTCAAGCTTACTTAAAGATTTGAAGCCACTTCAAGTTCTCTTCATCCTCCTTGTTCATGAGATGTTTATATGCTCCTGCTCTGTGTAAGGCTGCAATATCATGGAACCAAAATGTGGTTAATCAGGCTAACCATTTTCAACATTGACTAAGTTTATATTCAGAGAAGGGATCTTGGTGACGACGCTTACGATAGAACGAATGGTATCGGACAATGAACAATGCAGCTGGCGGCAAAGTTGTTCCATTTTCCTTGGCCACCTGCAGAATCAAACGAAAACACCGATAAAATTGATTGTTAGTTTACGAAATTCGGGGGTTGTAGTAATAATTGAAGATGATCAAGATCGAGATCGTGTCTTGAAGGATTAGGAAACTCGAAAATACGTACCAAGTACATGTAGTCATCATGTCCCCACGATATCACAACATTTTCAAGTCCACATCCTTCGGTGTAAATTCCATTCTTTGTACTGAAAGCAGGATTGTTGGAATCCGGATTTTCCTTGAAATACTGTAACATTGACAAGAATGTTTGTTAAGCAATGTTAATACCTCGTGATCAGATTCTTAAGTTGCGCCACATGTCCAACTAGATTACTGACAAGAAAAAAAAATGAAAATATTTACCTTGTGGTGGACTATGGATTCATCAAAAGCACATCCCAAAGGATGAGTGTCTCCTGAAACATAGAAGTCAAGTTTTTTTTTTTTTTTTTTAATTCACAGTCTTTCAAAAAAAAAGGAAAAAAAGAAAAAAGAATCTCATCGTATATGCAAAATTTAAAAGGGAATTACTCACCAACAACAGCCCATTGAGGAAGCCCTCCAAAGACAGGCAGAAGAAGAACCTTTCCAAGATCTGTAAGCCGTCAAGAAAAGAGTGTATGTTAATCTTTTTGTTCCTTGTTGTCGTCACATATCCGCATTATTCAAAACTAGTTTTGACATTATTTACTAAAATAATGCTAAAAAACACTAATATTGACAAGTCTCGTAATATGAGAGTCACAAATAGGCCATTTAATCATGATGTTTAATGCTACTGGTGCCACAGTAAAAGAAAGTACAATAAACCGCTCAACAAATATATTTACTACAATGTATTAGAATCCATTATGGGTAGAATCCAGTAATTACCATGAATAAGAGCAGTCAAGTGCAGCCAATCCTCATCTGGGTAGTCCCTTCTGATAGCCTCAGCAGTTTGCAGCAAGTGCTCAATTTGAGGCTCATCCAAATCAGGATCACTGTCATCCACAACCTCATTCAGGAGTTCACAGCATTCCCATATGCTCATTTCCACTCTGTTCAACTTTCCATAATCCTCTCTCATTTTCTTCACCTGCAATTTTTATTTTTTTGCATCGGAGATTGTGTCAGAACATCGCGAACAGTTTAATAATAAGCCCGAAACATATCAAAAGCCTATGTATCGTTAATTTTGTATAAGTTAGGATTTTTGCTTACAAATTCGTAGGTTTGGTTAATGTGGTTCAACCGGTAAAATTCCTCCACTGATTTCTGCCTTTCGCTCTCTGCATTGTAGTCTCTACAGATCAAGAATTTCGCATATTAAGAGAAAAAAAAAAGAACCATATATTATAAAAAGTAAAAAAACATACCTGAATGACTGGCCAAATGAGTTGATTTCTGGCGCAACAAATCCATTGTTTGACGCAGGAAATTCTGATATCACGCTTTTGTCGTTTGACACATCTTTAGGCATCACGAAACCACCATCTAGAACCAATTCATTGCTTTCCGAGCCAAGTTTCTTGTTCTCAACATGTGGCACTACATTTTTAGGGAAAACAATAACAAGAAGAAGATTTATACGATTAATTTCATGATCGAAGATAAACCCAAAATTTTAGAAAATCAAAAATGAAAAGATGTTGAAATAAAATATATATATATATATATGTATTACCAAGCTCGGGTTGCCCAATGAGGATAGTCATCTTTGCTTATGATTTGAAATAAAATTAACGCAAGGAAATAATAATTATTATTATACTATTATTTATATAAATAATAATGAGAGGAAAAAGAAAGGGGAATATAGAGATTGAGAGAAATGGCTATGGTGCGAGGAATAAAGTCGTTAGTGTTGGTATTTATAGTGTTGTTAAAAAGTCCTTGTCTGAGAATTTGGAAGTTTGGAGTCCTCAACTGAAAAAAATAACTATAGTTACCTAACTCCTTTATCTTATCCGATAGTCCCCGCAGGTAGCGTTCAAAATCCATATCTATTTTCAATAAATAATAAAAAAAATCCATATCTAAAAAGCGCGGACAACATCTGGTGCGACTGTCCCTTCTCCTGGGTCCGAGGATTAGCCAATAGGACCGCTCCACGTGTCATGCATGGTGTAAACCCACCTATAAGATCATCACATTTGATCAAAAAAATCCTTCATATTCTCCGTACAACCGTAAAACAAAAAGTGCTGTAAAACAAAAAATGCTGGAGACAAAGCCTAAAAATATGCTTGCTACTTCGGGCCATATGGATGCATCTTTTAAGAGAAAAAAAAATCATATATTAAAATAATTTATGCTAAAAATTATCATGATTTTTGTGAATTTTCAAATTTGTCCGATTCTTATATGGTGTCGACCCTTAATGAAAGGCTTAGTTTATGATTATCGGATATAGTCAAAATATACTTATATTTTTTTATAGATCTAACGATTAAAATACAGATTCTTGTGTCTACGTCACTTGTAGACTGCACCCCTTAAAAATTCTCCATTTAGTTTTTTTTTTATTTGTGAATACCTAATTTTTTTCCCTTGGTCGGAAATTTGTCCTTTTTGATAATTTGGTGCTGAGAAAAGAAAACGGTTGCAGAAATATCGGGTAGGGGTGGGCGCAAAGGATATTATCCCAACAGAATGCGCAGAAAATGTGTAGTAAACTCTGTATATATGAGTCAGCTCTGCGTATATCTCATTATCCAAAAAATTTTGAGTTTTTTTGGTCATTCTGACGTGGAATCTAGTCATGGCCAAGTAATAGAGTATATAATTTCCTATTATTTTTTCATCTATTAATTAATTTTTGCCTCTTTTCTTGGTATAAAATCAACGGCTGAGGTGGATCCTGCAAATACGTTTTACAGAATGGAAAAAAAAAAATTAATTGAGGAATTGAATGGATTTTTTTTTAACGTCGCCATAGCCACAACAATCTGCATGATTTTCTTTGTTGTTATTTATTTATTTATTTATTTATTGCAAAGTGTTTGTTATTTCTTATGAGTCATGAGATGAAGAGCTTGATCCCAACAAAGATGACAGCTAATTATCATCTACTTTTATCCTTTTGGGTGATGAATTAGTGATTTAAGGTACTATAATATTTCATGTGTCACTCTATCACAAACTTTTGTTTTTTTGTTTTTGTTTTTTATTTTGTTCTTAATTTGGCAAAATTAGAGCTTTGATTCCTAAAGTAATTCTCATTTGATCATGTCGAGTCATCACCAATATAGCACTTGCAAACTCTGTATGAGATAAAATGTCTAGTTTCAAAGCAGGGCTTCTTCTGAAAAGGAACAATAGCTGGTCCCAAGAAATAGAGAGTGAGCAGGACAAATAGAGGAGTATCTTTGCCTGCATGTTCGGCGCACCAAATATAGCATATGGCAAATAAATATAATTACACTATATAATAGTTTTTTTTTGCCCGAATACTAAATTTTTTGTCTTGACATACTACATTGATCGTTGTATTAAAGATGTTTTCAGTATGACACTGTCATTAATATTAAACATCACAACACAAAATAAAATGTTTTTTGTGTAACAAAGGACAGATTTAGTAGGGCATGTGCCTCCACTAAACTTGCAATCTATAGCATTTCCTTATAACTTATTCTACGTGTATATATATATATAGAGAGAGAGAGAGATATTTTTGTTTCTTATATTCGTCACAACAAGAATTGTGTCTCCTTAAACATTTTAATTATTTTCTTTCTTTCTCGAAAACGTGTAATTTTAAAACTCTCTCTCTTTCTCTCTTTATGTTTCTTTGTATGTTCTTTGTCTTCCACTATTATTTTCAACAATTTAAGATTGAACCAATCAACGAAGATTCGTGTGCAGTTTTGTGAAGTTTGAGCAACAGTCTAGATCAAACCACCCATATTTCTACGTATAATTTTAATTTTCATTATAATTATTACATGCAAATAAAAAATATATTTCAATCTTTATAATTTTTTTTTTCTATGAAGTCAGTAAGAAATCCTATAAAAATTTAAAAAGTCAATCAAGTCATTTCTAGTTTTGCCCAAAATTGAAAATTGCATGTATAAGGCTCAAACCACGATTTGAACCATATTAATCCATTCTATAATAGGCTGGTTTGGTCTGGTCTTGTAACACCCTGAAATTTATTTAGGGGGTGTTTGGCAGTGGTGGGAACCACTCAGTTCCCACCACAATCTCAGTTGTAAACAGTGTAAAGCTCTCATATGCTACAGTAACAATAAAAAATGTGCTACAGTATAAAACTCTCACATGCTACAGTAAAAGTGGTTCCCACCACTGGTTCTCATCACCCTTTCAAACACCCTATTAATATTAATGTGATGTAAATGATGAATTAGTGTGCCATAATTAATGTTTTAAGATTAATTAGATTATTTGGTTGGATTTTGAATTTTTTGTTGTTTTGTTAAATTGATGCGTTTAAATGATTCCTTATTGTTTTAAAATGATGTTTTGAGTTTTAAAACACAACAATTTGTAAAATGTTAAAAATACTCCGTTTTGCAAAACCGTGGGCGGCACATGGTTTTCGTACAGTAAAACCGCCCACCGATTTTCTCTATTTATTTCCTTCCTCTCTCTCTCTCCTCACTCTCACGCGTCTCTCTCTCTCTTCCTCTTGATCTCTCTCTCGGCACTCTCTCTCTCTCTATATCTCTCTCTCAAATTTTTAAACCCAATTTCGAATCCAAGCTTCGGGATAGCAAGGAGGAGGCTCGGGGACGTGATTTAGCAACCGAGAACGCGGATTGAAGCTTCGATTCGAGGTTAGTTTTGAAATTTCTAAACTTTTTTCAAAATTTTCAATTTTGTGCATTTTTGAAATCTAGGTTTGTTTAAGCTTAGAAAACCTTGGATTTGAGTTAAATGAACTTAGAACACCTAGAATCTAAGCTTAAATTAAAGAAAAATGAATCGAATTCAAGATTTTTCATTTTTCCCCTCATTTTCTCATTTTCGGATTTTTGAGGATTTCGAGTTTAAATCTTGTTTAAACGAGTTCAAACATGTTCTAGTATGTTTTTTTTATCATCTATAAATGTTTTCTATGCCTGATATTTGAGAAAAACATGTTAGAATCAAGATTTGAATTTTGGGGATCGAGAAACCCGTGGCTGGGATTTTTGGATTTTCCTAGTTCGGCAGGCCGGAGTGATGATCGGCAGGCCGGTGTTCTTCCGACCGGCAGGCCGAACCTGGGGAAGTGTTCGGCCGACCGAACTTTGCTTCCGGCAGGCCGACCGAGGCATGGAAAATTTTATGATTTTTCACCCGTTTCACTGTTTTGAACCCTGATTTAAATCCCATATATAATGATTTTAAAGGTACAAATGGCACACTAGGACATCATGAAATGGTTTAGTAACATAGAATGTCTCGAACTAGATATTGATCGACTTAGTTTGTATCTAGGATCGTTCGTGGTTCCGTTGAGCTAACGTATAGCGGACCGGGATTACGGTGTGGGGCACCGGCACGAGTATTGAGGTAGGACTTCTATCATATTTCTTTGGTAGCCTGGTTTTGAAATGATTTGGCCTTAAAAAGGGATTTCTATTAAAATGTTTTCAACGGTTGTTTGAAAATGGTTTTATCGGTTATATTTTAATATACCGTGATTATGAAATGAATTTCATAATGAATGTAATTGACAACACTCGGTAATTGGGTTTTGAATGATAATGATAATAAACACATAGGCATGATGCCATATCAGAGATCGGGTCGTGTAGCGATCGACCTTGGGGGCAGGTCCCGAAACCCAGCTGGGCCACTACGGTGGTGATATCATGGTTTGCCTAGGAAAAGAAAAAAAAATGGTATTTCTGATTGTGCGAGTAGACTGTTCTGGGTCAGGACGGTTCTACTCAAATTATTTATTTATTTATTTAAAGTTTTCTTTTGAGTACTCCTAACAATGAAATGTTTCTTTAAATTAAATTATTTTATAAAACATAGTCCTACTGAGCCTTTCGCTCACGTTTTATTTGTTTTAAATTTCCCCCCTCTAGGTGGTTTCCCATTTAGGTTTGGAGAGGATTCTTCGGACCGAACTCAGGAGCAATAGAAGGATTAATTTATATTTTGTATTATTTAATCAAGGCATGTAAGATTTAACTTTATTTGTATTCCGGACTGTAATTGTATTTATGATATTGTCAGTACCATGTGTGTGCACAAGTTGTGGGTGGTAGAACCCATACTCGCAGTTCTTTATTAATTTTTATTCTTTGCTTAATATTTATAAATTCTTTCATAAAACGTGGTTGAAATCTTCTTATTTCTCACTTAATTTGATTCTCAAACTATTGGTTTTAATTAAATTCTTATTTAATTAATTTAAGTAGACCGCCACGTCACCTCCCGTACTCCGGGGCGTGACAGGTCTCCTTATACATAATGATATAATATGGTACACATAATTTTTTCAAAAATGACAAAATGGTATTGTTTGTGAAACCTAATGATTTAGGACTAAACTAGATTATGCACACCTCTAACTCCTTTTATCCAACTTTTGTTAGTTTTTGGTCATTTTTTTGTTTTTTTGCTCACTTGGCCACGTAATTGAGGGGTAGTTGAGAAAAAAAGTTGATAATTAATATCCTTCCCTCCAAAAAAAAAAAAACTCATTCCCCTTACCACAACTTTCTCATCTTTGTTCCAAGTTCTAATATCTTAAAGGAAAAAAGAAAAAAAAAAAAAAAAAAAAAAAACTCAGCATTAGAGTCAAAAGCTTGTTGAGATACAGTACCATCATACAACATTGAGCTTTGTTTTTTTTTAGCTTTTTCTTTTAACTACAATATGTAGTATTTTCATAGAACTTCCATGTTCTATTGTGAGAAGCTTAGCACAACGATGAAAGCGACATCTGATCACCCGAGGCGAGATGGCAACCTCTGTTTATGATGGTACCGACAGCACTGATGATAATTCTGGCATTTATATATGCTAACTAGGTTATACATATGATACACATGGGAGTAATTTTATAAGTTTTAGTCTTATTGTTTTGTTAATATATTGTTAACACTAACATTGTATTCGTTAAAATGAAATAATGAAATGGAAAGAAAGTTGTTCGATAGAGAGGGACAGAAAAAAAAAGGTTTTTTAAAAAAAACACATTGTAAATTTACATGGTCTTAACAAGAAAAGAACATTAAAAAAAAAAAAAAACAACAACAACAACAACAAAAAACAAGAAAAGAGAAATGAGAAATGAGAAAAGTTGAGGAAAAAAAATATGAATAAGAAAACGACAAAGTGGAAAAAAAGCAAAAAAAAAATATAGGATGATGTTGACGGTTATCAAGTACTAAAGAACATATAAAAAAGCGTTGTCTCTTTTATATACATGTATATATGTGTATATCCATATATATATTTCGATAAATAACCATTTTCAATTAATTTTCAATCTAGCCATTTGTTATTATTATTTTCAAAAACCTGGATTTTTACGAATAATATCCAAATATCTATATGTTGTTGACAGTAAGATTGATTTTTCTTGGCTCTCCATGAAGAATCACTCAATGAATTTATTCTTGAAAGTATCTTTTAGCTCTCAAGTGATGCTTGAACTTTCAGACTCTAGGGATGCAAAAGTCTTTTCCCACTGGTCCTATACGACAATCGGTAGACATGGACTTTTAGATTCCAAAACTCGTACATTGACGTTTTATGAAGTTTCATAGAAGTAATATTTTATTGGTTTTGTTGAGATTTTGAGATACTGTTTCATGCATGAATGATGTCAATGGTGGTCAACATTTACATGAAGATGATTGCCGATGAGACTTATTTTCATTGAGTTTTTTTATTTATTTATTTTGTTGAATTAGCATTTAATTATTTTTAATTTATCTTGTCGCGGCTCCCACACCCTCAGTCATGATAATTCACCCTTTTATATATAAGACATAAGTCACCATTATTTTCAGACATTTGTTTTCAATTTAAATCACCTGCATTGTCATTTAATAAATGATCAATTGACGGTTTCCGCAGAGACTACAACAACGAGGAAAGCAGGAGAAGAGCAACGGTGGAGGGACTTCTACAAAAAGATCCACATTTACCAGACCTACGAATTTGTTACCAAACAATTTGGACCTTAATCAGTTTAATATCATCGACAAATTATTTGTTAATCATTATGATCATGTACTGATGTCTCTTAGTACTTAAAATTATTGTAACAAACAATTCAATTAATGTTTACATGAAAAAAAAAAAAACTAGACAAGGGTGTGATGAGAACAGCGATGGAGCCATAAAATTTAGTCAGGAAGGACAGAGTGTATATTAATATTATCAAGAAAAATTAAATAAAAGAGATATAAAATTTCATAAGGGGCAAAATAAGATTTTAAAAGGGGCAGAAAGTAATTTTTATAAAACTTTATATACAATGTTGAAAAAAAAATTCAAGGATGGCCGCCAATCCTGATCCGTATGTAGTTCTGAACGAGTATGTGAACGACAGCGACCCCGATCTCGATGATCCCCAGATCAAACAGCCAAGGCCATTCGCAGGGACTACCCTCACCAAGATTGGCTCCACATATTAACAGCTCTCATTCGTGGTTATACATAAGATATTCATTTAATTAATACATAACATAGATTTTAATTATGTATAAAGAATACTGATTAGAGCTAGAGGGTATCAGGATCCCCTAGCAATATTGTTGTTTGTTTATTTACTTAGGGATATTTAATCTCAACCACAATTCAAATCTTTTTTTTTTCTAATTTTTTTATAAAAATTTAAATTCTAATCAAAACTTTCTAGCGTGTGAACCAAACGCACACTGTCTGTGTGGGGTCTACTCGGGTACTCCTGGGGCTCATTCAATATATATTTTTTGTCATAGTTACAGAAACATTTTTTGTTCCAACAATAGTATATATTCTCTAATGAGTTATGGTGATATGAGTACTGGCAACGTCCGATTCTATTGACACTTGATTTTCATGCAAAGTCTTAATCATACACGTGCGTGTCTTTTACTATTTTTGGGAATTACAGCACGTTTGCAGATTTAGGAAAAGTTCTGTTCCACCTGCCGTCATTTGGTGGGGTGCCCCAGTGGAGAGTAGCTCGTAAGTCAACGTGGGTCCGTGTGTAGGAGACATGTAGAGAGTTTGGTCAAAACGTCGGTATATTTTATTAATTAATATATTAAAATCAGATTTTTTTTATAGAAAATATTAAAATTAGAATTTCAAACCACAATAATTTTAGAACTTGATTTGATATTAAGATCTTTTTTAAGCTCATGAAGATCTTGATACTAAGGTCTTGCGTCTAAATCCCCACTTTAAATTTTAAAGCGAATAAAAAAAGGAGAATGAGAGAGAGAATACATATTTTTAAAACTTTTTGTAGTAAATAGTAGGTTTTGAAAATATTTATAACAAATAACAGATTTTATTATATAAATAAGTATTATTTATATGATGAATAAAGAGGTAAATAAATTATTTACACCATAAATTTATTTATTATGTAAAAAATGATCACTTATACAATAAATAAATTGTTTATATTATAAATTTGATGTTTACTATAAATTTTTTTAGAAACACGTGATTTTTAAAATACAATTAGTTTAAAAAAAGTACTAATTATTACAATTTCCGTAGAAAAAAGGGTTGGAAGGTGGATGGGTTGGGATGAAATTTGAAAAATAATTAATATATAATTATCAGAAATCATATGGATGATTGCACACACACCCACACACACACACACATATATATATATATATATATATATATAATTATGCAGCTATAATACTAACTTATTCAATGAAGTATTCAGGTGACACTTTTCCGCTAGGATGTGCGTGTGACAACTCCATTGTATATCACCAGTTATTTTGAATTTATGTGATTATAACTTCTCTATATTGGTTTTCTCAAAATTACTACCTTATTAATTTCGCCTTTCATGGCCAGCTTTTCAAGGAAAACCCAGATTACCATAACCCAGAGCACAACACAAGGCTAGGGAACTACACTCAGAACTGTGGACTTGACAACGTCACCATGTCGTGGGGCCATGATGAATACGTGCTCATGGTAAATTAATCATTTTTAGATCAATTACAAACTCATTAATTCATTGAATGAATTTGACATATGGGTGTTAGGCAATCTAATAATTACACTGTCCATATATGGTAATTAAAAAGCCGTTTAATCACCGCCATAGTTGTTAACACACACGTGGACGCATGCAGGCCGCAAAGGCTAATAAAACTACTCTTCCAGCTACTAGTATCTTCATCGTAAGGTTCCATTCCCTCTATGGTGGGTCCTACTTCTTTAAAATCTTAGGACACGATTAATTTACAAATTTAAACAAAAAGCTTGATTATAATTTTATATTTTTATATGACAAAGAAGACGGCTTGAATTGTGATTCAAACCTATAAAACAAATGAGCTATTAGGTTTAGTCATAAAATAAAATTAGCCGGCTGACATGAAGTAAATAAACAACATTAAATTGATTAAAATACTGATGCTAACTCGGTTGATAAAAGTAAAGTAGGTTAAATAAGAGATTTAAGAATCAAATTTTGAAAATATCTAGCATTATATATATAAAGAACTTATCAAACTCAAATAGAATAATAGTTACATCATCTATGGATGTATTTTAGCAATACATTAGTATTTATATCGCTTTCAAAGTTAAAATAGGTTTTCTTGAATTCTTCTTGACAGCAATGCACCGACCTGAAGCTTACACATATCTGATGAATGATGAGGACAGGAAAATGCTCAACTGGCTCAAAATGTTCTAGTACGATCATAACTTATTCCCTCTTCATATGTAAACCTGCCGAACAAAACCGTAGATATTTATACTTTTTAGAGTGTTTGACGGCTCGTTAGAAATGTTGGTTAGAACTTTTTTTATTGTAACATATAAAAATTTTATATTATAGCGATTTTTTTTTTATTGTTACTGTAACATATAAAGGCTTTATACTGTTTGTAACTGCAAAAGTGGTTTAGACTACTTTTGTTAAACACTTTGTTAGCTTGACGTAAGATGGGAAAAAATTGTTACACGTATATACGGGCCTTAATTATATTATATATATTAATATTAAAAGTTCTAGATTAAGTTACTATAGGTTTACACATGATATGTGAACAATTCATTCCAGCAAGTACGACCTCTACAGCAAGAGCAAGGTCAGGATCAACTTGGATGAAGTCAAACCATACCATCTTTCCCTTATCGAAAAGATTGGTAAGTTACACAGCTTATTTATTTTCCGTTCATCGTGATTTTGAATCACAATTTAAATCTTTTTTTATAATTTTTTTTTATAAAATTTAAATTTAAACTAAAACTTTCAATTTAAACCTATGAAATTAAAAAATACAGTTCATTATTTTCCTAACTACGAACATGCCTTCTCTAATGAATCCTTTTTTCTTTTGCCTGATTCAGTATTTTCGTGCAAAGCTTAAGTGGTGAAGGAGAAGCTGGTCAACTACTTATAATTTCTACTTATAGATATTTAGGACATATTTGTTTTAAGAACTCTTTGGATTCTTTAGACTCAAATTTGGATTTGAGTATTAAGAATTCTTTGGATATGTATTTGTTTCTCCCAAAATCCGAATCCTTTAAATATCAAGAATCTAAGTTTTCAGAGTTCTGACTCCCTCCTGAACTTGTGATACTTGGATACCCCTCCTACAGTAAAAACTAAAATTCTCCCTTTTATATTTGAAAAAAAAATCATAACTTCTTCATTTGTTATCTAATTGAGATTATTCTTTTTTCATTGTGTTTCCAGTGAAGAGACGAATAAATTAAGATTTATATTGCATATTTTTTAAGATTATTAGCATTAAGATTTTATTAAATTTGTTGATAAATCAAAAACTCTTTTCATTACCTCTCTAAACATAAATTCTAATTTTATTCCATACTCAGATTAAAACTTAATGCACATTAAACGTCAATTCGGACAACAATTCAAATCACTAATTCAAATCACAATAACTCAAATCAAATCACTAATTTAAATCTATTTATTAAACGGACCCTTAGTTATGTGAATTAATTCAACCGTGGCATGTTCATAAAAATTGGAGTTGAGAATATACAAAATTGAGTAGTTATTACAATAATAATTTTAGTTTTTGCTATTTGAAAACGTATTATTTTTTATTGCCATTTTTTAACTATAAGATTATGTTGTATGTTTAACTCAACCATTATATATGTGTATGTGTCTTTTCAATATTAGCTTTTCTCAAGATCAAAACCTAGATCCCCCTTTAACCTACTCTACTTTTACGGCCAACTAGGTTAGTACTAGTTGGCTATTTTAACTTTTCAATTTTGCTTAAATGAAAAAGGTTTAAAGTATGAAAATTATCTTTTGAATCAGCATAAATATTATAAATATTTTAACTTCTCGATGACAAAAGGCATTAAGAAAAATTTTTTTTGGACAAATGACTCCTTTTTTTTTTCATCAAAAATCAAGCTTTTTTGGTAGAAAATTGCTCCAGTTTTTATTTTTTTCATCATGTTGAGGTCCCTTTTCTTGTTCCTATTTTTTTCTTCATCTTTCTGAAAAAAATTGAAGTAATTTTCTTGCCCAAGAGGCTCTTTTTTTTTGTGCCAAAAAAAAGAGGTTATTTCTCCAATTAAATTTTTTAGGTGGCCTTTTTTTTAAATTTTCCCCAAAAGGCGTCAAGGAGGGACACACGACATATTTTAGTGAGACACAAAAAAGTTCCTAAGAGACACGTACTAAGCTTGTTGCATAAAAAATTTTCACAAATTGTGGTTTAAATAAAACTTAAGAGTCTAAAAAACGGTATTCATGTGAATATCACTTAAAAGGAAATCTGATCACTGTAGATGGACCATGTAATTAATAGGAAGCCCAATACACAAATAGCCAAGTCCAAATTCCCCATGGGCGAGAATCTTGAACTGTCATGGCCCAGTTGCATCCTGCAATTTGTTTGAACTTTGAACCAGGGCTGTTCTGAAGCCCAATCCAACATCCCTGATCGAGTAAGACACACCAAAGTACAATTAAAAGCGGGTCTGGCTCTGTGCACGAGTGTTTGGTTAAGTGGGTATCATACCTTCAAGCGTGGACCACCAATCCCAATAGGGGTGCAGAACCCCACCCACCATCCATTAGGGGGATTGATATAACCCTGTAACCGAACAATCGCAGACCAAAAAGTGCATATTTGTTTTTTCAGCAATTGGTCCGGCAAAAAAGATAACCCTGATCATCATGAGTTCCAAGTTAAGTTGAGATTTGGTTAGGATTGGACTTTACAGGTCCTGTCTTCAAAAAGAAGCAAATAAAAAATATTCAAACATCATAAGAATCACTTTTAATGGCGCACATGGGATTTGTTTAATCCACAAGTAATGTTTGAATACCATTATTATTTGCATGAATGAACCCTA
This sequence comes from Artocarpus heterophyllus, assembly GCA_025403435.1. Classification (NCBI taxonomy): domain Eukaryota; kingdom Viridiplantae; phylum Streptophyta; class Magnoliopsida; order Rosales; family Moraceae; genus Artocarpus; species Artocarpus heterophyllus. The sequence goes on from CM046329.1 coordinate 3,624,195, forward strand.
GTTGCATAAAACATGATAAAGCAAAAAGAAGATAAAGAAAATAACTATTAGTTAAATAAATAAGAATAAAAATTGCATGCATGATAATCCTTATCCGAGAATCATTAGGCCAAACTTGTGGGTAAGGTCATAGTATTACCAACTTTAACAGAAGGGACTTTTGCTTTGGCATATAAAAACCTTTTTGATAACTTGAAACATTTGGTCTCTCGAAGTTCATAGTAAAGCAAGTACTTTTTATTATTTATTTTTAAATGTATGTGTAGCTCAAATCTCCTTTATTAAATGAGATGGTATTTGGCAGTAGTTCTCACCACTCAGTTTCTACCACAAACTCAGTTATAAATAGTATAAAGCTCTCACATGTTACAGTAACAATAAAAAAGATACTACAATATAAAACTCTCACATGCTACAATAAAAGTGGTTCCTACCACCTTTTTAAACACCCAAACACCCGTGAGACTTAAAACTGATATTCTTCGTTAAAAGTTCTGAGCAATTAAAAAAATAAACGCACATTTCAGTTTTACCAAAAAGTTTCATATTGTTTACGGCAAATTGCTATTCTAAAATACGTTTATATATGGTGGAAGAAGCTATGGGCGTTCAAAAACACTAAATAATAAGCCAAGGAAACTGACCAAAACAAAATTAAAGAACTAAAACGATTTTTTTTTTAATTATTTCGGTTTGGTCGGTTTGAAATTTTCTTTTTTTAATTTATTTGGTTTCTTTAGCTGTTTTAGATTTTACCAAGCTGCAGTATCCAGCCAAAATTCTTTTAGTTTTTTTTTGTAAAATATATTCCTCATACTTGTCATATTTCTCTCTATTTTGGTACAAATTATCTTGCTTAAAGCATAATTAAATGCTAATTCATGTTTTTATAATTTAATTTAAAAGTTCTAAAAAAATCATTAGCAGTTAATTCTACAAGATAGGCTCAAATCTTTCCAATGCCAGGATTTATTTGACTACGAGTCCAATCCTACCAAACTTATTATAAAAGATTAGTTGTCTCTTAAAAACTTCAAACCAACCAATCAATCAAAAAATATTTTAATAATTTTGGTTTGATTAGTGTTTTTTTTTACTTCAAATTGATCATAAAAGGCTTCCGGTGAAAGATTATAAATTTCTTTGACACCATGTTGGTTTTTTCTATACGTAATTGAAATTGCTTTAGCATTTTGTCGCCAAAGGTAATATATATGATGCTAAATTTGAAAACATTACTTTACTCAAAGAAAAAAGGACAGGCCGAAATCAATATGTATGGTGCGATATAATATCAAATCGTTGAATATATATCTTTGCCAATTACTTGCGGGTTTATCATGCCTAGTAGGTCCTTTGTATATTATATGTTTCTACATGATCATTTTGTGTGAAAATTGTACAATGAACTACTCGAGGATTCATTATATAAACAATCATTTTGTTGCTCTTTCTCAATTCAACCCACCATATATATTATATCTCTCGAGCTTTCAGGGTAGAGTGGTACGCAATTTAAAACCGTAAGATCTAATCAAAATTATTTTTTTTCTATAAATCTAACGACTAAAAGATAGATGTTCATCGATAGATATCTTCTTCAATTCTTACCAGAAAAATCGTCATAAAACCATACATACTATATAGCAAGAAATTAAATCTTGTCAAACAAGACAAACCTAATAGTCTATTAATTTTCTCACAAAAAAACAGACTTTAGTATGTATGGTTATGCAAGTGGGTATGCAAGTCATAAAAGTTTAATGTTATATTCTTAATCTAATTTCACCGTCCTGTAAAAACAACAAAAAAAAGACTACAAATATTAAACTAAAAAAAGTATCAATCATATGTCCCCCTCGTTGCTCCATTACCAAAAGAAACCAATACTAAGCCGCTAATAAAAATTATTTACCAAAAAAAATTGCCAAGCCATAAGGAATAAACAAACTACTACACTATATACTTCAGATAGTGACATTTAACGGTTGGAAATCCTTGCCAAATCACTGTCAATTTTAGCATTTTTGTCGCTTCCAAATCTGATCCCATCAACCTAAGATAAGATAAAACCTTATAAACCATTTTCGACCCTTCCCCACATACCATATTAGTCAATCTTTAGGCGTTTTGATCGAACCTATCTTGATCAAATCCATCCAAAACTCACATGGGCCGGATGTTTTTATGTCTATTTGGTCGTTTTTCGTGATTATTACTAAAACCAGTCTATTGGTCGTGCCAGAAAATATTTTCAATATGAACTTATTGTAATAATAATAATAATAATAATAAGTCAAGTATGGTTAAGATATTTTATTATTAAGAGCAGTTTAAGTAGGGTATATTTATAAACTTTTAATTTATTAGAGGCGCAAATAAAATTTAACAAAATCTTTTGCATTTAAGAAACAAAATTCAAAAACTAATCCTAACATGCCTTCGCTAAGATAAATGTGGCACCCCCACTAGTCGCCATCCTCACTTAGTTAATAAATATGTTTGTGTCAAATAAAATCGTAAGATATAGTATCATGTCGACACTATCAAAATAAAATAATGGATTAAACTGTGTTCTCTGTATTAAGCACCTAAGGGTCTAAATATAAATATAATGCAGTTACCAAACTCAATATATATAAGTGAATTAGCTTCTATATTTTTTCATGGTTACACTTGACCTATCTAGCTTCAATGCCTTAAATCATGGAGAGGCCTTTTAAGGCAGTGGAAAAGGCATAGTACTACTAGACCGGGTCATTTATATAAGACATGAAGTTTGTACCTAAAGTTTTAAAAGTTAAGGGATAAGATCAGGATATCTTGGCATGAGAGGCAGGTCGTTTCTTTCAATAGAAGAAGAGCCCACGGCAATCCTGTGTTCTGGATGATGACACACGTGACAAATGAAAACAACACCATAAATATAAATGATACATGTATATGTGGGATGTTTATGCAGTGCATCTGAACGAATGCTCTACCCAACCTAACATATAAAAGAAAAAATATAACATAATAGTTATTGAACGTGTCATTGATGTTTGGTTCAACATAATAGTTATTAATCGCATTAATTATGTTACGTTTCTTAAAATCAATGCTATATTCTATAACTTTCATGTTACATTTTTTTCTTTTATATTTCATATTAGATGGACCGCCTATGTGCATGATTGTAGCAAATTTCTCTATATATATGTGTGGATATATATATAGATAGATAGATATCAATGAATTTCCCAATTAGGTAGCTATAGGCACGACCAAGTTTTGATAGGCCTGCAATAAGGACAGCTTTGAATTAAGGTAGGCTGTAAAGGATAGAATTAAAGGCCCTCTGAAAATTTTAATCTGTTTTTTTTTTTTGGGGGAATGGCTTTGTTAAATGAACTTTGATGTGGTCTAGCACTATGAAGTGGTTGGTTTGTCACATCATTGTCTCCATTATCTTCACATAATTCAACTCCCATAATATATGGTGCCTATAATGGAAAGTAAAAAGAAAAAAAAAAAAAAAGGTTTCCGTAATATATACGGTTAAAGGGCACTGCGAATCATATTTACAAATGTATGCATTCTATACTACATATTTTAGGAACAATTTTTGGGTTTTTTTTTTCCAATCATACACTATAATATGCATAATTGTATATTCATTGAATACAACCCTATAATAGTATAACAATTTCTATAGGGAAAAAAGCACTCAATATTTTTTTTTAACCGTTAAATTTTTTAAAAAAACTATATTTAATAGTCTTAAAACATATACCACTGGCAAAGATTTTAATCAGAGAAGTTTTCTACTAGTATATGTAATTTAAACATCACAACATTGTAACTATGATATTTCCTTTCTGTCAAAAGCTAGTGACCACATATCCTCTTATGGTTAATGGTTAATGTGGTTTTTTTTTTTTTAGAAAACGATATTATATAATGTAATATGGGGCTAATATTATTATGTTTTTCTCAAAATTAGCTAAACTTTCCCGAGTACATGTGGTGATGGTGGTGGCCTGGTGGGGGAAGCTTTTTTTTTTTCCCCCGAAGTGGGGGAAGCTAATAATTAGAACAGAATTGGTGCAATTATTCCATTTATATATGCATGCTATTTAATTAGAGATAAACCAGAACATTAATATAGAATAAACACTTTATTATAAATTAGTTAGCTCTCAACCCGTTTGGTCCATCTTGTTTCCTTACTTTTGTCTCAATATTCATCTTTCTTTTTTCTTTTTTTTAATAATATATATGATATTTTTCCCTGATATGCGATCAAGTAATTAACTATGATTTTTTGGATTATTTTATAAAAAATAACATGTCCATTTTTCTTTTAAATGTTGACGAGAGAGTTTAATACAAACTGTCAATTTTGTGGCGCTTGTATTATATATTATATTATATATACTTGTTAACGCAATTAGCAGGACAAAACAATAGACTAGTACAAATAGTGCCGTGGTCCATAAACAAGAAAGACACATATAACTAAATTTGGTAGAATCGACGATTAGCTTTGGCCCTACTCCATACACAAAAATTAAAAACAATATAACCAAACTTGGAAGGAAGAAATATAACTCTGGAGAAAGATATTTTGTACTGCAAATATTAAATAAAGTATTTAAATATAAAACTCTATTTATACGGGCTTAAAGATAAGTACCCAAATCTTTTTTGTTTTGTTTTCTTTTTTTTTTTATCAAACGTTATGTTTTATCCTGTGTTTTCAGGATTGCCATGACCATTTCACGCGTTATAATATTTTATATTGAAAATGTTCTTTTTGACAACATTTGATCTGACTTTAAGGCACAAAGAGACCATTTCAACGGCTAGATTGATCCAATTGACCAAGTTTAAGGTGTCCTGGAGTTGTCGCAATGGTCTTTTCCATAACATAAACGTGACCAAATTTTGCCAAAAAAAAGGGGTTTAAACATGAAATTTAAAACATCAAAAGGATGTTTATAAAGTGTGATTAGAACTGAAATTTTAAACTGAAAATTGTACATAACATGTGAGAACACTGTAACTGACTTTTTTTAATCACTTTAACATATAAGAGTAACAACCAAACGTTTTAGTTAGAACTAATTTTACCAAACAACCTTCAAATAAAATGTCTCATTTCAATAAAATATAACAAAGGTTTTAAGTACTTATCCCTTTTCAATAACAAAATAATCAGATATTCTTCATATGATTTTTTTTTTCTTTGGATAGATCAAGAAATTTTTTTCTTGATTAGTGGATTGTGTCAAATTACTCGCAGTTTGATGCACCATTTAAAAATTTTATATGGACAATAAAATTAAATTCTTAAATACAATTATGTCCACATTTACAGCTTTATCATAAACTAATTAAAAATCTTAGGATGTTTAACTGGTTTCTTGAAAGACATTAAAATTAAATTTTTAAATACAATTATGTCCACATTTACAGCTTTATCATAAACTAATTAAAATTCTTAGGCTGTTTAACTAGTTTCTTGAAAGACAGTAGTTCATGACAAAGCAGACAAATGTACACTTGTATATATCGTGTTACATTCTATAGTTAAGAAAACGACCAATTTGTTGACTACAGTTTTTTTAAACAGGATATTTTGTTGATTTATAAAAATAAAATTTATCTACCTCTATTATAGGGTTCCATGAAAAGGGCTTCTTTCTGACGTCGGCTGCATACCCTCACTATTTTAATATCACACAAACAAAGGATTTTGCCAAGTGCACTCTTTCACTTTCAACATTTTCTTTTCTTTTTTCCTTCTCTTGTTTTTATTCATTTTTTTTTTCTCTACTTGTTCCAAAGGAGTTTATGTAATAATGTACTTTCACTTTCACTTTCATTGGAACAAGTCTCCTCTGGATCTCCTAAATCTGTGTAATGTTGACACACCAAAATAGTAAATTAATTTGTCTCTATCACTAAACCTAAGAGCCCTATTATTCCCACCAAAAAGCTTCTACTTAATTTGCATAGAATCTAATTTTTTAAAGTCATTGTAGACTCTTTGATTTTTTTTCCCCTAGAAAGAACTCTATACCATTCACTCTAATTAATCAACTTTAATTTTTTGGGAAGTGTAGAAGATATGTTATTGTTCTTTATTACTTATTCATTGACGTGTATGGCAGGGTAGCGTTTCCAAACTTTAGAGAATTGTGGAGGGTTCTATGAGTTTTTGTTTTTGTTTTTTAATTTCCTTGGCAATTTGTTCCATGATTTTAGAGTTATATACTAATTTAAGGTTTAAAATGCAATTATCTTATTATTTTTTTTTTGATATCATATGGTCCACAGTCGGTTAGTTAATGCTTCAAATTTAACAATTGATTTCTTTAATTTCTATTTTATAAGAAGAAATACAAAATCAACCAACATAACAACAACCGCAACAAGCAAAGAAAAAACAAAATCTACATAGTAAAAAATACTAAAATATTTGAAATTAGGGATCAAGATCCAAACTTTTTAACCTTTTGTAAAGTCAGGTGTGATTTTACCGCTAACTAAGCCTACAATCAGACTAAAATATGCATACGCAATAGTAACTATGAGAAATATCTGTTATCTCATTAGCCAAAGCTTATATGGCCATGCTTTGCTGGGGTCAACTCGTTGAGGGTGGGACAGAATTTCTTTTTTCCTTCTCATTTATTCGAAATTTTCATCTTTGTATTACAAATAAAGATTAGTGTCTACTAAGATCTTGATTTATGAATTTTGTCTATTCAAATCTCGATCGAGATATAATTTTGTATTTTGTTTTAACATTTTTTTATACTTTTGTACAGAATTCGAGTCAAAATCTGTATCTTGTAAAATCGAGTTCTAACAAAATTTTAGTTGGACAAAATTCACTACGATAGATTTGATATCGAATAAGTAGAAGAATCTATATTTGACATAAATGGCGTTTTGAAAAAAAGTCAAGAATCTATTTTTTTGTAGAGCTCGACTATTTAGAAATTTTATGAGAATTAATTAAAAAATTGCATGATTAAATTCATTTTGTTTTCGAGTTGAAAAAATTATTGGTTTTGTTATATTGATTTCTGTAATTTATTAAATTTATGTGTATAATATCTGTTTAAGTTGATAAAAACACGTCTTTTAATTTTTTTTCAAAGGCATTAAAGGTACAAAGTTATCATTTTCAATTAATGAAAATATCTTTATTAGAAATGTGTAACATGAACATCACTTATGTGGTGGATGATTTCATTTTCATTTTAGTCCTATCCACTCCACCTTTCTTTGCATAATTTTTAAAAGTCTCACTCTTGAAATTATAATGACAGCACCCACCACTTGTGTAAAAAGTAAAAAAGTCGTCAGGGAAAATTTGTGCAGCCGGGTCGTTTTTATTTGTTAAGATGTGCTTTTTCTTGACTTCTTCTCCTTATTTGATTGTGATGTTATTTTTTCTTAATCAATGTTATTGGAGCATGCTTTGTGGAAAAAAAAAGGTTTTATATATGTGACATTGCAAAACAAAGAAAGCATATATGTTACATTGACATCAAATAGATTTCTAGATCAAAGGTGAGAATGAATGATATCTAACAATTAAAGACCTTTAAGAATCAAGTTGGGACTTAAATATTATAGTATGTAAGAGTTTTAAATTATAGTATATTTTTACTTTACATTGCGGCATGTGAGGACTTCACACTCCAATAGTTGAAACTTTGGTGTCGGAACTTAGTTTTCAAACACTCTCCTTAATATTTATAGGATTAATTATATAATTATACATTTTAGTTTTGACTAGTTCTCAATATATTTTTTTGTTTTTTAAAACTATAAACGCATCCTTTAAATTTAAAAAAAAATTGTTTCAATTTTATTTTTAAAAATAGAAAAAGTTAGGCAAGACAACTTTATTATCTTGAAACCATCCTGAAAAATATCTTTTAGAGTTAAAAATAAGAGCTACTAAAACGAAGCAGCAAATTTAAAAAAAAAAAAGATCTTAAGTTTTATAGTTTTTTGAATGTCAGAGTTTAAAAATCTTTCTTAAGAAGAAATATATATTTTATAAACAAATTCGTTTTAATTAAGAGTTTTTTTGTTTTAACTCTAATTTTTTTTGGTCTAAAAGATCTATGAGAGATAAAATTGAACAACTTTTTCAAATTTAAACGATATTTTTATAATTTCTTAAAATAAAAATATAAATTGAGAAATAATTAAAACAAGAGGTGTAATGATGTAATTAACCTATATTTTATAAAGATTTAACAAGTATACGACACGAAAATAAATAATTTATTCATAGGCCTAGGCTACTCTACTTTACCCTCTATTAATTTTTCTTCCTCCTTTTTTTTTTTAATGTATATCGCAATATCCTAGAGAAAAAGAGGATAATAAGATTTTTCTTTCCAAGTTGTCTATTTGTTTCTTCATTAGATTTCTAGGTAGATGACCATCTAGATTAGAACTTTGGTGGTCTTTTCCATTGAAATCTAGACTTGCAGTAATTTGGTCAATATTATTATTGTGCATTGATACCTGAGACCGGCACAACACCGCGTGCAGAGACACACAGTAGTTGGTTTCTTGATCTACAAGAGAAGAGAAGACCTTGGAGTAAGGGGATAGTATTTGCTAAGGGCACTCCAATGCTCAAGTCAGTGTTCTGACAGGGAAGAGCAAGGGGAGCGGCAGTGTAGGCAAATGAAGAATGCCCATGCCTTTTTGGTGGAAATAATACTCCTATTTATAGAATTTAGCTTGGATCCAGGTGTAGACCGGGTTTGACCCATGACTTAGGTTTGCCCCATGACTTAGGTTTGCTATGGTGCAGAGCTTAGGTGGCCGGTAATAAATGTCATGATCTCTGGAGGAGGAGGATTGTACAACGGATGGCTGAGATAGTGCCACATAGTAGTCTTTGGGTTAGTTCTATTACTGTGTTATCTAGTTGGGGTCTGATCACCTTGCTGATACTGCAGAGTTGTTCTCCATGGTTGTTTCGGCCAGGTCGGGTTGGTGCTCGACCTATGGTCGACCGGTGCACTGCCTAAGAACGGTGCTCAGCCTATTATCGGTGCTCGGCCTATGGTAGGCCTATGCTCAGCCTAAGATTGTGCTTGGCCTAGGGTTGGCCGGTCCTCGGCCTAGGACCGATGCTCAGCCGGTGCTCTGGCTTTGGTCGACCGGTTGGTACTTGGCTTCTTCAGCTATTTGGTTCAAAGGGTTCAAATTTTCGGATGGTCTTCCCACCATGAAGATTTCCCCGAAACATTGTGTATGTTTTGGTGTTGTTTCTCTCTAAATCTAAGATTCCCAAAAGTCTTTTACAACAGGTTAAAGTAGGAAAATCTGCACCATATGTCCTAAACTATTAAACTCTTCGTGTTTGGGTCTTCATTTTAAAGCTTGGCACTTAGGATATCAAACTTGTATATTCTCAACTTTCGTAGGTCCTCTGTTAATTTGGTTGTTAACTCCCATCAAGTGCAAATTTTTAGGACATATATAATAAATTTACTATTTCAAGGGCATTTGGTGTTCGTTTAATTTTTGTTGTTTTTATTATTAAGTGCTCGTTTTATTTTTGAGATAGAAATAAAGCGACTTAAATTGAGATAGAATGTCAACTATGTTCGAGTCTCACGTAATCAACTTTTATTATGATTTTTATTTAATATGTATAAAGTTTTTAATGTAAAACTTGCTTATTTTGAATATTTGTCAACACAGATCATACCCTAAGATATTACCAAAAATTACTATATATAAACATTTATGGTTTCCATTTAGAAAGAAAAATAACAATTGTTTTCATAATTTTTCTCTAACATTTCAAGTAGTATCAATATTTTTACCAATATTGTTTTTTATATTTACGAAGACTTCTATAAAAAGAATTCTCAAAATGTTTTACACCCGAAAAAAGACATTTGATTCCTTATATATATATATATATATATTTGATGCAAATGTAACTATAATATCAAAAATAAAATAAATTGTTCCACATTAAGAATGAAAAAATGAACACTTAATATCCATTAATTTCAAAGTAAATTTCTGTTGTATATTCCCAAACTTTTGCACATGGCGGGAGTTAGCAACCAAATTGACTTTAGAAACTAAGAATGTCAAGAAAATACAAGTTTGGGGACTCAAGTGTTAAGATTTCAAAGTGAGAACCTAAATGTTAAGAGTTATAAAATTTAGGGACCTATGACAAAACAAATAAATTCAATAAGTAAATTAAAATAAACATTTTATTTGAAGGCTAAATTAAGACAAATTTACCCCCAAAAGAACTTAAAATAAATAAACACTTATTTGAATTTAAAATTAAGGCTTACTAAATCACAAGTTATACTAACATAAAAACATTGCCTAGCGCTAATACTATCACATGTTAAAGAGTATACTTGAGCTTCTTTTAAGAAATTAATAAAAGTTTTAGACAGATTGTAAACCTAAATATCAAATATGCATATGTTTATATGAATCAACAATTTGTTAGTCATTATCAAGCTTACGTTCTATTCTGAAGTATAAATAAGAACTCCTCTTTCTCGTGCATTGTTTCAACAACAAAAGGTTCAATTCACAACCTCATAATAAGCAGAGTTTATAAAAATAAATACTTTAGGGTTTTTTCTTTTCTTTTCTTTCTCTTTTTCTTTTATGTGTTTTTGTGCTTGGTCAATTCGTTGTCACGTGCGAGATTCGTGCTTGCCTGCAACTTTATATCAAGCGCAAGTGGACAAAAATATCTGTTTTCTACAAAAACATATCGACATGACATGCCTAATCTAAACCATACCCAAAAAGAGACTGCCTTGCATACCGGGATACATGGGACATATATATATATATATATATAGCTATGTATATAGCTAGCTTTTTAGAATAAATAATTAAAAAAAAAAAAGAAAAAAAGAAAGAAAGAAGACAACTGAGATCAGAACCAAATCTCCTTTTTTTTTCTCTCAGCACCAGTCAAGACAACCAAGAATTATGTTGTATGAAAACCTTTTCACCAAAAAAGAAGAAAAGAGCAACTGTTGATATGGCTCATTTTAGGACTTTTTTTAATGACTGTCATAAATCTTTGATTGACTATTAATAAATTATTGATGAATACTAGAAAATCAATGATTAATTAGTTATTAGTTTACTAATATGTGTCTAATGTAGCAACTTAATCTCAATCACATAGATTGTTGATTCTTAAATTTTTAATAATTTTTTTTATATTTAAATAAATTAGGGACGTCTACTAAATCTACGAAAAGTATTAAAGTCATTTTCGCGCATGCTAAAAAAATCCAGTAATATTGAACAGAGGTATCGAAGACTTGAATAACAGTGTTTCTAACATCGTTTTTGAAGGATCGTTTGTTTTAATATTTAAATCACAGTTTGAATCATTTTACTATAATATTTTCTCTCATAAAAATTTAAATCTTTATTTAAATATTTTATTTAAATATTCAAATAAAACAGACCCTCAGTTATTCTACACATGACTCCTCCTTGAGAAATGAATTTCAAGTCCATCTTCAAGTTTTTTTTTTTTTAAAAAAAAACGTTGTTTGCAACTTGATATAATAAACATGATACCTAACAAAATGTAGGTCCTTAATAGACTATTCTGTGTTTAATTATGTTTTATCATGTCATTAGTTGTCCTTTTAGACTATTCTGAGTTTAATTATGTTATATCATATCATTAGTTGTCCTTTTGATTGAACTTTGATGCATTAGTAATTATTTAAGTATTTAGAATTTAGTATTTTATTTAATAGCTCACTCAACTAAAACCGTTTTCCAAAGAAAAAAGAGATAAAGCTCGTTCTTCATTGATCTTAGAACCATTCATTACAGCACATACCAAGCCCTCACCATGGTACCACGAATTGGTGGGTGTAACAATAAAAAAGTCATTTTTTTTTTAAAACATCAAAATTTGATACTATATAGTGTTATAAAATAATAAACGTTGGTTCATCTTTCAAGTGGAATAGACTCCAGCTATTTTCATCTAATTAATGGGGCCTCAAAACTTTTAATTGTATGTTTAGTAAAGCTAATTTTAACTTGAGTTAAAAACAGTATAAAATTTTTATATATTATAATAAAAAAATTACTATATTAAAAAAATTTTATGTATCATAATATTTATAATTTTTATTAATAATTTTAATCGTTATATCAAACATCCGATAAGAACGTGAAGTAAAAAGAGGGGGAACAATATCAACTTCAACAAGCCCTTTTTCCAGGGGCAAAAACATGGTCAATGATCATGGTTGTTTCCTATACACCCTATTAATGTCCCCAACCATAACACCCTATTAAGACTTCTCCATCCTCATCCACGACGACAATACCAAGGCAGTCAAAAAAAAAAAAAAAAAAAACCAAAACAAGAATGTGAGGTGGCAAAAAAAAAAGAGCCGAATTTACTAGGGATAAGGAAGCATCAAAATCACGGGAATCTCGAGGATAAGAGGGAAGAGGAGGTGATGCCACGTGTACAGGGCGAGGGCGTGGCGTTCATGTCGCTTGAGAGAAAGGGATAAGGACGAGGACGCGTGTACGGCCTAAAGACGGACTTTGGGGGGGGCTTGTCCGTACAAACAATCATGTTCCACATTCAAACTTGAGGGTCTGCAATGATTCTCTCTCATCTCTCTCTCTCTCTCTTGTTTGTGTCGTTCATGTCAGAAATTGAGAAGAATTCTGAAGGGGTTTTTCTGGGAGAGTGGGAAGGGATAGTTTGGGCCTCCTTTTGTCGGGAAGCTAAGGGTGGGGGTGTCTGTCAAGTGTCCTAAACCAAAGCCATGTGTCCCTCATATCATGACTTTATATTCCGTCTTTTGGTCGTTAAATTTGCATTGATTTTGCCCAAATTTAATAATTAAAACGTGTCACAACAGTATGCATCTATACATTATATAATAAGTGAGAGTTTTTAAAAAATATTGTTTAAAATTTGGTAAACTTTTTTTTCGTATTTTTTAATATTTTTTTGTCTTGCCTTATTTTTTTTATTTTGTTTATTTAAATAAATGTTTGATAAAACCAATTTTAAATTTTTAGTTGCTATAAAATAAAGCTATTACATACTATAATTTAAAAAAATAAGTTACAAATGTAAAATACTCACACGCTATAATTTTCAATTTAAAAGTTTCAATTTTAACTAAACTTCTCAAACACAATATTTCTTTTCTTTTTTCTTTATTTTCTTTCCTAAATTTGTAATTTGTCAATTTTTTTTAAATATAACTTAATCTTTTTACAATATTGTTCTACGCAATACTTTTTTTTTGCTTTATTCCTACTAAAATAGTTTTTTTCATATGTATGTTCCTCAATTTTTTTAGTTTCTCTTTTCTTTTTTGTCGAGAACTAATGTACAATTAGATTTTTCTCACTTGTTTCTTTTAAAATATTTTGCTAAATATTGCCATAATTTTTAATTTTAGTATAAGACATTATAAAAATGATCCTTATAAATATTTGGATAATAACAAAGTAATCCAGACTTCAACACATAATTTAACTACAAAATTACTTTCAAGTGCATTACACGTGACTCTTAACTACTTTTACTGAAATAAAAGTCCGTAAAAGAATGGAATTTGTAGGATAATTACTTGAGCCTTTTTTGAAATTAAACACTATAACTAATAAAAAATAAACATTTACAATATCTATATTTTTAATACGTGTTCTTTTAAAATAGTTTTTGTTATTATTAATGAGAATAAGTATCAATTTATAATATCAAAATCCATAAGTATTGAGGTTTTCTCCCATCAAAGCAGCTTAATGTTAAAAGCATAGGTAGTCAAATTGTCTTCTTTTATGATCTTGGATATATTTAAGATGTTTAGGAGAAAAGTTTTAACCATAAATTTTAAACCATACATTACAACATAAAAAAGCTTTGTACTAATAATATTTTTGCTTTATGTTATAGCATATAAAAGATTTATACTATTTATAGTTAAAACCATAAAGTTTATGCCACTCTCTCAAACAAGCTTTTTATTATATATACTTTTGAATATATTAATAAGGTATTTGGTAAGATAGTTGAAACTAATAAATTACAATCAATTGCAATATAAAATTTTTAACAGTTATAATAAAAAGTAAAAAATTAATATAATATAAAATTTTCATATATTATAGTTTTTAAACTAAATTTTTTTTCTCTTAAACACCTTATAAAATCCATAATTCAAATGATGTGTCACACTTGGGACATTATATGCCATTAAAAATATTGGGATTGCTTCTAGCAAAAAAAAGAAAAATATGGGATTACTAATTTCCCTTATACACTCATATATTAAAAAAAAAAAAAAAGAAAGGAAGAAGGAGAAATTAGTCCCTTCCATCAATCTCGCATTGCAATACAACTCCACGAGTCTGCATCAAACATATCAATTATCATGATATTTTAATGATTCTCTTTGTTGAAATTAAACAATGTCCTGATCTTGGCCAACAAATACAAACCGTGCATATGAACAGTGTTATTAAAAAGACGTTGGATAAAATGAGTTTTCACTGAAATTTTAATCGCGATAGTTTAAAGCTATCGTATATTATCAGACATGACATAAAATTTTTATATATTATAATTTTTAATTTAAAAGTTTAAATTTTAACTATAATTTTTAAATCCTTTATAAATTCTAAAGCAATAAAATTATAAATAAATCACTTAAGTGCAATAATGTAGGATAACTAATCATTTTTTAATGCTTGTTTCGTGTTAATTTACAATAATTTTTCTACGTAGATGTAACTTAATGGTGAGACAGGAATCTCATGCTTCCATACGTGTGCGTGTGTGAATATTTTCCTATGTTCTTTAATAAATTAATTGTATAAATAATATTTTCATGGTCGACATTTCACGTGACTATGCCACTCCCTAACCACCTGTTTGTCCTCAACCAGAAGACTGTCCTTCCAACAGGCCCTTCCTCTTTTTCTTCTACTTTTTTTTTATTTGTTTTTTTTCGTTTCTTTTTCGGAGATTCTACTGTGTGCGCTCCACAGACCAATGATATTTGATCACTTGTGTATAATTTAAATCAAGACCGCACATATATTATATTCACGGCTGCTCGACGAAATCACTATTAACTAAAACTTTTAATGGTTAAAATATAAAGACTTCATATTTTATAATGTTTAAAAAAATAAATTACAACATAAACATCTCATATATTATAATTTTTATTTCAAAAGTTTTAATTCTGGTTACATTTTTCAAATGGCTACATTTTTCAAACACCCTAGATGACACAATAAATTTTTTTTTTAGGTTGCATGTTACATCTATTTCATAAATGTGTCTTTTTAGTAATAAAGCAAATAATTTACAGTGTAAATATATCACATGTTATAATTTTTAGTTTAAAAGTTTCAATTTTGACCATACTTTTTAAATACCCTAGATGAGACAACGCATTTTTTTAAGGTTGCATGTTACATTCATTTTATAAATGTGTCTTTTTTTATGAAATGTGGATGCACTATTTAATTATAAGAGGAGTAATTATGTGATTAGCAACAAAAATCACAAGGTTAGATAGGTGCTTTTTTTAATGTCTAAGGTCCATTGGACCCGTTTGGCTACCTCGTGCTTTTATTTTTAAGCAGTAGAAGAAAAAAAACATAAGCTTCAGATTTTTAATTAGTATTTAAACAATGTATAGAAAAGTGATTTTTTATTTCATAAGAGCTTTTGAGCCTATTTGATTAAATAAGTCAAAAATTTTTATTAGTATAAAAAGTAGTGTAATTTAAAGATAAAATTTTCAATTTACTATCTTTAAGTGAAAGGCCAAAAATATAAATAAAAAAAACTTTGGATAAATATTTTTTTTATGAGCATCAAATATTAGCTTAAAGTCAAAAAGCGTTTTTCACGGTCTATTGGAACATGTTAAAGAATAAGTTTTAAAATAAATAAGTCAAAAATAACTTAGAAACTGTCGGCGTTGAAAACTTCAATTAATTAATACAAAGTGAGTATCATGAATTAGGCCTATTTTCTATAAATGGAGTGCTCAATAGCATACATGTCTTTTGGCACTATTCATAAAATTTGCCTTTGGAAACCTCACTCAATTCTCTAGATCTTCGGCCCTGCGGCCCCTGCCACCAATCACTCTCGCCCAACTATGCCAATTTTGCATTGTGGCCGCCGCCCACTTTTGCTTCACAATTATACCACCCACGCCATGAGCTAGAGAATTTTAGGTTCTTATTAAAGGAACAGCATTAAATAGCAAAAAGAGTGTAACTTGTACAACATTGAGGATGTTTCTAGGTAGATAAATATTAAATAAGAAAATAAAATATGAGAAAAGGGAACAAAAAATTTAACGTAATTTGATAATATGTTACGTTCACGGGCTAAAAAAAGAAAGAGAAATCATTAGTTATGAACACTATTAATGGAGTTCCATATACCATCATTACAAAAAAAACTACATTTAACGACATATTATTTACGACATGTAGTTTTTAAATGTCGTTGACAAGTACATACAACATCTCCAACAAATATGTCGTTAATGACATATGAAATAATAATTAACGACATCCATATACACGCCGTATTAAAGGTCTCATTTTAACGAT
Source organism: Artocarpus heterophyllus (assembly GCA_025403435.1). Lineage (NCBI taxonomy): Eukaryota > Viridiplantae > Streptophyta > Magnoliopsida > Rosales > Moraceae > Artocarpus > Artocarpus heterophyllus. The sequence continues at coordinate 3,640,869 of CM046329.1, forward strand.
AATAGTTTAGTGTCGTTAAATTATTTAACGACAAGTAGAAGATGTCGTCAAAGCCTTGGAGATTCTACGACACCCCTTATAGACGATATTGGTCAATATGTCGTCTATAAGGGGTGTTATAGAATCTCCAAGACTTTAACGACATCTCCCACTTGTCGTTAAATAATTTAACGACACTAAACTATTGTCCTTAAAATGAAACCTTTAATACAACGTGTATATAGATGTCGTTAATTATTGTTTCAAATGTCGTTAACGGCATGTTTGTTAGAGATGTCGTTGTATGTACTTTTTAACGACATTTAAAAACTATATGTCATAAATAATATGTCGTTAAATGTAGTTTTTCTTGTAGTGCATACACACTACAAAATACATAAATGGTTAAGTTACTCAAAACTAAAACAAGATTGACTCTGATACCATATAAAGAACAATAGAGAATAGGGAAAATATGGCATGGAAGCATGATAGAGAAGAAAGAATTCACCAGTAAGGAACACTATGGATAGGGCTCAATAAAAATACACACTACAAAGTACATAAACAGTTAAGTTACCCAAAACTAAAAAAGACACTTCCTAATATAAAACTAAATAGAAATAAAGTCAAAACTATTATAAAGATACTTTTCTAGTATGCCTCCACAAGATGGAGCTCCGATAGGAGATTTCAGTCTTGTCAAATTTTTTTTGTTGTTGTTATTTTTTTTTCTTTTGCTTCTTTTTTTTTTTCAGAGAAAATAAAGACAAAGAAAAAGCAGTTGCATAGGGAAAGACAACTGTAGATGGCATCGTGCTTCAAAGGGACGTCAATCATCGAAGTCAGAAAGGGCACAAAGACTTGGCAAAAAGGAGTGGAAAAAGAGCTCAAGAAAATTGCTGGAGGTGCATGGTTTAAAGGATTGGAGGCGCATAGCCTTAAGAGAAGGAAAAATACACCCTAGGTGCAATGCTTAGAGGTTTGGAGGCTTTTGGCCTTGGTGGAAAAAAGGGAGCAAATAGAAGCATCATCCATAACAAAAACTAAATATAAAAAAGAGATGTAGGGAGTAGGAGTGTGTACATAGAGAAAAACATGGATTCAGCCATAGAGGACCAGGGACTGGTTTGAGTATGAAACACTGATATGATATAGAAAATTAAATATAGAAGAAGAGAGCTGTGACACCCGTTATTCTCCTAACGGGTATTGAGGTATTTAAATTAATTTTTAATGTATAAAAAAAAAATTGCTTCATTTAAATTTATTTTATAATATTTATTTTTATCTAATTTTAAGTTTTCTAAAATTCTCCTATATTTATTTAGTATGATTACTAAAAAGCCTTAGAACTTCTAATAAATATCAAAAATGTCATATTGGCATTATGTGTGTTAAAGTCTTTAGATGAGACATAAGGATATCTTTTCCAACTACTCTTGACCCTCATTTTCTTTATTTCCTCCGTGACATGCTTCAACATGTCTCCTCTATAATTGTTTCTATCACTTCTCTTCAAAGACTTCATCTTTTCTTCCTTTCTCTTCCACGGTTCCCACACTCTTCTTCTCATTTCTTTGCTGAAGCAAAATACTTAGAGAACTTCTTCAAGGCAGCCATAAAAATCAGCCACCATCACCTCCATTTGAGCAAGAATTTCAGTCATACTGAAGTAAAGGAACCTGTTTTGAAGCCATTTCAAGCTTCCAACTAACCATAATCCGAGGTTAGAATCTTATGAACAAATTTAGTCTTTCATTTATAAATTTTCTTTTATACGAAAGGATTATTCAAATTTGCGTTCTTAAACCTAAGTATATGTTTGTTGCTATTTTGGAGCATATGTATGAAGTCTAAGTGTATATGCCCTAGACAGAAAATTTATATTGTTAAACTTTATAATACCTCTATGGGCAGTGGTTATTTCTTGAAATTCTAAGATTAAATTAAAATGAATTTTATGAATGTAGTTGTATGTTGTGCTTTAGTTTTAATTGTCCTTATGCACGCCTTAGGATCAAGGGAGTATGGAGCTAACGTTAATTGATTCCAGGATTAAGAGACTGTTGATAAGCTTAAAAGGTAGGGATTCTATTACTCATCTTTTGTGAGGTTTTTATAGAATTAAAATTGATTGTTTTGCCGCAATATATATATATCTATGTTGAACTGATATTATATGATTATCACATATGAAACTATGACATGGACTCGTCTTGTATTGTACGGCGAGGAACATAATGAATTGACACATGTTATAAATTGAGAAGCATGGTTAGGAAAACTAACTCTATTGATAATGATTCAATATAGAGAAATTGTGAGACATGAAGAGGGCGACGGTTACGTCCTTGGGCATGAATACCCTAAAAGGTAAAATAGGGGGAAGGCGATGACGCTTCCTTGGGTTGAAAGTCCCAGAACACACTGTACAGGAATCGACTTGGTGAGGACTCGGGGCTTGATGTCCCCTCACCGGAACACCCTTGGAATGTTTATAGGGTGATCAAGTGCGCCCATTTGGGTTTCGATGAGTTGAGTGATACTCAATTTAACATGGATACCTAGGAACAATGATGATTGGTAATATTTGTATAAATGTGTAATTATGACACTTGGTAACGATTAACTACGGTATCCATAAGATGTGATCATAATAAACCTCATAATCTGGAATATGATGTAACTTACTAACCATGCAGATTTTAATGTGGTAATGATAAAAACCTAAAGGTGAGTAATGGCTTTCTCTACTGAGCATAGTGTTGCTCATTCCCTTATATTTTTATCTTTTCAGGACTCACTAAGTGTGAGGTGGCTACGAGAAATATAGTTGAGGAAGTGATGTAGCTATATTACATTGGGACTGCTTCAATTGTTGAGAATGTTCTTCAGGATAATGTAAGCATCAATTGTTACTTTCTGTGATTGTATTACAATGTGTTGAGGGTTAAAATGATGATGACAACAGTTTATATTATTAAATTTAAGGTGCTACATTAAAACTGTGGTTTATTTGTCGTTTATATTTTTATTTTTGAGTTGGGAGTTTTCATTTAAGTCCCGGGCAAATTTTATTTTTAAGGTTTTACTTTTATTATTTATTTTTATTTTATCTCATTAAAAACTGTTAACCCCCATATAGGGGCGTTACAGAATTTTTGGTATCAGAGCCTAGGTTCGGTTAACCTAGGGAGTGTAGCACCACTTTAAAAAATATATTTTTGAGATGGTTTTGAAGCTGAATTTTCATTGTCATCATCAAAATGAACCTTCACATTGATTTATACAGTTTAGAAGGATGTAACATGGAAAGGCCATAGAATGAAAATACTAATGGTTATATGAGTACAATAATTATATAGAAGGAAAGTATTAATAGTTATGAGGGAATGATAATTATATGGAATGAGTTTATAAGTAGATTGCTTATGAGAGATTCGTATAATATTTGGATCTATAAGCATATCTAATTCGTATAAACGATGAGAAATTCGTATAGATACGAGGATTGAAAAGCCTTTTGTCTCGTGAAAAACAATGAGAAATATAAGGCTTGATTTATTGATTTTAAAGTTTGGCATAGATATGCCAAATTTTTCGTAATTGATTCAAACCTAAGTAATGATTATGTGTGGATTCGATGGAGCACATAAGTGTCAATGTCTTTTCTTAAAAGTTCTATATATTTGAGGAATATGATATAAGTTGGGAATCATGGTATTGAATCTTGAGAGAGATAAATGTTAGACTTTTGGTCTGTTGAGACTGTGTAAAGTCTAGAATGCATGAATCTCAAAATTGGAATATTTCGTTATGTACATTGTATTTAAGTGTATCAGTGAATCTTTTGGTTACCTAAGGTTTTGTTATATGAGGAAATTATATATTGTATGAGTAGAATTGTGGGGATTGTAGATGTTCTTAAGTAGTAACATCAAGTGTCTTTGTTTGTTGATATGGTCTACGTTGAAAGACGTAAATCGTATTGATTTCAAGGTTAGTCGCATTCTAAACCCTTGGTAGTAATGATGATGAATCCATTGATAGATGTTGAGTATTAGGAATAACATATGGGTGTATGCATTGTTCAATAAGGTTTTGATTAAAACAAAATTATTTGAGTTGCTGGAAGATTATGTTGTTATGAAATGATTTTAAATATCATTCAAGAAGATCCTTGTTGTCGTTAAATTAGATTTGTTGTTTATAGTTAACTTTATCTATGGTGGGCTTTAAATTGTGTTTAAGATTTATACAAATTGGTTTTCAATTTTATGTTTGTTATTTAACTCGTTTTAAATGTGTTAAGGCCCGAAACAACCTGACCATTTTCAACTAAGAACATTTGGGCCTAGTTCAAATCTTAAATCAGTTTGATTCACACTGTCTCTCCCACGTGGTTTCTATACGTGTCATATACAGTGGTTTAATTATTGTTTACATATACGTTTACTGTGCATAAGAGCTTATTTCTCCGAGTTCACTTTTTCTCTCTTAATTTGTTATTTTCTCTCTAAATCGCAAATCCTCTTCTTTTTCACTAGAAATTCTTCTTTCCCTCTAAAAAGAAGAAGGAATTCTAGGATTCTGCAATTTACTATCTTAATTTTTCCTTTCTATTTACTCTTCTTTCATCTCATCATGGACCCAAAGTACCAACACCTGAGAAAGTATTTACCATCACTCTCCCAAAAGATTCTCAGAAAGAAATACAAGGCTAGAATTACTCGGTTGTGGATTCTTATGCGTTTTGGTATCCCTTGTGATGTGAGAATGTTAATAGAGGGGAAAATCCATCCGAGTGACTTTAGTCAAGATGTCGGTTTACCAGGAACAGGTACCAGTCGTAGTGCAATGAAAAGAAGAGCTCGTGCCATCGTGATCACTTGTAACAAATGTGGAAGACAAAATTGTAACGGTAAATGTACTTCACCTGGTTATATGTCTACGAATAGAGAGGATAAAATAAGGTTTTGTAGGAATGGACTTTCAAAGGAGAACTTGGATAGCATCCATCCTCCTCTCCACGGTCACCCTAGTGGATATGTTCAAGGAGCTATTTTTAAACTCTGGCCTAAATTTTATACAGAAAGACAACGCCTCAGGAATATGGTATTTCTAGATCCTGTTTGCCAAGCCATAAGAAAACTAGATGGGGAATAAGTCATCGCACTATAAAGGTTATTTAGTCTTTGCTTATTTGAAGCAGTTTTAGCTGATGTTCAACAGTTTGTGTTTTTCTTTTACTCAGAATATTTGCTTTTGTGTTTGAAATAATTGTGATTATTAGATTGATACAGTAAGTGTTAATATCTTATTTAATTTATGATTTTCTTAAATATATATATAATAAAATATATTATCTTATCAGACACGTTACATACGGTACAGTAATATGTTTGAATTTTGAAAAACTTATCCAGATATTTCAAGATTTGTGTCTCAAATTTCAAAAGTTCTACAGTATTTGTCGTTTATATTAAATTTCTAGACTTGGTGTATATTTGTCAAAAAGTCTACAGTTGTGTCATGAGGGTCTTCTGTCGAATTGTTCTCAATTGTCAAAACTTATACAATTAGAGTCTAATCTTTTTCAAAAAGTGAATCAGATTTTCTGTAAACTATCAATCACCTTATCTTACTTTCTTATCCGCACAAGATTTTGTTTAAATCTTTGGATTACCTTTTCATTACCTACTTGTCTATCTCTTTAGCCCTTTTTGTATATTTATCATCTTTAAAAACTTATGTAGAACCCGAAGTCTAAGTGGAGCAGACATTAAGCAACCACTTCTATAAACCAAATATGTCTACCTCCCAGTCCACGAAGAAAATAAAGAATGTCTGTGTCTTTTGTGGTTCCAGCTTTGGAAAAGATAAAGCTTATTTAGAAGCTGCAAATCACTTAGGGCAAGTCCTAGCACGCAAAAAGATTAACATAATCTATGGGGGTGGTAGTATAAAAATGATGGTAAATATGACACTAGCAGCTAGGTCTAGCGACGCTACTGATGTAAAAATTTGGCCTCATATTCCAGTTGAAGGAAACCTTTGTAAGGAAGCCATAGGTAAGGGAGAAGGAGTCAGGAGTATCCCTAAAAATTTTAAAGACATAATCTATAATTTTGATGCTTTTATAGCATTACCTAGTGGTCTAGGTACTCTTGAGGAAATATTTATAGTTGCTTGTGGGCAATTGTTGGGCTTTTATTCCAAACCTTTGGGACTGCTGAATGTAAATGGTTTTTATGACGGTCTTTTGAAATTTCTAGATTACGCTGTGGAAGAAAACATCACTACAGAATCGGAGAGACAAATCTTTGTTACTACTTCAACAGCTGAGGAATTGATAGATAAAATGCAAATCATACATCCAGAATCCGACACTGCAACATCCAAGCTTGAATGGGAAAGGGAAAGCCGGGAGCGGCCAATTGATTTGAATCTCCATCTGTAATCTTTTTGTTTTATCTTTGGCATGTAGGCATGTGTGTCCGTATTTCGTGTGTTACGAATAACCGTTTGCCTTGTATTCTGTGTTTCTTGTGGTACGTCGTTGTTCAATCTTTTAGATTCATTGAGCCTAATGCCGGGATGGCTGGATACGGAGTACTTGATGCTCTCGAAACGCATCCTTCTTAAGGTCCGATCTTTTGTTTATCGATGTTTTTGTATCCTCTAAGCATGCATGATATAGATAGCTGGTATACGGAGTGCCTTGTACTCTCGAAACGTATCCGTATTATGTTTGTAATGTGTAATATTCTGTTAATATTATGTGGAAATACCAGAGTCAGTTATGGGGATATTCCATATGAAATATGAGTATATTATTTGGATTGAATGTTTGTGTCATGAGGATAGCTGTTTAATGAAAAATATGCCGGGTATGTTTGCAACTCTGAGATTCCGTTTAATATCTCTATGAGTAAGTTTAATGTATAGTTTTGAATAAAAGTGTTTGTGATATATGTTTTATGATTATGTTTTAGTTTATTAGTTGAGGTATGAAATCAAATATATTTGACTTTTCCTTACTCAAAAAGGAAAAGGAACCTAAAGATGAAGTAGATAAAATTTCTCTGGCAATCTCCTTAAATGTGATTGTAAATCACAGTCCATGGACAATGAAGGACTGGAATCATGGTATGGTCAATATGTATGCCTAATCAGATTCTTAGACTATTATACGGTGTTATAAGTTAAAACTTGTCAGAAATACTCTCATTGAGGGATTTAGGAGTAAGATTTATTATGCAAGTAAATAAGTGGAGATACGATAACTTAACTTTGGAAGATAAACAACATTAACGGTTTAGACTCGGAATTGGAATCATAATGGAATCAAAATTTTTACTAGTATTGCTAGAATTGAAATTTCGAGGACGAAATTTCTTTAAGGGGGGGTAGAGCTGTGACACCCGTTATTCTCCTAACGGGTATTGAGGTAATTAAATTAATTTTTAATGTATAAAAAAAAAATTGCTTCATTTAAATTTATTTTATAATATTTATTTTTATCTATTTTTAAGTTTTCTAAAATTCTCCTATATTTATTTAGTATGATTACTAAAAAGCCTTAGAACTTCTAATAAATATCAAAAATGTCATATTGGCATTATGTGTGTTAAAGTCTTTAGATGAGACATAAGGATATCTTTTCCAACTACTCTTGACCCTCATTTTCTTTATTTCCTCCGTGACATGCTTCAACATGTCTCCTCTATAATTGTTTCTATCACTTCTCTTCAAAGACTTCATCTTTTCTTCCTTTCTCTTCCACGGTTCCCACACTCTTCTTCTCATTTCTTTGCTGAAGCAAAATACTTAGAGAACTTCTTCAAGGCAGCCATAAAAATCAGCCACCATCACCTCCATTTGAGCAAGAATTTCAGTCATACTGAAGTAAAGGAACCTGTTTTGAAGCCATTTCAAGCTTCCAACTAACCATAATCCGAGGTTAGAATCTTATGAACAAATTTAGTCTTTCATTTATAAATTTTCTTTTATACTAAAGGATTATTCAAATTTGCGTTCTTAAACCTAAGTATATGTTTGTTGCTATTTTGGAGCATATGTATGAAGTCTAAGTGTATATGCCCTAGACAGAAAATTTATATTGTTAAACTTTATAATATCTCTATAGGCAGTGGTTATTTCTTGAAATTCTAAGATTAAATTAAAATGAATTTTATGAATGTAGTTGTATGTTGTGCTTTAGTTTTAATTGTCCTTATGCACGCCTTAGGATCAAGGGAGTATGGAGCTAACGTTAATTGATTCCAGGATTAAGAGACTGTTGATAAGCTTAAAAGGTAGGGATTCTATTACTCATCTTTTGTGAGGTTTTTATAGAATTAAAATTGATTGTTTTGCCGCAATATATATATATCTATGTTGAACTGATATTATATGATTATCACATATGAAACTATGACATGGACTCGTCTTGTATTGTACGGCGAGGAACATAATGAATTGACACATGTTATAAATTGAGAAGCATGGTTAGGAAAACTAACTCTATTGATAATGATTCAATATAGAGAAATTGTGAGACATGAAGAGGGCGACGGTTACGTCCTTGGGCATGAATACCCTAAAAGGTAAAATAGGGGGAAGGCGATGACGCTTCCTTGGGTTGAAAGTCCCAGAACACATTGTACAGGAATCGACTTGGTGAGGACTCGGGGCTTGATGTCCCCTCACCGGAACACCCTTGGAATGTTTATAGGGTGATCAAGTGCGCCCATTTGGGTTTCGATGAGTTGAGTGATACTCAATTTAACATGGATACCTAGGAACAATGATGATTGGTAATATTTGTATAAATGTGTAATTATGACACTTGGTAACGATTAACTACGGTATCCATAAGATGTGATCATAATAAACCTCATAATCTGGAATATGATGTAACTTACTAACCATGCAGATTTTAATGTGGTAATGATAAAAACCTAAAGGTGAGTAATGGCTTTCTCTACTGAGCATAGTGTTGCTCATTCCCTTATATTTTTATCTTTTCAGGACTCACTAAGTGTGAGGTGGCTACGAGAAATATAGTTGAGGAAGTGATGTAGCTATATTACATTGGGACTGCTTCAATTGTTGAGAATGTTCTTCATGATAATGTAAGCATCAATTGTTACTTTCTGTGATTGTATTACAATGTGTTGAGGGTTAAAATGATGATGACAACAGTTTATATTATTAAATTTAAGGTGCTACATTAAAACTGTGGTTTATTTGTCGTTTATATTTTTATTTTTGAGTTGGGAGTTTTCATTTAAGTCCCGGACAAATTTTATTTTTAAGGTTTTACTTTTATTATTTATTTTTATTTTATCTCATTAAAAACTGTTAACCCCCATATAGGGGCGTTACAAGAGCATGAGATTTAATGTGGTTTGACATCTGCAGACTAGGAAGAGAAAGAAAATTTACTACTAAGGAACACTATAAATAGGTCTCTATATAAACACACACTACAAAGCACATAAACTGTTAACTTACCCAAAACTGAAACAAGACCCTTCCTAATATAAAATTAAATACAAATAAAGTTAAAACTATTATAAAGATACTTTTCTAATACTAGGGGCTCTACATCTCCTATAAACATTTCTACCTAATTTTACGAGGTTAAAGCCCTAACTTGCGATATATATTTATACCGATTTAAGCACTTTTGTCATCAAAAATTTATGTTAATGTCTCTATATAATTTTAGGATGTTTAGAAAGTGAGTTGAAATTTGAATAGAAAGTACTATAACACATGAGATATTAGATACTGTAATAGATATTTGCTTTATATTGTTACACATGAGAATTTTATATTATTTGTGTTGAAATTAGTGAGTTTTAAATTGCCAAATACAAGCTTTAACATTGGATTATATTAATATTATATTAAAGAATGAAATAAAATATAATTTTAATATTCTCTGTCTTTTTGCATGCTGTCCTGCTTTTTAACTGGGTCTGTCGTTCCCAAAATTGTAGGAGATAAGAAACGAACTTACTCCTACCAAAAAAGGAAACGAATTTACTTCAAAGAATTTCACAAAAGCTCTCTCTTTTCCTGTTTTTCCCTCTTCTTGCTGGTTAAGATGCCGTAGCACATATTCAAATTGCAAAATAATTCGATTCTATTCACTTATTAGTTGGCACCAACCTTGCATTTTCTGATTCTTTAGTGTCCCGTCAAGAGTTTTTTCATTGTTTTAATTTTTTTTATTGCACATCTTTCTCAAGGTAATACTTATAAGGAAGTTACTATGCTACTTATTAAAATGGAAATTCTGTTATATATAGATTCTGAAAAGATATTTATCAATAAAATGCGCTTCAAAAATATTAAATTACATAGAATCATATTAAATAGAGCCTTATTTAAATTTGATGTTCAAAAACTGCAATCTACTAATAAAATTAAATTTACTTTTCCCTTAGCATATAAAAAAGATAAAAAGGGAAAAAAAAAAAACTTGGGTTTATTCTATGAATACCCAACAGGGTCTCAAAAAATATTAATCACAATTGCACTTGGATCTTTGAATTTTAAAACATCTCGATTAGCCCTTCTCTATCAACTGGATGGTAAAAAGATGACAGAATATGGACATGATGATACTGATAAAAAATAAAAAGACTTTGTGACATAAGACAAAATATGCTCATGAAAGGAACATAATAAAACATAGTTTTTTTTTCCGTTCTTTTTAAGATTACAAGCTACATTAAGATTAAAGTTGGAACGCTTTAAAACTGAAACATCAAAATGAAAACAGCTACATATGTAAAATTTACACCCCCCAACCCCAAAAAAAAAAAAAAAACCCGAACACCAATTACTTTATTTCAGTGGTTAAAAACTTTCCAAGCCATATTCTTACAAGACATCTCATCAGTCTCCAAAGTCGCGGTAAGAATCAAACGAATAACTTATAATTAAATAAAATAAAAAAAACGAGGGAGGAAAGTTCTATAAAAAACCCTAGCTTGGTTTATTAGAACACAGCCGAAGAATTGGTCTTTAATCCAGATCAAAGAATTAAAAAAAAAAAAAAAAGAAATAACGAAAGACCTAGTCAACAAAATAGCTGTTACTACTAATACTTCTGGCATAAGTAATAACGCATTATATTATATTTTATACGAGAGAATAAATATCATCTGTTTTCTTCCATCCTTATCAGCCAAAGAATCGTCAGCTATTTGAAATAAACCTTATCAACTAATATTCGAGACATGAGGTTCAAGCTAGCTGATTTAATCTATGTTGACCGAGGATTTTTAATTTTGTTTTTTTGTCTCTCTCTGGAAAACCAGGAAAAAAAAAGAGAAAAAAGAAAAATAAAAAGAAAAGGTGACATGCATGGCGTAGGAGAAACATAAGAACAACGACAAAGAGTACTTTGATCCAAAACTCTAATAGAGGCAAAGTATTATGTAACAATCAGCACAAAAAAAAGGTGTATATATATATATATATATATACACACACAGACGACGTGGAAAGATCAAAGCCATCGGGCTGAATGGATTCAATCAACCCTAGATGCAGACGTGCAACAAGATTTTAGACTTCTATTACCGAGTACAATTTAAGCTTTTGAGTGGGGAAAAAACATTCGGTTTTTCTCCAATTGAATATATGCCCTGGAAAGCAAACTTGTAAATTAAACATAAGGTTTTGTTGTAATGAAACACAAAAAAGTGGCTACCGGTCATATTCTCCTTCAAACAAATTAGCCTCAAGGACATTTTATTTTTGGGTGTGGGGCGCAATCAAATTACAGCAAATTTCTTGATTCTTGAATTCATGAAATGCATAAATACGTCCGGTTTTAATGGTTACTTTATTACGTATCTATTAATTGGTGGGTTTCGCCGTTTTAATCATGTGATATGGATCAAACTGTTATAAATTAAACTGAGTGGTTAAGTTATATGAATCGTTATGTGATCTTGTATTTAAAATATGCACTTATCTTTATAATTTACTCAATAACCATCAATATTAATTATCCAAAAAAATATGATCACTAAAAACTCATCCATACATATACATATGTGAAATATACAAAATTCATAAAATGTTATATTGTAGCAATTTTTTATTTTATATTATAACTGTCGAGAGAGATGGTTTAAATTAAAGAGTACAAACTAGCGTGCCAAGCAGAAATTTAAGAGTTTTGTAACAACACTATGACATATTTTCTTAGACACATACGAGGAAAGTTGGAGTACTTCTTACTGTCGAATCCTAATAATGGAAGACTCTAACCATGCGTTTGACAACATCAGTGCGGATTGACTTAAAAAAAAAAAAAAAGATCGTTCGATAAAAACTTTCAATAATTTATATTTATTTTCAACCATCATTTCTATTAAAATCTTTCAGTAATTTATATTTATTTTCAAGCATCATTCAATGATTTAAACTTTAGGATGTAAAGGATATTTGACAAAATTAATTTTAATTAAAACTTTTAGTTGTTACAGTTTAAAGCTTTCATATGTTCCAGTGATTAGAAAAATTGAGCTAAAATATAAAGCTCTCACATGCTTCGGTTTTCAGTTTAAAAATTTTAGTATTACTATACTTCTCAAATACCCTATAAGTATACCCCAAAAAGGGATCACTTTCCTTCCATTTCTCGAATTTCTTGAAGCTGTATGTTTTAGTCTTGTAGTTGCATAGACAAACAATACTGCATGCAGCAACCATATGGGTAGTGTTAAAGAATGTAATTAAACCATATCATTAATATTTTTGTACATTTCTATTTTTTAAATAAAAAAGACCGATTATATATATTTACAACTCAAAAGACATTTAGTTCGATTTCAAAAAAAAAAAAAACAGCAGTTTAATTCCCTTTTAAGAAAGGGGTATTCATGGATGAACTAGAACATGCTAGAAATACATGGAAAAGGGACATAAATACTACTGGAGCTCACCAAACAGTTGATCAGCGAATTTAATTTTTTACTTCCTAATATAATTTAAGACAAGGTAAAAGAAGTTAAACAAACATTCCATTTTGAAATGCCTACTCGAGTGTTGTGTGTGTAAGTATGATGGAAAATAATATTTAAAACAAGTAGAAAACAAAAAATCATAACCGAATATTCAATGTCAAAATTTAAAGTGTTAGTTAACAAAGTCTTTTTATAATCCCAGTAAAAAACAAAAAAAAATAATTGTATAATTGAATTTGTGCTTATAATAATAAGATTTCAGTTCTTATGCATTAAAAAAAGGGTCAGAATTCCCTAAAAAAAAAAAAGGTAAGAACAAAAAGAAAATGGAAGTTACTTACAAGCCCCATTTGGTTTTATTTTGAAAATTTTTGGAAATATTTTTACATGTTTTTTGATGCAAAAATTTTAAAAACACACTTAGTATAATTTTTTAAAAATTTTCATTTTTCAAAAAAATTATTTTACTCATTTTAAAAATATTACCATGCTATCTCTTGCAAAGGTGGAACCCACATAAAGTAAAGGGCTTTTTTTATTTAATAAAGAGTCTTGTGTGGAATGACTAGCTGGAACTATCCTTTAGTGTAATCGTAATAAGATCGTAAACACAATAATACATAGCTACCCGGATCCAAGAGGCTCCTATTATTTGAAACCCTAATACAAAAATTTTACACTTTTTCTTTTTTTATCCTGTGAAATTCTATAATTACGTCAACTATATGATTTTTTTTTTACTTTCAATTACACCTCAAATTTTAATCTATAAGTACCTGTATTTCGAACCTAAAATGCTAGATAAATCAACCAGTCCACAATTTATTGTACTGTACAAGTAATTAGAAAAATACACACACACACAAACAAACACACACTATTAATTCAGTTTAATTCATGCTTTTCTAAAAAAAAAAAAAGAGAAGAAAGAAAACAACTTGCCTTGTCACTACTTGGACATGATGAGAAATTTCAACGTTCAATAGATAAGATGAGATGTTTTGTAAGGAGGAAACTTGAATGGTCGAAAAAAAAGAGAGTAGAAATTAGTAAGTAGGTTCCATATCATATCTTGTCCTGCCAAAAGTGATTGCATTAGGGGAAGAAAAACTTTAGCGACAAAATAAATGAAGTCAAATTACTAAATTCTTTTTTTTCATCAAAACTACAACTTAAATAATTAATATATAAGTAAAAAAAAAAAGGCAATTGTTTCGATAATAATTTTCTATCTTTTTCTTTTTGCTTCCCATCCCCAACAAAAAAAGAAAGGTAGATTTTTCTTTTATCCCTATATACCAGATAACTTAAGGGAAAAAAATCAAAATCGTTTTTATTATTTTAAATTTCTATCCTTTGGAAATTTAGTAAATAATATGTGATAATTTTATATTACAACATATTTTTATTTTATATTGTATAATATATAGGGAGATTTTTAAAAATGATTTTTTGGAAAAAAAAAAATTTGGTGAATGACCACTTTTTTTGACAGTTTTTGGCATAAAAAAAATGCTTCTTAGACATTAAAACGGTTCCATTTTTTTTATCCTGTTGAGGTTTCTTATCCTGTTATAGTTATTTTTTTTATTTTTTTGAAAAAAATTAAGACAGTTTATCAGAAAAAAATATGTTTTTTTTGGTTAAAAAAAAACATTTACTCAATTTCAATTTTTTTTTGTCTTTTTCTTCAAATTCTTCCTAATATATGAGAGCTAAAATACTATAGACGGTTTAACCTGGCCTCTTAAACGTGTAAGTTATAACTTTCATGTCCTATATTCTTTCCTTCTGACAGAATGAAGTGTTGGAGCAACTTACAAGTTAAAAAAACCAAGTAAGCAGGTAGCATTTAAGTGGTCACAAACTTCTGTTGAGAATTTCTCGTCTGCTAAACTGTTTGAGCGTAAGACGATTGCCTTGGTGGCGACTCGAAGACCCTTCTGTTGTCGTATGAATATGGCAACCAAGACATACGTTTAGCATGACTGCCAATTCCATATAATTTATGTATGTACATAAAAATAAAAAATAAAAAATAAAAAATGAAAAACGATTGGCATGAGCTTCAAGTGATGAGCTATAATAAATTTCATAGGGTAGGGTAGATTGCAAAAGGACATACGTGTCAAAATGAAGTGAGCCCCAAGGGGCACTCAGCGACCCTGCAGAGCGCCAAGTGTAACAAACAAAGGACCAAGTCCGTCCTTACTGAGGTTGAGGGGCCTTTTTTTTTTGTGGGTTCCTTTCATTCGGACAATGTGGGGGCTAAATTAAATAAATAAATTTTTTAAAAGGAATATTTTAAAGTCGCTAAATTTAATTAATTTTATTTATTATAAGTTTAACAGTTAAAAAATAATAGCTAGTAGGAATCATTTTTAGTTTCTACCCAGAAAATGACTTTTTGTACATCAAAACCCCCTAAGCTTATCATTTTTGATAGTTTAGTTCTTAAACTTTTGATTTTGACAATATGTCCTTTAAACTTACAAATCATTCCATTAATAATTGTGCTTTTTTTTAACAAAAGTTTGACACATTATTTCAGAATGTGTTGTTAGTTAAGATATAAAATCATGTCTTTTTTTTTTTAACAAATGTTAACCCACATTGGTTGTTAAAACAAAGTTAATTTAAAATTGTATAGTTTGATAAAACTTGATCAAATATCTTAATCACAATGAATTTAGGTTTAAAAACATAAAAATAATCATTCGTATTATTAATTAACAACCTATGTAAAAATGATACGTTATCTTCTATTAAAAAAATTAAGACCGTTATTAATACGAGATGATTTGTAACTAATTTATAAGTCTAAGGGTAAAAAGTCAAAATTAAAAATTTAAAAACCAAATTATAAAAAGGATGAGTTCAAGAAACACGAGTGCAAAAAAGCCTTAAAAAAACAAAACAGAAGAAAAAAAATATCAAATCAGGCTTTACCCGATCTTTTGATAATTGATGTGCTACAGCCTGAAACCAAACCCATCCATGCTCCCACTCCAACTTTTGCACATGACTGCCTTCTTGTCATTGCACTCATAAACCTCCACGTTTCCACACTCACGTCCCACCCATAATCATTTCCTCTCATTAATGTTTTTATTTTGTTTATAAGGTATTTGACGATTCTAGTTTAAATTCATTTGTTTAAATTAAAAACTGTAATTATTTGCTTTTATATTTGTATTGTATAAGACTTTTTTTTTTATATATTAAACTCTTTGGTATTCGGTCAATCATAAACAACATAAACCTTTAAAGGCCTCTTAAAGTTTAAATGATTTAACTTGGTTAATTTGAAATCGACCTTTAGAGAAATTGAAGGCGACAAAAGTCTCCGAACATCAACAGCTACATTTACAATGACTAAAATTTAAGTCGTTTGTTTAAGTGAAATAGCCCTTATCAATTGAACCAGTCAGATGTTGGTGTATAAGACTTTGTTTATTTTACTCACAATCGTATTAATTGGTTTTACCTTTGGTTAAGTTTTGTGCATTATTGAGTAATTTGTAACAACTTCTTCTTTTAATTTTTTCTTAAAAAGATAACAACATAAAATAAAAGAAGAATTTAATTAAAGAAATACAAAGAATTGTTAATGTTATTTATTCTCGTGAAATAATATTAAAATGTAAATGAAACTAGGTAAAACTTGAATGATAAGAATTTTAATGGTTTATGAGTTCATAGACATTGGATAATATTTAGTAAGGCTTGTCATCAGAAAGAAAAAAAGAAAAAAAAAAAAGGGAACATTTATTAGGGTCGCAAAACTAAACTAATTTTATGATTTTTTTAATTAAAAGAACACAAATCGGTGTGTTAGTGATCTTGTATGTAACCTGAATTGATAGAAACTAAAAAATCTTTTTTTTTCCTTCATAATAAATAATAAACATACTTAAATATCCTAACTTTGTACACACACATATATACATACATATATATATATATATATATATGGTTGCAACCTCATGCTAATGTCACATTTTTTTCTCGTAATTTCAAATTAAGGACAAAATTACATTTGAATTTTTTTTTTTTGGTGTGTGTATTTTTCATATGGATTGGCTCCTTAATTTGCTGACACAATATAATTGCACCGATTAACCTTAGCAAAATATACAACAATATTACAAGCAAACAAAACAAACTTAGCATATCAAATTAAACAATTGATATGGAGGCTTTATATTTGCATTTTATTGAAGGTCTGTACTATAGGATTAGTAATCACCGCAAATCATACAGGGCAATGACATGACCGTTGATTAAAAAGGTTAAAACCAAGAGAGTCGTGTATTATGAGTTTGTCACGTAATACCTTTTGCACTATGTATAACCTGTTTAATCCGAGATATAACCTCTTTTTCTTTTTCTTTTTTTCTTTAAATGATTAGAATTGACACCCAATAACATATAAACAGGAGTTATTAACACCAATACCTTTTAAATTTTGAGGTCTTTTATACTTTGTATTTTGACTTTTAAAAATCATCACTTTACACCAAAAATTTTGAAAATTCTTCGCTTTGATCTCTGAACTTTTAAAATCATCTTTTTACCCTCTTAATTTTTAAAGCTACTCATTTTTTTCATGAACTTCTGATTTTTTATTTAAATAGATAGAATTAAGCTTACGTAATTTACATATGGGTCATCTATAAGGGTAAAAATGACATTTTATCATTCCCAAGTGAGTTTAATTCTGTTTATTTAAATCAGTAAATTGGAAGTTCAAGAGGCAAAGCGAAGGGCGTTGAAAGTTTAGGGAACAAAATGGTAATTTTTAAAGTTTAAAAAGCAAAATGAGAAGTCTTTGAAGTTCAGTAGATAAAATAGTAATTTTTAAAATTCAAGGGTAAAATGAGAGAGACTTTAAAATTTAAGAGGTCATTAATATTAATAACCTTAAAAATTAAGAGTTCTTGTATTGAAATTCTCTCGTAAAATATAAGAGACTAAAGACTAGTATATTTTCTCAAATGGTTTCTACCAAAAAAAAAAAAAAAACTCAAATGGTGTTTAAAGATGCAATTAAGGGATAGCCTATTATTCATCCTCTGCTTCTTCCAAAGGATGTGCCTAATCCTATTAATTTAGAGTAGGTGATGCATAAGGGCTGCTCAACTATAGTTTTAATTAGTAACAAAAGGAAAGAAGACGACTTGTTCATTTTCATGGGGCTGCTCAACTTTGCATTTTGCGCCAAAAATAGGTGAGTAGGTAACCCAATGTTTATGCCTCCTATAGTGGACAATTTATTGCTGCACCATTTCAAGCCATGGAAATTAAAACTAAATCGATGATCCCTTCTAGTACATCTAAAAATTGAGATCCCAATAGGGGAACAGGTTCTGTTTTTTTATGTCATTTTTTCAGGGCTCGCTACTCTCACTCCAATAATCAAGTCACAATTTTGGGAAACACACAAGAGTGTGGGGATTAGATTTGAATTTCTCTTTCCACAAAAAATATTAAGGGAAAAATTGGAAAAAAAAAAAGGGGAAAAAAGGGATCATTTTCATGTGGGATTTGAATTTAATATCTACCGAAATGAATGGTTTGGCTGTACAGAAAGTGGGCGTCTAATGAATGGACAATTGAAATGGATGTACCCCATTTTTACTCGCAGAGGACCTTTTCAAATAATGAAAAGCTTGTCGCATACAGAAAATAATAATACTAATAATAACAACAACTTCAAGAGAGGGGAAAAGAGAGAGAGAGAGAGAGAGTAGATATTAGTTGCTAAATTACCAAATGCAAAATTTCCTTTTGTTTTAGCTTGAATGTGCAGAAAATTAAGGGAACTAATAAACCATTTCCTTAATTAAATTTCAATTATCCCAATGAGTATCTTGCTTGTTTCCATTCCTCTACCTTTCAATTGGATTGGATATAAGAGAAGGGGGGGAAAGTCAATTTCATAGAATTAGAAGGCTCTATGTATCTATAAATATACTCTAGAAAATGTTTTTGTCCAAGTATCTAAGATTCTTGTGGAGCTGTTTTTGTCTATGATGCTACAATTAGTGGTGGTATAACTTAGAGTTAAAATATAGCATTTACTTTAATTATTAAGATATAGATGCTAACCTTTAGTATGAGTTGACTATTTATATTAATTAAGTTCTTTAATATTGTACCCCTTTTTCTACTGCGTATGAAAATGACTTCCTCCCATAATCAAATCTCAAATGGCTTTATTAGTGTCTGTGTTTTTTAATTTTACTTGATAATTAATTAATTAGATAAAAGGAGCTTTATGATAGAAACATGCATTTTTACTTTGTGAATAGATGTTGTTATTTTAACTGTTAAATTGACTTTTTAATAGTATATAATTTGCAAATATTTGTATAAAAAAATTACACCATACAACATAAAACTGTTTTTAGTTATAGAATAAAAAATTAATTCAATAGTTAAAATAATAATATCTAAGTAAAAATATATGTTGTATCATAAGTTTTACCCAGATAAATTTAACACATAACTAAAATTTGGTAAGTTACTTCTTAGTTAAAAGGACATATTCTTTTAAAGCAATAGCCCCTCTCTTTGTTCTTTTTTCGTCATTTCATTCCTGTACATAAAATAAAAGTAAATATATTGAAAAAATGAACAGTTTCTTAATTGCCACTCAAATCAAAAGGGGAGAAGTGGATGACTAATGACAAGAAATTAATCTGTACTATATTAACAATGGAGGCAAAGTGAGATGCTATGTGTAAAGAGTCATACTGAATCTCCATCTCTCTCTCATACATATAATATATATATATATATATATATATATATATATATTAAGATTCCAACCACAATAAAGTGTATTAGTTAATTGTTATTGTGATTGATAACGCTCCTATATTTGTTTATATTGATTTTTTTGATATTATTTGGCAGTCAAGTGTTTAGTAAACAGGTTAATACTCTTAGGACAGCCTCAAGCTAGTCATTGTTGATCCTTATGCAAAATGATTGTCTAACAATATTGAAAACCAAAATTTGTTCTCTTCTCTTCTCTTCTCCTTCATTAAAACAAAAAAAACAAAAAAAAAACATATCTGTCATGTTCGTACTCAACTATAACATTTCATTTCGTTAAAAAAAATGAGCACAGTCAAATTTAACATTTCGTTTTGAAAATTTACAAATGTTTCTTGAGAAAGAAAATGTATTGTAATTACATGTATAGCATGATAGTAATCTTACACCTGATCAAGGTGGAGCGACATAAAGTCACTCTCTAAATTTTTTTTTTATAAATTTTATATATGAATTTTTTAAAAAACTGCATTTTACCTTACTTAAAATTGTATTTTGCTCTTTTTAAGATCAATTTCACTCCTTACATTGCTACTTCAGTTGTACCTTCGGTCTTCTTATCAATCTTTTTTGCTCCGCTCTTGCACTTGACTCCATTATAAGGTGTATAGGCTTTTAATTCTATATATTCAAAAACCTGATAATGTAGTCATGTAAGTACTTAGAATAATTAAACATATACCTCCTCGAAATTTTTAGCAAATTTAAATGTTGAAAACGAAAAAAGAAAAAAAAAAAAAAACTACAAAGTGCCATTTATTGAAGCAAAATTTAAGATGACACAAAAAAAAATGTGTAATTAATATATTTTTGATATCAATAATTAAGATAACTTCTTAAAGAAATAGGTTAACTGCACACACATATTATGCAATTCAATTTTTTTAATATAACCAAATTAATATGCCGTTTGGTACTGTAGTTCAAACTAAAGTTTTATATATAAAAATTATAGTAAGTGAGAGCTTATATTGTAACAATTTTTTTTACTTTTAACTGCAGCTGTTGAGAGTTTTACACTCTAACTAGTCTTTTTTTTTTTTTTGTGAATAGAAGTTGTTATTCCCCTAACCAAATAAACTCATCATCTTTATTAAGAACATAAGTAGTCAAACAATGAGAATATTTATTCGATTCTCTAAATACATGATAAAACTTAGCTCTTAAAAAAAATAATAAGTTATATACATTTGACAATAATATTCTAAACAATTTACAAAAGAAGAAAAGTTTTCATAACCCAGACGATTGTCAATTTCAGGCTTTATAAAATAGAGATTTATGTTAGTAGAGATTAAACATTTTTGAAAATGACGGAGGACGATTGATTTACACTAAGGATAGCGTTTTTAAGGGAGCCACATTATCAAGTGAGAGCAAGTATTCCTACTAAAATATGGTTTCAACTTTTATTCATAATTTTTATTTCTAAATCATCAGTTGTGCTTTTTTTTTTTAAAAAAAAAATCATAATTATACTTTCACATGAGAAGTAAAATATACAATTGTTTTCAACGACACTTTCACACAATAATTAAAGTCTATAATTTTCTCAAAAGAAAGTATATAATTGCTTGCTCATTTTTTACTGGAATATAATTGTTTTCTCATTAAATAAAAGATATCTACTGTTTTTTTTTGGTCTCCACCATTCAAGTTATCAATATGAAATACAAATTATGGAAGTTTCAATTAATATATACCCTCCAAGCTTCTTTTTTTTTTTTGTTTTAACAATAAATAATTTAGTTAAATGAAAAACTTATGACCCGGTTTTGTCCTCAAAATTTTTGAAAATATTTTCATACATTTTTTAAGACAAAAATTTTAAAAATACTCTCAGTATAATTTTTAAAAAAATTTTATCTTTTAAAATAAAAATATTTTTACATATTTTAAAAATAATACCAAACAATCTTTATATGTATCAAAAAAAATTTCTCAACATCTTAGCCTAAAAAATAGAGGAGGAGAAAAGAAATCTAAAAATAAAAGTCTAGAAGTTTCCGGATAATGAATAGGCTTATCTTTTTTGTTTTTCCTTTCTTTTTCACATTCGAGATTTTACACTATCTTTTTTTTTTAAGCCCAAAAGAGAAAAATCTTTGCGTATCACACCCTCCATCGGACCACCGCCTTGTCCGAAACGTGAAAATTTCCAAAATAAAGGAAATCACCGTGGTTTGCACTTCAGTCACACTTTTGTCATCCTATTTAATCACAGCAACCTCTTATATTCTCCACGTGTTATTAAACGTCCACACCGCTTAGTCGTGGATAATCTTGATTGTACCGTGATAATCGAATTGGACAGTGCCGTGACTGAGAAAACTCCCCATGGTATAATTTTTTTAACCGCACCTGGAAAAAACCGATAAGTCCCTAGAATTTTAACCTGACCATGGTTAAATTTTAACCTAACCACGGTTAAGTCCCTTCCACTTCTCAGACGGTTTATAAGAACAAGAAGTTGCCGGGTTTTCTGTAAACAAAACCCACTCACCCAAAAAAAGAAAAAAAATATGATGCTCGGCGAACACCATCGCCCAAATCCGACCGTTCACGTGCCTCCCTGGACCCTAACCCTGGACGATCCAACGGCAGAGATTTTCTCACCATTTCCTCTTAGCGGCATCTCCGTCAACAGCTCCGACTCCAATGGCAACTCCGGCGAGTATTCTCCCTACTACCTCCACGAAGCCCTTACGGCTCTAAGCCCGTACATGGCCGGAGACGTTGACGCCGATTCCGACTCGGAGATCTCTGGCCGCGAGTCGGACTCGCCCGTCGACGCTTTCTCGTGCGATAACTTCAGGATGTTCGAGTTCAAGATCAGGCGGTGTGCGCGCGGGAGATCGCACGACTGGACGGAGTGTCCGTATGCCCATCCCGGGGAGAAGGCGCGGCGGAGGGATCCGAGGAAGTACCACTACTCCGGTACGGCCTGTCCTGATTTCCGAAAAGGCCATTGCAAGAAGGGAGATTCCTGCGAGTTCGCTCATGGAGTGTTCGAG
Organism: Artocarpus heterophyllus; assembly: GCA_025403435.1. Classification (NCBI taxonomy): domain Eukaryota; kingdom Viridiplantae; phylum Streptophyta; class Magnoliopsida; order Rosales; family Moraceae; genus Artocarpus; species Artocarpus heterophyllus. The sequence continues at coordinate 3,663,706 of CM046329.1, forward strand.
TGCTGGCTCCACCCGGCTCGGTACCGGACTCAGCCGTGCAAGGACGGGACGAGCTGCCGCCGCCGCGTCTGCTTCTTCGCCCACACGCCGGACCAGCTTAGGGTTCTGCCGCAGCAGAGCCCAAAGGGCGGCGGTTGTGGCTCCAACTCCGCCGATTCCTACGACGGTTCGCCTCTCAGGCAGGCGAAGAATGCTCTCCCGTTCTTTGCGTCTCTCTCCCCAACGTCGATCTCGCCGCCGGCGACTCCTCCGGGGGAGTCATCGCCTCCGATGTCGCCGATGACTCAGGTTCTTAGCCGCTCTCTCGGCTCGAGTTCCGTCAACGAAATGGTGGCTTCGCTGAGGAATCTTCAGCTCGGAAAGGTAAAGTCTCTGCCTTCTTGCTGGACCAACAACGGCAGTGCTCAAAAAGGCTCTACCGGGTTCGGATCACCTCGAGGCGGGTCGTTGCTCCGATCCAGTTTCTGTAGCCTCCCAACGACCCCGACTAGAGCTCCGACCACCCGTCCTGGCTTCAGGGATTTCTACGATTTGGGTTGCGAGGAGGAGCCTGCCATGGAAAGGGTCGAGTCAGGTAGGGACCTTAGGGCAAAAATGCTTCAAAAGCTCAGCAAAGAGAATTCTCTGGTTGTCGACCCGACTCAGACATCCGGTGTTGCTCCGGATGTTGGATGGGTATCGGATTTAGTCAAGTGAAGCACCAAAAAAAAAAAAAAAAAAGAGAAAATCCGCGATTTAAGAAAATTCTATTTTGGGGGGTTCATTCTGGTGGGTTGGATCGTTTCTTTTGTTAGTTGTTTTGGGATTTTGCTTCCTTTCTCTCTTTTTCTCTCGTTGTGGATAGTATCAGGAAAAAAAGAGGGATTAAGAGTGAGAACTGGAATTTGATTTTGGAAGCAAAAAAAAAAAAATGAAAATGAAAAAACAGGTCCAAAGGTTCTGTTTGTAAATACTATTTAAATTAGTATTATTATTAATATTATTGTTATTATTATCAACTAAGGGTGGTATGCGTGGGTGAAGAGTAGAATCTCTTTTTTGGGGAATTTCCTGAGAAAAAGGAGAAGTATTTAGATTGATGAGTAAGGGGGAAAAATGCCAAGCTTTTTTTTTTTTTTTTTGCTTGTATGTATAGTTTAAGCAGACAGTGAATCGCTGATCCATTTCTATTTCCCTTTTGCTTATTTATTTATGTTAATTATTGTATTTTATTATTACTATCCACTTTTGCTAATATCTATCATTGTAAAAAGAAAAAAAAAAAACATTTCTTATCCTTGTAATGATCGTATCATGTTGGAACCTATTAATGTATTGTAAATGTTTATTCAACTTCTCTGTCCATTTTGATTATGCTTTAAGTTTATAGTTTTCTTTTCTTGCATTTTACGTTAATTTTTTTTTAATAAAATGTAGTATTTATTCAAAAAGATGGATTGGGCATAGCCGTAGGTGAACATATATTTCCTGCTGATGGCCATAAGAGCACGTTTGGACCAGACAATATATAGTCAAACAGGAATGGGATGTCCGTTTTGAGTATTTATAAAAAATAAAGAAATGGGTAATTTCTGGTGGGAATTAAAAAATAATAATAATTGGGTATGTTTGAAAGAAAAAATAGTTTTGATGAGATGTAATGGTAATGGTTTTATATTTATTAGTTTTTTATAATAGTTGACATTACTACTGGAGTTATTATCTTCTGGCTGCCAAACTTGGTGGATGAAATTGGGCAAGGCAGTATTTGTGACGTTTGTGATTTTATTTTATCTTTCTGAGGTTCCGTCGTCCCCTCAACATCACTTTGAACGGAGTCTAGAAAAATGCAGAGAAGTCCACATACATGATATCCATTAAAGCTCTCCTGGTCTTGCAATTAACATCTTTGTGGGACAAGACTTGGATTGGGGGAAAAAGGAAATATCTCTGAGACACTGACAAAGAAAAATGTTGAGAGTACCTAGAAGTGGGATAAAATGAAAGGAAAAAGAAAAATCTCTCTCCCCTTTCTGTACTGTCTGACTTTTTTGCCCTTTTATTTTCAGTCACGTAGAAGTAATTGTGGAAGTAATGGACCCATTGGATTTTTTTTTTTTTTTTTTTTTTTTCGCTTTCAACTTTACTTATTCTTCCCGTTTAACCCTTCTCACACGCGAAGACTGTTTGAGATTTTGAGAGCATGGACCAACTTTACTCCTGACCGAATTTGCTTTTGAGACATGAAATCGGGCTTTGTTAAGGTGTGAGGGATGAGGTTACACGTGAATCACAACCGTTTGATTGTTAAGTCTTGATCATTTGTTAAGTCTTATCATCATTGGATTTTTTCTTTCTTTTTCTTTTGTTCATTAAGTGGAGGGGATTATTGGATTCACTTGCATTTAAGGCTTAAATCTGAGACCTTAGTCCTTAGTAACTTGGGCTCTTTTAACTGGCCTGGCTTTCATTTCATGATCATTTTTAGATGAAGAAATTACAATACGTTATGAAATTAAAATATAACATAATATTTAAAAATATCTTTAAAATATTTTTAATAATATAGTAATTATTTTGATGATATTACATATTGTATTATATAATTACATATAAATAATTTTAATGATATTATTATGAGATATTTGTAAAATTTTTACAAATTAAAGTCATATTTTAATTCAATAAATATAATTAGGTTAATTGTTTCGTTAATTCTTTTTAAATTTGGACATTCATTGTCAGTATTAAAAACGACAGCTAATAAATGATCCTATTATTTTGAATTACAGGTCTTTAGGAGAAAAAGTTAGAACCAATAGTTTTGGTTGGTTTAAAAACCATAGTATATGTGTTTTATATTATATTAATTTTTTACTTTTTATTATAACAAGTAAGAGCTTTATATTGTTTATAATTATAACGGATGATTTCAATCATTTTTTCAAATGACCAGCTAATCGATTGATGTGAAATTAGTAGGAAATATTTGATTCTCTAAGAATAATGACGTGTATTTTGTTTAGTAGGGTTATTTATATAACATTCCCTTTCAATTTTTATTTTAATTTGAGGATTTTTTTCGTTGGGAACCCGTATTAGTGATGGAGGTTTTAAAACTATTAGATTTGATAAAAATTATTATTATTATTTTTTACATATTGGATGGTCGAATAATATATACTTATTTATGGACATCTTTTTTCATTTTCACCAAAAAATTACCTTTTATTTTTAAAAATTATATATACATATATATATATATATTTTGAGTGGGTGCTTCTTTTATACACCTTTACTCAAACCACTCTCATTTTTTTACATCCTTAAAATTTTAAAAAGGTCCCTAAATTGTATTGGTTTTTTTTTTCACCCACTAACAAACTAAACTTATCGTTTTTAACCACCATCGTTATACTTGTTACACTCGTTTTATAAATAACACAATCAATTACTTGGTGACCTTTTTTTTATTATCTTAAATAATGTAAATTGTACGTAGATTTTTTTTTAATTTTAAGTAAAACATTACCAAATCGAAGACTTATCGCAGTGCCTGCTTGAAAAATGAAGGTAGGACATAAAGGATTTAGAATTTGTGAGAATCCTCCACCCTTGTTTCACAAGGAGTCTTGAAGAATGACTAGCTAATCAAGTGATGTGAGGTTGGTTGGAATCAAATATTTGATTCTCCAAGAGACAATGACACAACAAATTGTGATTGTAATTTTGGGTTTGCATCTTACGGTCGAATGATATATACCTATATATGGACATTTTTTCGATTTTCACCAAAAAAGCTACCTTTTATTTTTAAAAATTATATATGTATTTTGAGTGGGTACTTCTTTTATATACCTTTACTTAAACTACTCTCATTTTACTATATCCTTAAAATTTTAAAAAGGTCCCTAAATTGTATTGTATTTTTTTTTCACCCACTAACAGACCAAACTCATCCTTTTTTAACCACCCTCGTTATACTTATTACAATCTTTTTAAAAATAATACAATCAATTACTTGGTGAATTTTTTTATTATCTTAAATAATGTCAATTGTATGTAGATTTTTTAAAATTTTAAATAAAACATTACCAAATCGAAGACTTATCGCAACGCCTGCTTGAAAAAATGAAGGTAGGACATAAAGGATTGAGAATTTGTGAGAATCCTCCACTCTTGTTTCACAAGGAGTCTTGAAGAACGACTGGCTAATCGAGTGATGTGAGGCCGGTTGGAATCAAATATTTGATTCTCCAATAGACAATGACACACTAAATTGTAATTTTAATTTTGGGTTTGCTTCCAATGAAGCGCTGACCTGATGTATAGGGATATTTATGGAAATTCCCTTTTAGTTCTTAATTTTTTTTTATTTTCAAAAACTACAAATTCATGTATTTTAAATTTAAAAAACTTGTTTCAGTTCTATCCTTCATGTATTTTGTGAGCAAAAATATAAATAGAAAAAATAATAATACTATTAATTAGATTGAGTTTATTAATAAAATATATTTACGTCTAAAAGATAAGAACCTCATTTTAAAATTTATAAAACATAAAATTAGTCAATGTTTTGTAATTATTTTTGCACCATTTTATGAAGACTACTGAGACTATGGTACAAGACTTTTTTAGGGCCCTTTAGCTCTGGAGTCAGCATGAGGGGGATTTAAGGAAATAGTATTTTCATATTAAATAAATGAAGTAAGTGGCAAGTTTTAAAAATATTTGTAATAAAAAGCACTAAATGGAAATTTTGTGGTAAAAAAACTTTTTATTTTTTATTTTTTTATCTCCTCTCTCAACTATTTTGGCTGAGATCTTGCTTCCAATAGTACTCTTCCAAGGCTAAGAAACCATTTTCCATAAGGTGAATGTGATCCTTAAGAGTAAGTTCTTCTACCAATTTGTTCAACTCAGTATTGTTTTGAGAATTTTTGGAAATATTTTTGCATGTTTTTTGAGGTAAAAATTTTAAAAATATTCTCAGCATAATTCCCTAAAAATTTTCTTTTTTCAAAATAAAACAATTTTCACCTATTTTAAAAACATTACTAAACGGGTTAAAATTCATCAATCCATCAGTACTTCAAAATTTACCATTAATAAAAAAATTCAAAATCTCATGTTTCATATCGGGCATAAAAAAATATTTATTTTTCTTTCTTCAGCAAGGTTATAGATTATTCATGCACATTATTGTGAACTGAACATCATAGGTTGTTATATTTAGTTTACGGGCAAATTTATCACTATTGGGGTTTAGAGTGAATGTTTTTGGCCCAAGCTCAATACTGAACCTGAAATTTTTTTAAGCTTAAATATGGTGAATAATCCTCTTAATTACTTCTTCATTATTTTGGTATCTTTCCGTTAGCTATGAAAGTCGTAGTGAATGGTGAAGGGCATCAATTGAAAACTAGTTTTGGAGTTTGTTTCGGTTCTCCACCAAATTACAAAGCCAATAGAGAGATGAAAATTTCTAAATGAATTTATATTTTAGTATTTGGAAATATATAACTAGTTTCTTTTTTTCTTTTTAACAAAAACAGGATATATCAATTGTTGGCTAAGAAACAAGACAACTAAATCAAAAGAAACAAAATAAAACAATGTAAATCCCTTCTTTTTTTTTTTTTTGCCTTTGTTCTTTGTGATTAAATAGCAAGAAATTATTTTAAAAAAATAGAACAAAATCCAAACAACTTTCACTTCAAAAGCCAAATTCAGGCAAGACATGTCCAAGAAAACTCAAAATATACTTTCTATAAAAGTGGTTCCGTAACATCTCTTTAATTTCATTTAGTCATCTTTGTTTTTTTTTTTTTTTTTTGGGTTTTCTTGGTATTAAAACCATTAATAAGCTTGTAAATCCTACTTAAGAGGAACAATTGTAAATTTCGGTTGTCAGAATCTCGTACTCCTCGCAGCAGATTTGTCACTAGACAATATGTTATCAAAGATACTGGGAAAAGCAGGCTTTTAATTATAGATGAAATCTTTAATTTGTCCGTAAAAACAAAAAAGTTGATCATAAAAATTAGCCTTTTACCGCCTATTCTAATCTTAGATGAAAATTTTGACTGAGGCAAATATTGGACAGCAAAAGTCATTTGAAAGACATCGAACTCGTCTGCAGTACACTTCTTGAAGATTTTTTGAAATGTTAAATAAGTTGTTTGATAGGGTAGTTAGAACTTTTAGTTAGAACTTTTTTACTGTAGTATGTGAAAGCTTTACATTATAGTTTTTTTTTTAAAAAAATCCTATAATATGTGAGAGCTTTACACTGTTTATAACTGAAAAAGTAGTGTAGACCTTAACCTACCAAACACCCTTAATAAAACATCGTCAAAAATTGGGGGAAAAAAACCCTCTTTTTTTTTTTTTTTTTGTTGATAAAGCTGTAAAATACCTGCTTAACCCTACCATTCACATTTCCAAATTACTTGAACTTGATATGCGAAATGGGCATAGGTTTTTTTTTTTTGGACAGTCAAGCTTGACAATATAAAGATGTGGAATTTCATATCTAATGCGTCCTTGAAAATTATAATGACCAGTTAACGACCTCGCTGATTTTCTAATCAACTATGTGTTGTTTGGGGAGGCTCGAACCAAAAATTTTAGTCCAAAGTTCAAATTAGTTTTATTTGTGTTTTCTCTTATAAAATTTAAATTACTATAGTATTTTAAATTTCAACTTTTGGTGTGAACTATGTTACCAAACAAATTATATAGATTCTCAACTCATAATAACGTGAAATATGTCACTATTATAATGAGCGACAGCCTTCATTTGACATGTCAATTCAAACTCTTCTGTTCTAATTATCTACAGTGTAAAACAAAAAAATAACCATAACATTTTAAACTAAAAATAGTTCAAACTATTAGTTTGAACATTTCTCCCAAATAGAAGAAAAAATTCAATGTATGTCCTTGTTGTTCATTCCTTGCTTTTAAGGAATATACAATAGCTAAAAACCGAGGCAGAGCCAAAAAATTTAGTCAGAATGAATAAAACATATGCTAATATTATAAAAAAAATTAAATAAAAAAGATATAGAATTTTAATTAGGAGAGGCAGATTAGGATTTTAAGAAGGGTAAAAAGTAATTTTTATAAGATTTTATATACAATTATGAAAAGATTAGGATTTTAAGAAGGGTAAAAAGTAATTTTTATAAGATTTTACATACAATAACGAAAAGAAAAGAGTTTAGAGAAAAGACAATCGCTCATCGTGATCTGTGTAGCTCCGTCCTGGCTAAAACACTGCGTGCATAACATAAATAATTAGGCCTAATGAGTATCTATTTTCCTTATCTTCTACGGCACGACCACCACATGTTTGTATACAGCTCTAATTTAATTGTGTGCGTACCTAATGTTACGTCTTTCTCTATCTCTCTTTCTCCTTTTTTTTTTATTTTTTTATTTTTTACAGTATTCTCTCTCTCTTCAAGACAGATATATCGCAAGAAAACATGCTTTTTTGACATGAAAATAGTTTTAGTTTTTTTTTTTTTCACTTTGTTAAGATTCATCTTCTCGTTATAGTTATTTTCTTCTTTTTTCTAAAAAAAATTGAGACAATCTAACTACCTAAAAAAACAAGCTTTTTTTCAACCAAAAAAAAAAAGGGGACTTTTTCTCAATTAGGATTTTTTTTTTGCCCTTTTGTCAAAATCTCCCTTGCAGATGTCATTTGAAACATAAACCAGAACCGTATCTTGGATATTCTTAAACTAGTTTCTTGGATATCCTCAATCCAGCAATCAGAAGGTCTCTGGGTTTCATTTATATTATCTCTAAAGGACCACTTAACCAACCCACATATTTTACATTTTTTTACTTGTTTTCACCCATTTATCAGTAATTTATTTCTTTCGTAAACTGTAAACTCTGTTTACTTGTTTTATAATGTGGTGATGTAATGTACTAGGTATATATATAGTTGAATTTCAACCTTGGATTTTCCAAATTTAGTAAGGATGGGTGAAGTATATGTTAATTGATGAGACTATGAAAATACACATTTTTTAAGGTTAAATATCATTATTTTATATTAGTATTTTTTATTAAATCCTCTAATTAATAGCATTTTTGTGTTAATGCATTTTTGTGTTTTAGTGTGTAAATGTGTTTAAAAATCTGTTTTTAGTATGTTTTTATATTAAATAATATTTTTAGTAATTTTTAGAGTTATTTTGGTATGGATACGACAACCTTTTTATACCATATACATCCGTGTTTAAAGAATCATTTTGGACAAAACAACTCTAATATTATCAAGAAAAATTAAATCAAGAAGATATAGAATTTTAATTAGGGGAGGCGGATTAGAATTTTAGGAAGGACGAAAAGTAATTTTTATAAATTTTATATACAATATTAAAAGAAAAAAATTCAAAAAAAAAAGACCGTCTGCTGTGGTCCATGTGTAGCTCCATCCTGGCTAAAAATACATCGTGTATAACATAAACAATTAGGCCTAATGAGTACGTATTTTCCTTATCTTCTACTGCATGACCACCACATGTTTGTATGCAGCTCTAATTTACTTAATGTTATGTCTCTCTCTATATCTCTTTCTCTCTCTCTCTTTTTTTTTTTTTTTGAGACTATTCTCTCTCTCTTTAAAACAGACATACTGCATATGTAATTTGAAACATAAACCAGAACCGTATCTTGGACATTTTTAAACTAGTTTCTTGGATATCCTCAATCCAGCAATCAGAATGTCTCTGGGGTTTCATTTATATTATCTCTAAAGGACCACTTAACCAACCCATATATTTTACATTTTTACTTGTTTTCACCCATTTATCAATAATTTTTTCTGCTTTTAAAATTTATTTCTTTCGTAAATTGTTAAACTCAGTTTACTTGTTTTATAATGTGGTGATGTAATGTGCTAGGTATATAGTTGAATTTCAACCTTGGATTTTCCAATTTTTTTATCCTATACTTAATTAACACGAAAACCTCATGTATGTAACACGACGGATTATACCAATTCGTGAGTCTCTTCTAATGTAATTCTTCTTTCTTAACGAAAGAAAAAAGAAGTTAAAAAAAAAAGAGAAAAGAAAGAAGAAGAAGAAGTAAGATTAACGCATGCAAGATCATATAAGAGTCATGTAAAAATTCAAAAAAATGCATTATTAGTAAAACGTTTTTTACTCTTTGGGATCACCCTAGTGCAAAATTCACCTATATTATTAATAACCTAATGTGAAAAGAGGTTTATATATGTTCACTTTTGATCTTATAATAGCCTTTCGAGATAGTCAAACTTTTGGTTTGTATTTATCGTCGAGGTCCTAAAATGATCTTGACTCTTCGAACCAGATTTTGTAAAAAATCTGCCTTAACTGGGGTAATTATTTAGTAAATGGGGCGGTTTAAGGTAATCACTTTTGTTCTTACCTTTCGAGGGTTTATGCTAATTGGGTTTGAAATAATTGTTTAAGTCTTGATATGATCTTGACCCTAAGCACCTCATTTGCAAAAAGTTTAGAATTAATTAGGGTTAACAAACCCTGATTAGCTATCTTAAAGAGTTTAGTTTGCTTAATCATGTCAATCAACTTTATATATATTTTTCCCTGTAAAGATGAGCCAAACTGGGGCCTACAAATTAATGAAGACTATAGAATTACCAAAAAAAAGCCATTGAGTTTGAACGGTAAATAGTTAAAGCTACTGCCTCGTATAATATAAAGTAAAAGTAAACTATAATATAAAACCTTTACATACGACAATGTTACGGTCAAAATTAACAGTTTTGCTTTGAAAATTATAGCATGTGAGAACTTTATACTGTAGCAACTTTTTACTTTTTACTGTAGCATGCAAAAGCTTTACATTATTTATAGTTGTAATTGATGGTTCTAACCGCTCTTTCATACGACCTATAAGTGGTTTGAACTACTCTCCAAACACCTTTTTTTTTTTTTTTATGTGCTTTACTGTTATGGATAGCATAGTGGCAAAGCCAAGGAAGACCAAGCTGAAAATTGGGCGATTTGTAGTGTGATCTCCCAACAAGTTGAGCTTACCGTCAGACAAAGTAACTGATATTTTCTGAGTGGTGTAACTGGCAGTCGCTTTCAAAGGGTCAATTTAGTTTCAAAGTCTACAAATAAATGCCCCTTTGTGAAAGGAGATTGTTAGGTATGTTTTAAGCACAATTTGGCTTATTTTAATTGCTCAATGACGATAAAGATAAACATAAGGAAGTTAAAGTGTTACAGTACCTAAATTAATATAACTGAGAGATTAATTAATATTGGTCACCACTAATAATGCATTAATTTGATATTTTGTATCAAGGCTTTTGTAATGACGATAATTTCGTTGTGATTTATGGTACACTTTGAAGCTTATGCCCTTGTGAGTCAATTTTTTATAACATAATTTTTTTTTCCACTTTTTAGACTTTTATCCATTTGAGATTTGCATCAAATTTGGAAGACTAAATTGGTGTACTCCTCCTTCAAGTGATTTGGGGAAAAAACAAAGGAAAAAAAGACTCCAATTAGAAGTCTTGATATTACTCATTATCATATGGAGCATGTGTTAAGAAGAGCACATTGGCAAGTTTGTGTGTATTTATAGTTATATATACAACGTGTTAGAAGTAGCACATGCGGGACTATTAATGAATTATGGATGATCACAAACATAAATCTATGTAGCTCGGTGGCAATAAGCTCCTCTATCCTTCAAGGGTCGAAGGGTTTGAGTTTCGGCGCGTGTAAAATCGTTAATGGTTGCGTAATTAAAATAAGTCAAACAATGCTTGAAACATACCTTACAACCTCCTTGTACCGGAGAATTTATATTGCCAAAGACTGTTAGTCTAACGATATGCAGAGAGAGGTTGTGGAAGATTGTGAGTTTGATCATACATATAATCTTTATTTCTTATTTACAGGATGACATATGATATAAGAAAAAAAAGAAGATTTGTTGATGAACTTTTAATTAATCCTCTATGTATAAAGCTGGCATACTGAAACAAATTTCACAATTTTGAAAAAAAGAAGAAGAAGATTATGTATATACTCGAGTATATATATATAAGTGTGTGTATATATCATGATACGTGTAATTAATGAAGACTGCGCATGATTATCATCGATTTTCCGACAAATCTCATTTCTGGACATTAACATGATTAATATTGAGTGAACATGAAAAAAGTGTAATTAGTGAAATAACAAGGGCTTAATCATCAAAATTATTAGTACATTGCGTTGCTCTTACGAGTTATGAGATTGTTCTTTTTCGAGGATCAAAACAGTGGGAGTTCCTCCATCGATTTTGATCGAAGGCTTGATTAGATTGACACCTGAGGGTACGTGGTCTCGAGTTGCGGGACCAATATAATTGCCCATTGGGCTTGTTTTCCAGGCCCATTTACTGTAGCCTTGGTATAGGAGCGCCCAAAATTAATGTAAAAATTACATAACCTGTTTATTTTTTAAGGAATGGAATTAATATGTCTTTGTTATACAAATATCACTTATATGTTTCTTTTTTAAAATTTTATATATTTAAAATCTTAGAATATTCTCTAACTAAAATATTATCATGTATTTAAATTTTTATAATAAATTTTCTTATTTTTTGAATAGTTAAATTAGAGAAAAATATACACGTATATTTTCTATTTTAACGTATTATATTAACGTATTATCATTATCACTTGAAGTTTAAAAAAATAAAATAAATGTCATTGAGTATCATTATCATTACATATCATTAACTTAATGATATAACAATTATATAGCCTATAAGATACACAAAAAGACTTAATAAATACTATATCATTAATTTAATTACATATCACAAAAAAGGAAATATCATTCACTTGAAGTCTTAAGAAATAAATGTCATTGCGTATCATTATTATTACGTATCATTAACTTAATGATATATCAATTATATAACTAGTAAGATACATAAAAAACTTAATAATAGTGTCGTTAATTTAATTACAACACTCTAATTTCAATTTATTAGTAAAACTATATCATTAATTTAATTACAACACCCTAATTCTAATTTCTCGATAAATCCAACTTGTCGATAAAAAAATTCCATCTTTTTAGGGAATTGTAAAATCGTAATTTAGATACCAATTTGAATTTAAGCAACAAACACCTTAATTTCAAGGATTTTTTTAAAATATAATGATATCATAATCTGTTTAAAATCTTAAATATGTATATTATAGTTATTCTAAAAAAATAAATTAAAACTAATAATATCATTATTATGGTCATTAATGTCTTTATACATATGTATTAAGACATATAAAGAATATTCATGAACTGTAGACATATTTTAATTCTATAAATAAAAAGGCTACATATCTCGTTAACCCAAAACTAAATTCTAAAGAAAAAACTACAACACTGGACCAAATTATTGCTATGAAATTAGAATTCAACATAATATTCAAAATATTTAAAAAATACTTATATATAATACAATTACAAATCGAATCATTTGTCTCATTAACTTATTTGTGAATGGGAGAATAAGGGATATAACATACTTTTTAAAGTAAAGAACATGTTTTGAAAATATTTGCAGTAATATCATTCAATAGAAAATTTACCTCGTAAAAAATACTTATTTCTCATAACAAATAGATACGTAAAAAAATTGCCTAGTAAATTTTCTATTTACTACTATTTGCTATAAATATTTTAAAAATTTGCTATTTACTTTGACAAGTTTTAGAAAAAGTTCTATTTATTACAATTTCTATTATGAATTTGTATGTTCATGGGTAAGAAAACTTCAAAGGCCCTTAAATTTTCCTAAGGACAACAATATAGGATACCGAGATAGCATTGAACACCATATACTAATAGAAGTGGATCCTATAGCATGGGACCTACAATTAGGGCCTGTTTTCCATTGGTTGCGGTGTTTAGCATAGGATGGTGCCCTCACGTATTGTTCTTAGCCCAAACATAAGAAAACTGCCAACTTGGAATAGAATTAGTATCACCTAATGTACTCTCGTGAAAAAGGATGATTAATTTTTTTTTTCTAATATAAGGACATTTTTACAAATAGAACATACTGCTTTTTTTTTTCTTTTGAAAAGAAAAGAAAATTAAATAAATGATGCCATACTCAAATGATTTTAAGAAAACAAGAGATCACTACATGACATGAATTCCTCGCAAAATAGGTCACCATATTCTACCCATGGTAGTGGAATTTTACTCGAACCTAAGACTACAAAAAGAAACAAAGTTCAAAAACTTTTCCTGAATTTTGTTTGTCGTCTCATTATGCCCAATGAATTATTTAAAAAAAGATATAGACACCCGGAACCTTAAAGTTGTTAACACCCTTTAATTAAGGTTTGATGGAAAACGTATTTCAACAAAGTCCGGAGGTGAACTTTGAATTGTGAATTAAAAAAAAAAAAAAAAAACTCTTGTGCTAAAGTTAGATAAATCACATAAACTAATTTTAAGGGAAAAAAAATATAAAAAACCCCATGCTGCTTAAAAATAAAACTAATAGAAGGGGCATTTACAATTTTATCCTTTAAAATTAGTTCATACGTAAGTTACATGGTATTATTTTTCTCTTTAAACTATTGGATAGAGCTTGAAATTAAAAAAAAAAAAAGAAAAAATTTAATCAAATTTCAAGGTCGTGGAAATTGTCTCGCTTCTATGTGGATTGGAAAGGGCTGGCATGATTGTTAAAGTTTGGGAGGCATGTTGCAGTTTTAAAGTTTTGGGAGATTTTTTGAAATTTGTCCCTTGTGTCATAAAAAATACTAGGGAAAACATAAAAGAAAAGGTGTCCTTATCACAAATTTAAATTTTTGAGTGTCAATGTGATAAAATATACTAAATAAACTCTTAAGCAAAAAAAAAAACCTTACTAAATGAACTTGTAATACTACTATGAGGGTGTTTGAAAACTTTGTTTAAATAAAAAATTTGAACTAAAAATATTGTGTCAATTCAAATTTCGTAAGGAAAAATATTATAAGAAAATTGATTTGAAACAAAATCTTTTTGTTTAAACTCTCAAATGGGTTCTACATATTTTAGACTAGAGGTAAACATGAAAGAGAAAACTACATGTTATCCTACACTTAAAAAAGTTGTACCACGCTATTATTGATATTATATATTTAAGTTATGCTACATTTAAACATTTATGGTATTTATAAGCTATAAGTTTTAAAATATGATATTTATGAAAATTTCCCAACATAAAATCTATTCGTGTGGCACTAAGATTATACGCCAATGTATTCACTAATATTTATGTTAATAATCAGCATACACATGATTAAGACAATCCTACATAATTTTATGTGACTTTAATCTATTACTAACAAAACAATAAAATTTAATCTAAAAAATATACTACATATTATATTATATTAGAGTCTATAGTTTTATAAACAGTACAGCTAAATAATTTTTCACCAATGAAGCCCCACGATCGCCCCCACCTCTTTTGACTTTAGAAATTGTCGAGCCCGAGTCTCCAAAGACAATTAAAAGAGAGAAGACGATCAATCAAATCACTCTGGTCCTAATCCAATGCTTGAAAAACATTTTACCTCTGTTTTTGGTTAGGTGTGGTTGCCTGCTAGGAAGGATGAGAGAAATATCTTTGAAATTTCTTGAAGCATATAACAAGTATTAAAATATTTATAATAAATAGTAAATTTATATTGTAAATAGTTTATTTATAGTATAAATAAGGATAAAAAGTAAATTTTATTTTTATTATAAATAAAAATAAATAAATAATCTATATTTTAAGTTATTTACTGTATAAATATTTTTATTTACACGGTAAATGAAAAAGGTAAATAAATCATTCATGCTATAATAACTTTATATTTTTTACAAAAAGTGTGTCCTTTTCTGCAAGTTCCGAAAATGCTATTGATTAAGGAATCAATTCGGCCTGCTCGTCATATTGGGCCCAAGGCTCACTTTATGTTTGAACAACTATAAGATGCATCCTTGTCACCGAGTTGATCAAGGTTGAAGTAGCAAGTGAGTTTAGATATACTATAATTTAGTGGAAGAAACAATAGAGAATTGAAAAAATTGGTTAAAATTATGGCTTGTTTTTTAAGTACGTCATTGTTTCGTTTTTAGTGTTAAAAACATACTAATTTAGCTAAAGAAATAATAGTGAATTAAAAAAAACTTGTTAAACTTATCTTTTATTTTAGCAGAAGTGTGAAAAATACATTAATTTAGTCGTAGAAACAATAGTAAATTATAAAAAGTGGTTAAAATTATGTTTCGTTTTTAAGCATGCAGTCGTTTTATTTTAGTTGAAAAACACATTAATTTAGCAAAAAAACAATAATAAATTAAAAAAACTTGTTAAAACTTATTTCTTATTTAAACAATGTACTATAAATAAGACTCAATCATGATTAATATGATTAACACGACCAATAAACATGTATTTGAGTCTATCTATATAAATCTAACCAAACCATCTGGAATTGACATAGGTAACTGTATATGTCGTTCAAAATCCAATTATATAAAACTTTGGTATGATTTACTAAATACGAATAATTTGAAATTTGTGATTGTTGATCATTAAACATTTTACACTTTTAATATAAAGACTTTTGCCTTTTCAATTTTTCAGAAATATTACACTCTCAAAACATGTTGAACGAAGCTGTATTGTTTAGATTCAGCATAACCATAACCTGTGTTCAGAAAGAGCATGTTCTTAGCCTTTAATCTATTCCGCAAAGTTTTTTCTTAGTGACAGGCATGGCCAAGTGAATTTAGGCTTTATACGATTAGAGCATCTATAATGCAATGTTAAATTTAGCAATTGACTGCAAAAAATAATCTCCAATATAATGCCATTTTTAATGTTAAATTTGCTATATATTAAATTTTATGACAAATTTACTATAAAGTTTAGCTTATAGTAAATTTGACACTTGATTCTTATTGATTAATAGATTTACTTTTTTTTTTTGTTTTACTTATCGCATTATTCTCGCTTTTTAATTATTTGGATGCTAAAAGTTCATTTTTATAAGTTTTAAGATCTAATAGTTATGATAAAAGATAAATATGACATTTTAAATAACATTATGTATTAGAGCATAAAATAAAGTAACACACTAAATATGCTATCTTCATACTTTTTAATGACAAGTATAACATTGAGATTGATATTTGCATTAGAAATTGTCTTAAATTTGATATATCTATACATGATTATGTACGAGAACAACATCTTAAGTAATACATATGCATGAACACGAGTAGCATCTCACGGTGTTTCTCATCATGGTTAGTCAGCTCAATTGATAGTACTTTTTTTTTTTTCACAACCAGTTCAAGAAGCAATATAAATAGGTCTTTTTTGGTCCATATGATTGGAGAGGGTTAGATAGGATTAATATATTTTGTTTAGTGAAAAATTTTAAAAGTTGTATATATTGGATAAACTCTTATCCAGTCCATGCATGCTCGAATTCTCCTAGAAGTATATTCAGCTATTCCATGCCGAAGCATGGGTTTTAAACATATCACACTGTCAATTGGGACTCTATGTGAAAACATTTAAGGACTTCATTGTAAATATTTATAAAATTTAAGAGTAGATTGCAATTTTTTAAAGTTGAGATGCAAAAATGAAATTTTTATGTGACAAATAATTTTAAAAATTATATTTTTACCTTTTAAATTTTAAAAAATTACAATTTAATCAAAATTTTTAATTATATTTTTACAAAAGCCCTTATTCTTATAACATAACATTCAACTACGATTGAATTAACGGAAATTTAACCATATCCTTTCTCATACACCACGAGCCAATCTCTTAAGACTACCCCATCTAATATTGTCATATCCTGTATAGCAAACAGATTCATACACAATAGTCCAAGTAATTAATAATTTTTGGTGATTGACACTAGGCAGGACTAGCTAGTAACAGGCTGCATTTTGATGTACATAATTTGTAGCTTACGGGCTAGCTAATTTCAGCATGATGTTATATACATATGTATTAATAGTTTCTGAGCGAAGGATGATATTTTGGGATATGCAAACTCCATAGGTGCAACAAATCCTACAACTGTTGGATTGTAAAACTCACGTTTATACCGCTTGAGTGCTTAGGAACAAAATTAAAACTTAAATTTTGTAGCATGTGAGAGTTTTATACTGTAGCATACTTTTGTTTTATATTGTGGCAGGTGAAAGCTTCACATTATAGCAATTAAAACTTTCGTGTTAGAACTTGGTTCCTAAACACTCCATTAACTTAACCGCCACAAAGGCTTCTATTGGTGGGAGTGACACTTAACTATTGCTCTTTGATATATAGACGGACCTAATCAATCTTTACATAAGATTTTGATGGGCGAGACATTGATCAAATCCCATGTCACAATTCCAACCCTACGTTTAATATCGTAAATGTTTAGAGCACGATAAAACTTTGAATAATAGTTTAGTCCCGCGTCACCGTGAGCAATTAGCAAAGCATGTACTAATTTTATGGTAAATTATATCATTGAAATCGAAAAAACAACTCATTATAGAATGTTTGGCAACATGGTTCAAAATATTGTTCCATACTAGAATTTTATACTATAGCTCATTTTTGCTTTGCTTTATAGTGTGTTAGAGTTTGATACTGTTTGAGTTCAAACCAATACTCTAACATCCGATTACCGGTATAACTTTTCTTTCAATCGTCAAATCTATAACAAGACTATAATTTTAACTAGATCTGACCGTTAAAAATATGCGCTAGCAATATGTGTTTATGGAGGAGAAAGACCCTAATTTTATTTCGCAAACAGTCCAGAGGTAAAAGTCGAAACCGCGTCAAAATTCACACAGCGGGTACGGGTAGAAGTGTGTCTCACATCGTGTGTTAACTAGTTCTATGTTGTGTTACATGCCTATTCCAGAGAGCCCCACACTCTCTGATTCCCAACTTCTGACACTAAAAAAAGCATGAAATCTCCGTGCGTCCTCATTCACCAACATTGACTGGCCTCTTTCTCTGTCTTGGAAAAAAAAAAAAAAACCAAATTGATTATAAGGATGTTTGGAGCCTTTGCAATTAATATTATATATATATATATATATATTAATTAACAAGTAAATTATCTCTTGTACTTTTTTAATTTTGTTTAATTACTTTATGAGTTATTATTGAGTTGCATAATGCCCCAAATCCATTATGATTGTTTATGTCTCAATGGAAATGCTCTTATGTACATGACGTGATCATGTGCTCTGTTGTTGTTTTTTTTTAAATTGATGTGCAAGATTATTGATTTATTTACATTTTTAATTTTGGCAGATCACTTCTTGAATTTTCTAAAGTGTTGTGTAATGTCCTAAATTTATAATAGTTGTTTAAGTCGCGAAAATACTCTCACATATATGATGTGATATACTCCATTGTTATCCAAAATTGACATGTACAGGATATTTCATTTCAAATTTGGAGGATCTTTATTGATTTAGATGCACTTTGCAATAATTTATTAAAGGATTAATTACAAAAATTTTTACTGAACAATAACCTTTGTAACACGTCACCCTCGAATTTCAAAACATAATATCTATTTCTTTTGAAGTATGAATTTTTAACAAAAATAGTAATTCTGTTAGAATTTTAATGACGAATTGACAAACAATTTTAAAATAAGAGGTATTTTTGTAATTATAATTATAAAATAACCAAAAATTAAAATTATAATAAAAATAGTCTTTATTGATGCTTAAAAACAAAAAAAGAATCAATTAAAAACATATTATCATTTGGATCCATCCTTTTTTCATATACCGAAATTTTCTTTAAAATTTTATTAACTTTTGTTTCGCTTAAAAAGTATTTTGAAATTTGAAAAACTATAAATACCAATAAAAACTTTAAAAATATAAAAATATTATTAATACTATTAGTGTTTTTTCTCCTTGAAAAATTTATATTATATTTATATTCCTTTTTATTTCACTAATATAGATAAATTTTAAAATTTCAAAATATTTTTGGGTGTGAAAACAACTTAATACAATTTTGACAAAAAAATTGGTATAAAAAAAGGATTTAAATGGTATCATGATTTTATTTTTTTTATTTTTAATCATTGATAACGATTATTTTTATTATGGTTTTAATTATTACGGTTCTTTTTTAACCAAAATTATCAAAATATCCTTAACTTTATAATGATTTGTTAATTTGCCATTAAAATTTCAATAGAATGACTATTTTTATCAATGGTATGTACTTTAAGGGGAATAAATATTACGTTTTGAAATTTATAAGGTAAAATGTTACAAAGACTATACATCAAGAGGAATTTTTGTAATTAATCTTTAATTAAAATCAAAGATTAAAATGGATTAATTCTTCAACGTTTTTGGTACTTTTATTCTCCTCCATTTTGTAATTAATCCTTTATTAAAATCAAAAATAATTTTTAAAATTAAGGATTAAAAAGGGCAGTATGTCAATTTGAGAAAAATGGAGAAAACATTACCAAAAACTATGAAGGAAAACAAAAGAAAAAGAAAATTTAAAATAAAAAAGTCCCACGAAGTCAAGCTTTCCAGAACTCATAAAACAGTTGTTCTAATCCAGCTTCCCAGAGGACAAACTTTGAACATATATGCTCACTGAGAGCTTCAAGAAACTCTCCCCCTCTCTCTCTCTCTCTCTCCCTCTCTCTACTTTCCTAGTCTTGTTTGTTCTGGCCATGGGAAGAGCTCCTTGTTGTGACAAAACGAAAGTGAAGAGAGGACCATGGTCTCCTGAAGAAGACGCCACACTCAGGAGCTACTTGGAAAACCATGGAACCGGTGGTAATTGGATTGCTCTGCCTCATAAAGCAGGTCTCTTTCTCTCTCTCTCTCTCTCTCTCCATATATATGTATATATATGCTTCTTTCTTTACTTATCTTCCTGATCACAACCCAATTTTCTTAGTCTTTTTATTTCTCTTCTTTCTATTAAGTAGTTTATGTTCTTCTCCTTTGGAACACCAAAAAAAAAAAAAGAAGAAGAAGTTATGCTTGAAAAGAACGTCTCCTTTTGGCTCCCCATTACTTTCTCTCTTTTCAATATCTTATTTTGTTTCATAATGATGGTGTCACACGATGTTTGTATAGGCCTAAACCGTTGTGGAAAAAGTTGTCGTTTGAGATGGCTGAATTATCTGAGGCCAGACATCAAGCATGGAGGTTTTACCGAAGAGGAAGATAATGTCATTTGGTCACTTTATAGGAGCATTGGAAGTAGGTTAGTGAATTTCTCTTCAGAAATTATGGTCTACCCTTTTTTTGTGTGTGAAAGTGTTGATGAAATATGTACTTTGTTTCAAAGATTCTAAGTACTATTTCATAAATTCAATGATGTTTTTTAGGTGGTCTGTCATAGCTTCCCAATTGCCTGGAAGAACAGACAACGATGTGAAGAACTATTGGAACACCAAGTTGAAGAAAAAGCTACTAATGGCAGGAAATAAAAGGAACAACAATACTACTAACAACACCTCTGATCACCTCAACGTGGCAAGGTTTTCGGGTTTGGTTCCAAAAATCAAAAGCTCTGATCAAGGGATCAATTCAGCTTGTTTTGATGCAAACTCAAGTACATCGCCATGTTTGATTGATCATGGGAGTTATGATCAAAATTATGAATCCCAAGAGCCAAAGTTGGACCCAACTAGCCAATTTTGCTACTCAAATCCTGTGGAAGTTTCGGATTTTTGTACACAAGGAAACACCATTGCTACTTCTAGCATGTCAAGTCTTTCAACTTCGTCTCCTTTGGGTTATTTGGACAACAATTTTGCGTCATGGGCTGGCATTAGTGGATCAGGTGTGAATCATGAGGATGGGATTCTTATGGATCTGGGATTTGATTCCTATAATAATGATGCTCTTTCGAGCGGCTTTGGCTTTTAAGTAAATACAACTAACTGCAGTGGTATTGGGTAATTACTGTCTCTCCTGCTTAACAGGCTAACAGTTTGTGGGAAATTAACCCAGGTTTGGTTCTGCATCAAGGTGTCACAGATCAGTAACACTGACTCAGAAAGGGGAAAATAAGTGTCATGAAACTATTGATCAATTTAGAAGCTAGATTTGTTATTATTAGCTGATATATATTTTTATTATATATTGGTTTGGTTTGTTACTTATGGTTCTTGTTATGTCCATTAATGTTAAGTGATGATGGACATATGTGATACCAAAGTGATGGTGGGAGTGCCGTAATTCCCCGTTAATGTTTGTGGTAAATTTGTCAGAGAAGCCCTTCTACGCTTTTGTGAAGTTTGTTTTAAATGGATGAAGTGAAATGGTCATGAATGTGAGGTCAGTCAGAAAGGAAAATAAAAAAAAACTCTTTATTTTATTATTATTATTATTATTTGCTTTTTGGCTTCTGACTGGTCAGTGGTCATCAAAATTGCATTGTGCAGCCTATTCAAAGATGAGGAAAAGGTCTTCATCTAACAGTAACCATATGTAGAATCAGTCGCGCTCTTTGTGTGTGTTTTTCTTTGCTTGTTCTTTAATTTCTATATCTTTTATCCTCTTTTAGGCTCCAAATGGTACTTTGTCTTCAAGCAGTATAATTATATTCGGCCACAAAGAACATGTGTACATACAATAAAGACACTCATATTTTATTCAGTTGATTTTTCTAATTAAAAAGATCACATGGAATTAGTGGGTAGTTGAGAACAATGTACTTCGAATGACTATAAAGGTGTTATTGTTCAAATCCAATCTATAAAATTTGCAATTTGATCCCTGAACAAAAACCAGTTGCAATGACATTACTATTAAAGAAAACTAGTACTTTATCGCTTAAACAAATTGTGGTCTTGTTACTTAGAGTACTAAATTATGTGCATGGCTTATAATATGTCCCATAATTATTCCTATTATAAGCTTTTAATATGACAAGTCATAATAGAATAATAACTTAGCATTCAAGTGCACAAGAGAAGGTCAACCGAACGTTAATTAAATGCAATGTTGAAAATTAGTACAGAACTGCCAGTCACAGGCTAATTTAGTCAAAAGATTATGGCCAATAATGGCGCATAGTGTACTACTCCTTCGCCAAGCTACAGTGTACATCAGTGTACGGATTATAGCAGAATTATAATTCACTTCTACACTTCTTCATCCATATGGATATATATTTCATGTTTGATTATCTCAAGTTTTAGAGCTAAAACTGCACAATTTTGTCAAACTTATGATTGTCGTTGTCATGTTATCATAAAATGTTCATATTGGTCCTCACCCAGCTCATCACAACTTAGAAAACATCCCTGAAATCAGCCAAACAGTACTTATTTCAGATGTATATATGTATGCCTTTCTGATACATACTGTATATAAGTGGGCATGTATATATATAGGTATGTACGTATGTGCTTAATTTGTATGAAGAATAGGCTTAGGAAACTTGACGTGAGTCGTGAGGTATATGCATGAAAGGATATGCTTTACAAGCCAAGCACTGGTGCTTCCCACCAAAACACAATTATTATAAGACTTTCGAGACAAAAACTTATTGGTAGTGGATATTCTTAAATTTTTAATCTACTTTTTGCTGAGGGAAATGTCAGAAAGGGGGTGAGTAACACTAGTATATTTCCAAGGATGCTACTAAAGCGGTTCTCCAAACGATACTTGCGAAAACTTTATACTTTAATAAATTATTATAACATATGAGAGTTTTATGTCGTAAGTTTTAACTTGTTTTTCAAACAAAGCCATCAAGAATATCTGTTGAAAGCGTTACCGTCGGGACCTAATTTTCATTAAGTAGTGCATTACCCGTGACCCCATTATATGTGCTAACAATAAAGCCAACACAAACCTCCAGGCCTCATATATTTAAGACCCTCAAAAAGAACCAACACTCGATCCTTAACCGCAAACCGACCACGGTAGTTCACTACTACTAGGCCACATCCCCGTGGTTTTAAATTTTGAACTTGTATTACAATCAAAATGCTAGTATGAAAAAAAAAGACTTGTTTTATAATCAAAACAGTACGCAAATATGAAAAAAAAAAAAAAAACCTAGGTATACGACTATGATAATCTTGTGGAGCTAAATGATAAAGTGAAATAATAATGAAGAAGTTCAACAGCTTCCTGCAGACAATTCGTAGGGCGGCGGCGTGGTTTACCCTCTTCATATTGGTATATTACGCTCCAAGGGAATGCGACAAAATCGACCAATAGTGTTTGGAAACTTTGCCAGCTCTTTCAAAATATATATATATATATGTATTATTTTAAACAAACATATTTGATAAAGTTGATTAAAATTAATTTTTTAATTTAAAATATAAAATTTTTATATGTTATAATATTTTAAATTAAAAAATTAATTTAAACTAATTTTATACGTATATGAGTGAATAGTCTAACTAGTCAAAGTGTTTCATGGAATGGTCAAGTTGAGCGACGAGGATTCAAGAGTGGGACGTCAAACTGCTCCTGTGAAAGGATGGAAAATTAGTCTCTACAATAGTGTTTGGCGGGCCAATTGATTATAATGTAGAAGCAGAATTTTTTTAATATCAAATGTGATGGTGATTTGTCTGGCTCTTTTACTTTCAATAATTTGGACACATAAATGCATAAACTTAATACAATTAAGGTTTGTTTAAAAAATAAGTTGAAATTTAAAATTATGCTGACTGTTTAGTTGAGTGGTGAAACACAATTATGAACAATATAAAATTCTCACATGCTACAACAATAATAAAAAAATTACTATAATATAAAACTTTTATCTGTCACAATAAAAATGATTCTAATCAACCATTTTTATTATTTTTTTAAATATTTTTATAATTTGTTATTATATAAAATTTTTATATACTAAGTGATAAAGACAAAAAAAATTAACTTACTTTTTTAAAAAAAGCATGGGTTTCATGCAGCCAAAAAAACAAGAAAAAAGACAATATAGAGCACCTTTTTCTGCTTTCTTTTGTTTTATCTTTTGATGTGACGTGAGAAAAAGAGACGTGCTTTTGCATTAATATATATATATATATATATTGGCTAGAAATTGGGATTTCACGGTCTTTTTCTTCATTATTATTTTTGGTATAGTCTTCTTTAGGCTCCTCTGTTTCCTGGAACTTTCATAGGCGTTTTTATCAAGAAATACATATAACGCGCCATTATTGACCGATGTTCTTCATTGTACTCTTCCATATGAATTTTTTTGTCTTTTGTTTTTGTGAAAGATCTTATCCATTAATCTCTAGCCAAAACGCTGTCCGACAATCTAACTCAGCTCGTTGTTTTATGTGTCAATCCTTTAAAAGATTTGAATTATGTTTTGTCGAAGGTCCAATTACATTTTTAAAGTGTTTAAAAAGGTGATAGGAATCACTTTTATTGTAACATATAAGAGTTTTATATTATAGCATATTTTTTTATTGTTATTGTAGCATATAAGAGTTTTATACTGTTTGTAATTAAAATTATGGTAAAAATTAAGTAGTTTTTACCACTACCAAACACCCCTACATCTTAATCCTTTAAAAAAAGACTAATGTGAACACTGACACAAATAATGTTTGAATGACGAATTGATCAAGAAAGCAAGAATAACCTTAGTCTGCTAAAGTTCATTCTCATAGCCTATATATATATATATATTAATAACCAATACAATATATTACACTAAAGGCCTTTAAAAATGGTACTTCTTTGAAGTGAATGAGTGATGTGTTTACCACTTTACACAGACCAATGGGAATTATTTAAATCTTCTATCCTCATGCGTACCAATACGTTGGGTAGGAGAGAGAGGGGTGGAGTGAGAGCAACGAGAGAGGGTCAAATCCTTTGTTTGATTGAAGGGAAAGGATGAAAGAGAAGAGATAGAAAGATGTAGTCTCTTTTGTAGTTTATAAAATTAGATCCTTTTTAATGGAAGGATCAAGTCATCCTTTTACTTTAAGTCTTAAAATATTATTTTCATCCACTAAATTAATTATTAATAAATAGTATAAATATACAATTAATAATTTCATAAATAACTAACATTTCTCATTTTAACTCTCTTTTTTATCATATCAAACAATATAAAAAATTACTATAATTCTTTTCATCTTTCCCACTTTCCATCCCTTCAACTCCATTTATCCTTCATACTCTCCCCCTATTTTATGTACTTATTATTTCATTAAAGAACTACAATTACTATATGCATCACATTATTCAGTATTGCACTAATTGTCAAACAGTCAAAGTAATTATAGTTAGCTTTGTCGACCAAACATTTTGAAAGGGAATATAAATCATAAATAATTATGATATAAATGTTAAAATTTCCTTAGCGAAATTATTTTTTAAACAAATTAACAATATTCAATAAATCTTGCAGTATATACACAAACAACTTGATATACTTGAGGACAAAATAGCTAGAAGAAAAGAAACATGTGGAAACTGTTGGAATTAAAATATTAAATGCAGCGGAAGGAACGGATCGTTGAGAAACAAAAATTTTCTGAAAACTTTGTTTTATCGGGAATAGATATATAATTTTAATTACAGAAAGCTTTAGGAATTTTTTACTAACCTTTTGAAGACTATCAGGGTATCCTAGCTTTCCTCTTTGACACCACGATCTTCCAAACCAGGCCTCCACACCAATGGAAAGACGAGTGGGCGTCAAACTGCAAGAATGAATTATCCTCACACTTTTCTGAATCTGCTAT
This sequence comes from Artocarpus heterophyllus, assembly GCA_025403435.1. Taxonomy (NCBI): domain Eukaryota; kingdom Viridiplantae; phylum Streptophyta; class Magnoliopsida; order Rosales; family Moraceae; genus Artocarpus; species Artocarpus heterophyllus. Next base: position 3,689,501 of record CM046329.1, read on the forward strand.
GTACTCAACACATGAGATAGCAGACCTTTTTCTTTAGAGAAGAACTCTCAGTTTTTCTCTCTAAAAATTATGTGAATAAAATTACTGAGATAACTGTTATCTCTTCCTTTTTATAACTGAGCCATTAGTCATTTTTCTTTCCTTTTCTTTTTCTTCTTTTCTTTCTTTTCCCGTTTGTTTCTCCCGGATCTTCTTTCCGGATTCCACACATACATATGTATATGAATATTAGTTTCCGTGAAATAAAGAAAGCAATTGGCTTCCTTTTTTTTTTTTTTTTTTTTTTTTTTATTTTGACTTTTTGACCGAAATGGTCAATATATATATATATGTGTGTTGTGTGGGGAAAGCGTGAAACTTCACGGCTTTCCTTTTTTTTTTTTTTTAATAATATTATATTAATATATATATATATTAATATATTATAAAATTTTATAAATATATATAAAAAAGATTTGGTTCAAAACCATATATATATATATATCCAAATCTAGATTCAAAAATAAATCACATTTATTTAAGAATAGATTTTAACAATAATCAATTAATCAACTAATGCTCAGTTAAATGTGATAACATTTATCACTTTACATTATGTGTCACAGAAAACATTTTTCTGTGTCACGTTAATAATTCAAGTGTGAAAAATTAATTCAGAATTCAAAAATTCTGAATTAAACATGTATAATTCATTCTATACAAAAATCCAATATAGTGTTACAGAGGTGGTATTGGGGACCTATGGACCTATAACCCAAGCTCCAATAAATTTGACATTTAATCAAACTCTTTAATTAATGTGCCAAATTTATTAGTTTCAGTGTTACTCCACTAAAAACCTGAAACTGAACTCTTGAGATTATAGTAAAATTACTCAAAGAAAATTAACGAGTAGTCCATTGATATAATCATTACATATAAGTCAGTCCTCCATAAATAGTTCATAATAAGAGCTAGGTTCAATTTCCGTTTACCTCTCTTATTACCTCTTTATCCTTGAGTTCCAATAATTCTCTAATGAACAATTAATTCATAATCTTATTATGAACGAGCGCTCTATTGTTCAAACCTTGAATTATCACTCAAGAGAACTATTTTTCTAACTTCCATAGGGAAGGAATGGATTCCATATCTGTATAATATTATTCCCAGCCATTTATTACTTTATGTTTCCAAGATGCTAAGTTACAATCTGTGCTTAGACAAATCTTACCATGCAAGTCAAAAAACATAATGTAATAAATAGGAGTCTAATAAATACTCAGGATTAAGACTGTCAAATATATGATCATCATAGTGATAAATTTGAATACTCTATTTGTAACGGATGATTATTAGAGATTCATAATTTATCTGGTCCAGTCCTATATAATCTCATTATATAAAGTACCTCCAACCCAATGTCTCTACATTAATAGTCCGGATAATGACTATTTCATTTTAGATGAGATTGGACCGTACTTGTAATTTTTAATTAAAGATCCCAAACTTTAATTAATTATTACGGACTATTTAGATTATTATCTATAAATTTTATCCCCAAGCAAATAACACTTATATGCTAAATTTATAGTCACATAAATAATCATGGAATTTTCTTGATGTTTATAAATGTATTCATAATACATATAATCAACCAAAATAATAATAAATGTCATTTTATTTATTTATTAACAATATGTACAATGTCACAGCTTTTAGGGCACCAAACCCAACAATCTCCCACTTGCCCTAAAGCAGGTGAGACATGTCTCTAAGACCTAAGCCTTCCAAGTGTCCTTCAAAGCTCTTTGCAGGTAACGTCTTGGTGAAAGGGTCGGCAAGGTTGTTTTCCGACGCTATCTTCACAACTTCCACATCGCCTCGATGCACTATCTCTCTAATCAAATGATATTTTCTTTCTATATGCTTTCCTCTTTTGTGGCTTCTAGGTTCTCTTGAATTTGCCACTGCACCACTGTTGTCACAATACAGTATGAGTGGTTTATCCATGTCTGGAACTACTTCCAAATCATTGAAGAACTTACGGAGCCAAACAGCTTCTTTAGCTGCTTCACAAGCAGCCACATATTCTGCTTCCATAGTTGAATCAGCAATACAAGATTGTTTGATGCTTCTCCAAACTATGGCTCCACCACCAAAAGTAAACACTGATCCAGACGTAGATTTACGTGTGTCTTTGTCTGATTGAAAATCAGAATCAGTGTATCCAATGGGAATCAAATTCTCACCAGAATAAACTAGCATATAGTTTCTCGTTCTCCTAAGATACTTGAGAATATGTTTAACCGCTACCCAATGATCTAATCCTGGGTTGGATTGATACCGACTGACTATACCCACCGCATAGCAAATGTCAGGTCTTGTACACAACATGGCATACATTAGACTTCCTACTGCAGATGCATAGGGTACCCGTCTCATATTTTCTTCCTCTTGAGGTGTCTTAGGACACTGCTCTTTTGAAAGATAAACTCCATGACGTGTAGGCAAATTACCTTTCTTGGAGTTCTGCATCGAAAATCTGATAAGCACCTTATCGATATACGATGCCTGAGACAGCGCCAACAGTTTGTTCTTGCGATCTCTTATGAGTTGAATTCCAAGAACATAACTTGCTTCTCCTAAATCTTTCATTTGGAAATTGCTGGCGAGCCATTTCTTTACATCAGATAATACTCCTACATCATTCCCAATGAGTAGGATATCATCTACATAAAGAACCAAGAAGACCACATTCTTTTCTTTGATGTACTTGTAAACACAAGGTTCATCAATATTTTGATCGAAACCATAAGATTTGATCGCTTCATCAAATCTCAAGTTCCAAGATCTTGAAGCTTGCTTGAGTCCATAGATGGACCTCTGCAACTTGCAAACCTTTTGCTCTTGACCTTTAACTACAAACCCTTCTGGTTGCACCATATAGATGCTTTCCTCAAGATAGCCATTCAAAAAGGCAGTCTTGACATCCATTTGCCATATCTCATAATCAAGACAAGCAGCAATGGATAAAAGAATCCGAATGGATTTAAGCATAGCTACAAGCGAGAAAGTTTCTTCATAGTCAACTCCCTCCTTTTGGGTATAACCCTTTGCCACAAGCCTAGCTTTGAAAGTCTCAACTTTCCCATCCACTCCTCTTTTCTTCTTGTAAATCCATTTGCACCCTATGGGTTTTATCCCTTCAGGTAGGTCTACAAGATCCCAGACTGAATTAGAGTACATGGACTCCATTTCAAGGTTCATAGCCTCCAGCCATTTTTCCTTCTCAGAAACTTCCATTGCATCACGATATGTCAATGGATCATCCTCACCATTATCAGAGATAGCAACATTTGCTTCTCCAAGTTCCCTGTAGCGAGCAGGTGGTCTCACAACCCTCCCACTACGTCGAGGTGGTATGACATTCTGATAGGAAGATGTGGCCTCTTCATTTTGTCCTTCGACAACAGTTGTCGGTTGCGGTCTGATCTGATCAGAAAGTAACTCTTCAAGTACAATTTTGCTACGAGGTTTATAGTTTGTCATATAATCATTCTCGAGAAAAGTGGCATTTGTCGATACAAATACTTTCTTATCCTGTGGACTATAAAACAAACCTCCCCTCGTTCCCTTTGGGTATCCCACAAATAAGCATACTTCAGAACGTGGTTCCAACTTCCCAGTCTTACCTTTCAACACATGTGCTGGACACCCCCATATACGGATATGTCGCATACTAGGTTTGCGACCATTCCATAACTCTAGAGGTGTTTTTGAAATAGACTTAGATGGAACTATGTTTAGAAGATATGCTGCAGTTTGTAGTGCATATCCCCAAAATGAAGTGGGTAATGATGAGTAGCTAAGCATGGATCTCACCATATCAAGCAACGTTCTATTTCTTCTCTCTGCAACACCATTTTGTTGTGGTGTTCCAGGTGCGGTGAGTTGTGATAGAATACCATGTTCTATCATATAATCCTTGAATTCAGTATCAAGGTATTCTCCTCCTCGATCAGATCGAAGACTCTTCACCGTATTTCCTAATTGCTTTTCAGCTTCCGCTTGGAATTCTTTGAACTTTCCAAAAGTTTCAGATTTCCTTTGCATTAGGTATATGTAACCATACCTTGAATAATCGTCAATAAATGTGACGAAATATTCGTAACCACCACGGGCTTGTACATTCATTGGACCACAAACGTCTGAATGTATTAGCTCAAGTGGTTCCTTCGCCCTTTCGCCTTTTGTAGAGAAAGGCCTCTTAGTCATTTTACCTTCAAGACAAGATTCACAAACTGGTAGAAAACTAACTTTTAGCTCTTTCAAAGGACCTTCCTTTACTAGTCTGTTAATTCTGTCAAGGTTGACATGACCTAATCTAAGGTGCCATAGGTATGTTTCATTATTAGAAGAAATCTTTTGCTTCTTGGGTTTAGGTTGTTCAACTTTGAACATTTCAGTATTGAGCAGTGCTTTTTCGTTGGGCCTTAAGGTGTAAAGCCCATTTTCTAGATGTGCAGAACAAATATCCAAACCATTTCTAGAAATATTAACATAATTATTATTAAAAGAAACATTAAACATTTGTTCAAACAACCTGGAAACAGAAATCAAATTTCTGCGAAAACAAGGAATGTAATAAACATTGTCTAAAATTAAAAACTTATTTCTAAAATAAAGTTTAACCACTCCCACTGCTCTTGCCGAAACAACCTCTCCCGTTCCCACTCTCATCGTTTGTTCCCCGACGGCAAGCTCCCTTGAAGAACTAAGCATCTGCAAAGAAGAACAAACATGGTTAGTTGCCCCTGAATCAATTATCCAAGGTGAAGAATCATCTTCAACTAAACAGGCTTCTAAAACGAGTAAATCTGATTTACCGTTGTTCTTCTTTTCTTTGAGCTCCTGAAGATACTTCTTGCAGTTTCTCTTCCAGTGCCCAACTACGCCGCAGTGGAAACATTTTCCTTTAGGCTTCTTTTGGTTGGAGCTGTTTTTGCTGTTGTTGTTTTTGTTCTTCTTAGGTTGCCTTCCATTCTTAGATTTACCACTTCCTTCAGTCCCCTTCCTCTTCTTATTCTTTTGGGCAAAAGAGGAAGGTTGAGCTTCTGCAACATTTGCCTCAGCTTCTTTAGTCTTTTCTTTCGAAATAGACTCGAAGGTTTGAAGCTCATTAAGCAACTCAGTCATGTTATATTTCAGCTTGTTCATGAAATAGTTGCTTTTGAACTGAAGGAACGCAGGGGAGAGGGTTTCTAAAATCATCCCCACCTGTGTGGCTTCATCTATCATAGCCCCGTTGACCTCGGCCTCATGGAGATAGTTAACCATGTTGAGAACATGTTCTCTGACCGAAATCCCTGCCTTCATTTTTGCATTCATTATTGCCTTAACGGCTTCGTGGCGTGCCTTTTCAGAAGGTTTACCAAACATGTCTTGCAGAGACTGCATTATCTCATAAGCGGTCTCCATGCTTTCATGCTTCATCCTAAGCACGTCAGACATCCCAGCCAAAAGAAAACAGCGGGCCTTGTTGTTTGCCTGAATCCAACGATCATATGCTTCCTGTACATTACGAGGAGCATTGGCAGCAGGCTCTGGAGGACATTCCTCCGTTAGGACAAACTTGTAACTTTCGCAAATTAGTACAATGTTCATATTACTCTTCCACTTGACAAAATTATCTCCGGTTAATTTTTCAGTTGAGAGAATGGCGATGATTGGATTAGACATTGTTGCTGTAATAAATAAATAAAATAGCATAAATTAAAATGGTTGCATAAACATCATAAATATATGTTTTGGAATAGTAAACGTGATGCATGATGCATATGAAAAACACAAAAAAAAATATTTTACTAATTCCACGATTATTCAATTTAAATAAAGTGCCGCCGTAGGGTAGGTCAAATTATTTATGAATTGAATTGAGACATTCTCAATTAATAAATATATTCAAAATATCTCATATTTTCTATATTTATTAATAACCGTTTATTTTGGTCAAGATATAATTAACAATTTAATTATGTCTTTATGAGTGTAACCCACTATTTTGGATTTTAACAACTTAACTCAAAATTGCCGCCGTAGGGTAGGTCAATTTTGAAATACATTATAAAATCCTATCTCAAGGAAGCCAACCTTGATATTGATTTAAATGGACACCCTCCGTAGGGAGGACGAAATCAAAGTGTCGCGAGGCGCCACCTAAATCTCACGGTGTTGTACTAATAGTGGAGACCGCAGGTTATATTGTCATATTACCTTCTCCCACTCATTATTTTAGAAGATGTGTTTTATCTTATAAAACATCATATGTTTCATAATTCTACTAGTTAAAAACAATTTTTAATTACTAGATTATATTATGTGTTAATAGAATCTCATTCTATTTACACTTAAATAAATTACCAGATTTTCTAAAAATCTAAATTTATTATGAATTGTCTAAGTTACCAAATATTAAACAATTTAAAATTAGATAACTTAGAATTAATGTGAATTTTACCAAGTCTTAACTATTAAAACTAAATTCACATTGTTTGGTTGATTAATAAATTAAGTTTCTATAAAACCAACCCAATTAATTTAATCTTATTAAATTAATGCTAACACATATTAATTCATTTTATAAACTCTTTTATAAAAATAATATGCTAAGTGTATGCATGTCATGTTACAATAACTATAAGTGGGCACTTTCCTAGATGACATGTTATCATGCATGAACATGTTATCTCAATCATCATATGAAAATAAAAATGAAAATAAACAATGAATTTTTGACCGGGTCCTTTTGGATAATTAAAATTACAACCCAAAGAATAAAAAAAATAAAAAATTACAGGGGTCTTCTTGTAATTTATACATAATTCCCTGCTCCAATTTTGTGGTCTTCATCAAATGGTTTATCGTGCAACGATTTGCTGGATTGCCTTTGAAATCTGATAGGCCCATAGTTCTCAACTGGGCCAAAAAATCCAATGGACATCTTTTTCTTCATCGCTCCACTTGTAGCAAGTGAAAGAGAGGAGAGAAGAAAAAATAATGATAATAAATTACAAAAAGCCTATACCCCTTTATGGGTTTACACAGATTGATCTAATCAAACTGAAAATAAAAATTATTAATCCAAAAGGACCATATAATTAACGACCAAAAATCCTTTCATTAAACAACCATTCATCACATGAATAAAAATTAATAAAGATGCAAAGTGCCCACAAACATGCATCAAAAACATGATATCATCAAAATAAAATCATGTTTAATTAAAATTATATATGTTATAACCCGCTCTGATACCATTTGTTGGAATTAAAACATTAAATGCAGCGGAAGGAACGGATCGTTGAGAAACAAAAATTTTCTGAAAACTTTGTTTTATCGGGAATAGATATATAATTTTAATTACAGAAAGCTTTAGGAATTTTTTACTAACCTTTTGAAGACTATCAGGGTATCCTAGCTTTCCTCTTTGACACCACGATCTTCCAAACCAGGCCTCCACACCAATGGAAAGACGAGTGGGCGTCAAACTGCAAGAATGAATTATCCTCACACTTTTCTGAATCTGCTATGTACTCAACACATGAGATAGCAGACCTTTTTCTTTAGAGAAGAACTCTCAGTTTTTCTCTCTAAAAATTATGTGAATAAAATTACTGAGATAACTGTTATCTCTCCCTTTTTATAACTGAGCCATTAGTCATTTTTCTTTCCCTTTTCTTTTTCTTTCCTTTTTCTTCTTTTCTTTCTTTTCCCGTTTGTTTCTCCCGGATCTTCTTTCCGGATTCCACACATACATATGTATATGAATATTAGTTTCCGTGAAATAAAGAAAGCAATTGGCTTCCTTTTTTTTTTTTTTTTTTTTTTTGATTTTGACTTTTTGACCGAAATGGTCAATATATATATATATGTGTGTTGTGTGGGGAAAGCGTGAAACTTCACGGCTTTCCTTTTTTTTTTTTTTAATAATATTATATTAATATATATATATATTAATATATTATAAAATTTTATAAATATATATAAAAAAGATTTGGTTCAAAACCATATATATATATATATCCAAATCTAGATTCAAAAATAAATCACATTTATTTAAGAATAGATTTTAACAATAATCAATTAATCAACTAATGCTCAGTTAAATGTGATAACATTTATCACTTTACATTATGTGTCACAGAAAACATTTTTCTGTGTCACGTTAATAATTCAAGTGTGAAAAATTAATTCAGAATTCAAAAATTCTGAATTAAACATGTATAATTCATTCTATACAAAAATCCAATATAGTGTTACAGAGGTGGTATTGGGGACCTATGGACCTATAACCCAAGCTCCAATAAATTTGACATTTAATCAAACTCTTTAATTAATGTGCCAAATTTATTAGTTTCAGTGTTACTCCACTAAAAACCTGAAACTGAACTCTTGAGATTATAGTAAAATTACTCAAAGAAAATTAACGAGTAGTCCATTGATATAATCATTACATATAAGTCAGTCCTCCATAAATAGTTCATAATAAGAGCTAGGTTCAATTTCCGTTTACCTCTCTTATTACCTCTTTATCCTTGAGTTCCAATAATTCTCTAATGAACAATTAATTCATAATCTTATTATGAACGAGCGCTCTATTGTTCAAACCTTGAATTATCACTCAAGAGAACTATTTTTCTAACTTCCATAGGGAAGGAATGGATTCCATATCTGTATAATATTATTCCCAGCCATTTATTACTTTATGTTTCCAAGATGCTAAGTTACAATCTGTGCTTAGACAAATCTTACCATGCAAGTCAAAAAACATAATGTAATAAATAGGAGTCTAATAAATACTCAGGATTAAGACTGTCAAATATATGATCATCATAGTGATAAATTTGAATACTCTATTTGTAACGGATGATTATTAGAGATTCATAATTTATCTGGTCCAGTCCTATATAATCTCATTATATAAAGTACCTCCAACCCAATGTCTCTACATTAATAGTCCGGATAATGACTATTTCATTTTAGATGAGATTGGACCGTACTTGTAATTTTTAATTAAAGATCCCAAACTTTAATTAATTATTACGGACTATTTAGATTATTATCTATAAATTTTATCCCCAAGCAAATAACACTTATATGCTAAATTTATAGTCACATAAATAATCATGGAATTTTCTTGATGTTTATAAATGTATTCATAATACATATAATCAACCAAAATAATAATAAATGTCATTTTATTTATTTATTAACAATATGTACAATGTCACAGCTTTTAGGGCACCAAACCCAACAGAAACTCTATAAAGAATGAAAGTACCAAACCATATGCTTGCAAAGATAAATCACAAACTTGATTTACTAGTAATTTATATCTTCCAAATTGGTCCTTTCAACGTGGGGTTTTCCTTATCTTGCTAATGTAATTGTCACAGAATCCATGTTCACGGAGTCAGTATAAATGGAAGATAATTCAAGTGTACTACTATATGAACAAACTTGATTTACTAGTAATTTATATCTTCCAAATTGGTCCTTTCAATGTGGGGTTTTCCTTATCTTGCTAATGTAATTGTCACAGAATCCATGTTCACGGAATCGGTATAAATGGAAGATAATTCAAGTGTACTACTATATGAATGGAAGTGGAAATTCTGTGGTGTTCTAATTGGAGCTCTTTGATCTCTATCCTTTGACAACTCTATTTCCAAACACTGTTTAAGCTCTACCAAGACATAACTCATGGTGGCCCTTTGCTGGGAATGTGAAGTTGTGCATGCCATTACCACTTCTAAGGCTTTGCAAACAGAATTCACGTCAAAGTCCTCTTTCAGCCTTTGATCTACAATAGTTTTTATGTCCCCTAATTGTTCAAGTTCACAACTCACCCATTGTATTATGTGGACTGTTTCATCATCGGTTGTGATGATTGCAGGTTGGCCTGTTATTAGCTCTAGTAGCACCACCCCAAAACTATAAACGTCACTCTTCTCCGTCAGTTGTTGCGAGTGATAGTACCTGTATCGGTAGGTAAAACTTCACTTATCATCTCCTCGTATGAAAAAGAACGAAAAAAAGTTCTACATTCTGTCTCCTCTGTGTATATAAAAAACAAAATTAAGTATAGGAAGTTAGTGGATATGGAGCTCAATTATCGCATAATGCAGAATTGTCACACGGATCGAACTTTAATGTTGGGGCCAAACTTAAGCAGAGTTTTCACTTATGCATGTTGGTTGTGCTAATTACAGTACTTATATTGAGGGGCATTGGTTTCGGGAATACAGTTAGAGAGAAACATAAGAGTTTGAGAGGCGTGGGATGTATGAAATTCTGCCATTGCTGAAAATGAACATAAATCTCACGTTAAAGATGAACCGCTGCAATAAAAAAATATCTATGTGCTTAGTTGTTTCTATTTGTATTGTTGTTCTCGAAAGATTAGGGTGCTTAATCCGTAAGATATATGGTGCTTGAAAATGTATTATAAGGAAATAGTTTGACTTACTCTGGATCAAGATATCCTGCTGTGCCCATGACTGTAGTTTTCACATAAATGTCGTTGTCACTGGCAAAAACTTTAGACAGACCAAAATCTGCAATTTTTGCGTCCAAGTTTTCACCTAACAAAATATTGCTCGTCTTCACATCTCTGTGTACAACGGATGGCTTGCAGCCATGGTGCAAGTACTCTAGTCCTGTGACGCAAAAATTTTAACGTCGTTAGATCAAAGAAATACTAGCATAAAATGGATGACTAGTGCAAGGGATAATGTGAAAAACCTTGTGTCTAATTGAAATATAAGAATCTACAATGTGTTTTTTTTTTTTTTCTAAAAAAAGAAATTCCTCCCTATGTTCTATGATCACATAAAAATTACATAGCATGTTAGACAAAATTAGTTGTGCAAAAAGACTTCGATTATACTTTATAAAGAAGAGGATATCAGATAGGCATTAGCGATCTTCATTTTTTTTTTTCAAAATCGCTGCAAGTCTTTTGACAGGGCAACAAAAAAGTCTTTTACAGCAGTTGATTTTGACTAAATATGATGTTAGAGATGGAGAGTGCTATTAGAATACACAATGGTGGATTTTGTCTCATGAGTAGAAAACTAAAAGATATAATCTCAATCTGATAGGTGAAGGCAGGCTAACTCGATGTGCGAATGAAAACATGCAAATATTGGTTATAATTTCAAGGCTTAATTTTGATAACAAAAACTCGGATATGCTAACCTTGTGCAGCATCTACTGCTATACGAAGCCTCATTTCCCAACTCAACTGTGAATTTTTATCTGCAATCATCAAATATAACACAGCAGAATTGTTATGTTTTAAATGCTTATTTAGTATATTTAAGGAAGATGATACTTTAATGTCACAAGAAGTACCTGAAAGATATTTTTTTAGGTTTCCATTAGGCATGTACTCGTAAATAAGGGCCAAGTTGTCACCATCATCACAGTATCCAACAAAAGAGGTCAAGTTTCTATGATGAATTCTCATCAAGAGCTCTGCCTGCAACCAGAATAATGTCGCTTCAGATTTTGCATTTGGCCTTATATTCAAATGATATTAATTATCCTCGGAATTTTATCTTAACACAACAAATACCCTGGTCTAAACTAATCAAGGGAAGTATCCTCTATTTATTGAATCATCTAAAAAGTATTCATCGGACTCGATTATGGTAAAACTGAAAATATAAAAATACGAAGTTGGCCTAACTAAGGACCCATTGCTCGTCTACGTGTCCTGAAGGGCACATTTTTACTTCTCTAAAGAAATTCGACCAAATTCAGCATGATGAATATTGTTTGTGAATTTGGAGGCATTTGCAGGATTTGGATCAAACTCAGAGAATACTTTTGAGATTTTGTCCACATTTAATCCTCATCTATATGACAAGCCAAAATTTCTCAAACTGGATATCTAAAAAGGGGAAAAAATATATCACAAACCTCATTTTGGAACTCCCTAGGACCTTGAGATGATGATGGAGATAGCATCTTGATTGCCACTTGGGTGCCATCCTTCATATAGCCATGGTACACCATCCCAAATCCTCCTTTCCCAATTTCTGTTTGGAAGTTGTTGGTGATTTCCACAACCTCAGCATAACTATACTGGCTCCTCTTTATTGCTACATGTCTTCTTGTTTTTCCAAGGATTTCTTCTTCTGTGGATTAGGAAAAGATTCAGAATTTAGCTCTCAACAGTAACGAATATATCTCATGCTTCCCTTGTCTTTACTTTGGAATCCTAATCTTGCATGAGATCTGGAATAAGTTTTACATTTTGTATCCAACTATCCAATGCCAGTATTTGACAAGAAAAAACCTGCTTTTTTCTTTCTTCTTTGCTTCCATGTGATAAAAAGTACTATAAGGAGGACAAATGCTGATGCCAATGATGCAACTATGGGAGTAACAATATTCTTCTTCTTCTTTTTGCACGAGCCCGAGCTACAAATATTTCGACTATCCACACTGGAAATTAAAAGAAAAAGGAAAAACAATTTGACCATGTTATGCATATCCCGACTCACCATGTTCTTGTTTCTCTTCAATCTTTTTACCTACACACAAGTGAACCATCCTCCGATCTTTCCAGAAGAGCATCAGGAACAACACCAGATAACTGGTTGCCTTTTAGATTTCTGCATATCAATTGAGAAATGACTAATTGATGTCCAGACTACGTGTTTAGTGCTACCACAGTTACATTATCCATATCATAATTCCACTATTTCAGGACTTACAAGGACTTGAGAGATTTTAGATCTTCCAGAAATTCAGGTATTTGTCCAGTTAAGTTGTTGTTAGAGAGGTCCCTGTGGAAGAACTCTTTTGAATTATGATATTGCTTTATATAATAGCTTGGTCAAGATATATCTGTGAAACCCCAAATGATAATACTTACAAGGATTCCAAAAATGAGAGCTTGGAAATAGAGGAAGCTATTGATCCACTCAAATTGCTTGAGCTCAAGTTCCTATTCACAAGAAAGATCAATTATTACGAAAAAAAAATAAAAAGGGAGTGCTTTTATCAACATTAATTGGATTAGTAACCACTTGAACAGTCATTGGTAACTGCTTACAAGGAAATAATCCGAGGCAGGAGTGAGGCATTATGAATGCATTTTAAACCTTCCCAAGAGAAATTCTTTGGACCGCATGGATCGCCTGCCCAGTTCTTGACAATTTCATATGTTCTTTTGACATCCTCTATAGCATCAGCTGTAATATATTCAGATATACAAAGTTAAAGCAAATCATTGATGTGGACAAAGCCAAAATTCATATATCGAGAGTTTAAAACTACTTTAACTTGCTTGTTTTCCACGACAATTATTCTTTAATGAGTTTTCTCAAGGTGTAATTGTGAAAATTAGCAATTATACTTGTTGGATTAAATGTTTGCGCCACATATAGTTTCTTTGTTTTGCTTAGTAGTCTTTATTTGCTCGACTAAAACAACTAGGAAGACCCTTTTTTCCCTTTTAAATCATCTTCAAATTTGGGAGAGATTGTGTGAATTTTTGCAAATGAAAGTAGATCTATCTACGTACCGTCATCACTATATGTTGATGTTTCATTCTTTTGTTTGGCCATGTAAATCTCTACAGCATTGAGGATTGGTGGATGAGTAGAGTCCTCTGTTTTACGAATAGAAATCTGGTGATCTTTCCCAACCAGGGCTCTTGAATTTGATACTGTCATGGCATTCAAGTAGAGAGGGCTCAAGGGACCAAACAAAGGAGTTCCATTCCAAGTTATGTTGAACTTTCTAGACTGGTTTCTTCCGAGTTCCTCCAATTCAGCAAAGTGCATGTAAACGTACAATTGAGAGCTCGAATCTGTTGTATTCCACTTCAGCTCTAAAGATCCGTCACTAGTTTTAGGCTTAGCTCCAGTCCTGATTACTTCCAAAGGCACTCTATATCCATTTTCATAGTTGTTCACTGCTGAAGAAGAGCTGAATGGATCCCAAGTAGTGGAAACAACGGAGGAGGACCAGATTCGATCATAGACATCGTCCTCATATCGACCTGTCCCATTGGTCTTCCCAATATCTAATCTCTCAAAGAGTACTAATGAAGCATCGGTTCCAAAGTCTGTGTCATATAAAGAATTGTTCAAGGGCCTAAGCTCCAACGCCGATATGAAAGGAGTTCCCAAGCCTTTGTCCACAAGACATATGTGTACTGTATCCTTTAATGCCGTGCTGATAATCTCTGTTGTGACAATCTCGGAGACATTGCTGAATTTCACCGTGGACCAAAGATTGACGTCTTAGATAAATATCGAATTCGGGGGGCCTGTTTTCTCCGTCATAGTTTGCATACAAGAAGGCAGCTCTGATGAGATTCTTAGTGCCTTTTCCAGCCGCAGGTTTCAAGGTATAACAATTCTTGTTTCCTTGAGGAAATGTCCTAAGATCAGAAAGAGGTAATGGTAGGTTCGGATTGTTTGGATATGCATATTCGGAGGAAATGTTCCTGTTTATTCCAGTCTCTATGAAAGCTCCATCTGGAGCATAAGTTATGCCGGTGTCGGTATCTTCGTAGTTGAAATTTAAAGGAGAGCCACAATCAATGCTTATGAATCCTAAGCAAGATACAAAAAACTAAGATTATCTCAATAACCTTTCTTAGAAAAACAGATTTATGGGCTAGCAAACATGTAACTTGTAAACAAAGTCAACTCTTTTCTATAATCAAAATTTAAAGTATACGACTTGATAGGTGAAATATTACAAAATTTCATTAAAATTAATGGGTAAGAGAAGATCATGTTCACAATGATTTCAAGCAAGAACAAAACAACCCTTTTATGGAAACTGATTTAACTGTACAAGAAAGTCCATTCTGTTTGGAAAACAAGAAGTAAAGGGCAAAATGATTGACCTGTTTGATGCTGCCCATGAACCAAAGTATCAAATAGCAGTAGAAAAAATCCAAATACCATCTCCATCTTTCTCTTCTGCTCTGACCTGTTCATCATTCCCAATGCTAAAAATGTCAAGCCAAACATGAAATGCATCTCATAATTTTACAACTTGGTCAAGTCCCCACTGATATACAGGGATATTGCACGATGAGTCTCTAAAACAAAACAACAAAACAAAAAAAAAAAAAAGAAACTTTGGTCAATCTTATAATCAAGAATATCAACCGCAAGTTGTTCCATGGAAGCAAGACACAATACGTGAAAAAATACCTAAACCCACCAGGGGTTTTTGAACACGTGAGAAATGGATTTAGGTTGGTATGAGTCTATCGACCTTGGTTCTGAGGCCGGTTCATTTTAGTAAAATATTATTTTACCACTTGAACTTGTTAATTTCCATGTCTGGTAAAGAATTTGGATTCTACACGCATCAAGGCACCCTAAAAGCTTTCTTTTCAAATTTGATTAAGAGATGGAAAAGCAAAACTGCTAGCCATGGCATAAAAAGAGAACAACCATACCACGGCTTTTCAAAGACTCAAATTTATGCTTGTCAAAACTAAGAACATTTTTTTTTAATACGTAGTTGCCTAGATGTCTATACGGTAAGATTATTTTATAGCCCGTTTGTAACAAACGGTTCAAATTGCAAATAATGTTGCAGTTTAAATTTTGCGAGAAAAATTTTGTAGCAAAATTGATTCGAATCGGAATGAGTTGAATCGAAATGGTGTTTACAAACGTGCTTCTAATAATTTGAACACAAGTAGAGATCAGGCTAATTACAAAATTACATCTTGTTTGTTTAGTAGAACCCTATTTGGTATTCAATTGTTGACTGCTAATTACATATATTAGTAGCCTTTAAAGGAATCGGGGGGAGAGTATATATTATTTCATTGTTGGTCCCATCCAATTATTGTATACTGTCTTTGAGATCAGAGCAAAATATAATCCCAGAATCCTACAAATATGTAATCCAACAATTTGTTGGTCATCGCATTATTGTAATTGCAAAAAGTGAATTATCCAACCCAAAAAAAAGTTATTATTTTGAAAAAAAAATAATAAAGTGGAAAAAAAAAATCTCATTTCTTCTATCGACCTTTTTTTTTCCCCTTAAATTCTTCTATAGACCCAAATAAATACAAGAAAAGCCATTGTCGTTTCCTCTTTTAGATATAGAGGGTGATAAACAAACAAATAAATAATTGTTTTCAAATCTTTGGTCGTTTTCTTCACAGTTTTTCATCGAAGTATTTTCTTTTTCTTTAAACACATTAAAATTAGGGCCCAACCGGGTTCGAACCGGTGACCTCTTGATCTGCAGTCAAATGCTCTACCACTGAGCTATGGACCCTGTTGCTGCTACAATACTTTGTCGAAGTACTTATGTTAAAAGCCGACTAGAATGTCGTTTGCAAAGCCACGTCTATTTCAGTAATTGATGTTTGTCCAGTCAATGTCGTTTGTCACTCATTGTTGTCAATTGTGTTTATTTTTTTTCCCTTGTCTGGTTTATAAATATTTCTAATTTCTCTGTCGTTTGTTATTAGTTGTCGTTTCGATGTTTGATTTTTTGAATCTTTGCCGTTTTCATTATTGTTATTTTTTGTTATTGTCGTTTGATCTGACCATACCATTTTAGAAATTTTTGTCGTTTTACAATAAATGTTGTCAGAATGAGGCATCGATCCTTGACTCCAAAAAAAAAAAAAAAAAAAGGGGTCACTAGGGTCAAAGTCAAACCTAGCACAACCACGTGCCCCATCCAACGGCTGAGGAAACTACTATTATGGCAACGACCGTGGTTTTACAGCCACCCCCACCACCCACCCACCCCCCCCCCCCCCCAAACAAAACAAGCCGACAACCTTTTTTTTATTATTTTTATAAAATAAGGGAAACGACCATGGTTATGAGGTTCGCTTCATTTAGTACATTATTTTTATACAAGTTTGACAAATTAATTTTTATTTTTGGTGAAAGAATTTTAATTTTCTGCTCATTTTAAGGCACCAAAGTTTACTTTTCAAGAAGTGGAAGAGCAACATTGCGAGCCATATAAGGAAAGTAACCTCTGCTTTTTCATGCAAGTGTCAAGTTAAGAATAAGAACTACTCCACTAATTAAAACATGGTCAAGTAAATTGCAAATAATTGTATCATTTTTTTAATACGGTCTTATAATTGTATTCTACTCAAAGAAGAAGATAAAAAAACCTATACTGATGAACACGTAAATATATATATATATATGTATATATAATGCAGGAGCAAAACTTGCACTTTTATAAATTCAAGTTCCACTCCACTCTTTCTATTCCATGTCATTTGAATTTGTAGTAGTGATTATTGGGTATAAGCGTTCTTTTGGAGAAGTCTAGTGGTGGCAGATATCCTTTAAAAAACTAAATTATAAATAAATAAAAAAACTATTACATTCTACACTATTGATTACAAAAAAATAAAAAAAAACACACACACACACACCGTTACGTTCTACACTATTGATTATTGTCTTATCATGTTTACTAAATGATAATATGTAATCAAGAGTACATATTGATGGTACAGATTTTTCATACGACAAATAAATTTCTTTGCATTATTTCCGTATAGGTCCCTTTTAATTATTGTATGTATGTTGAGACTTGTTGTAACGTCCCGAAATTTATTTAATGTTAAGTGTAATGTAAATGATGAATTAGTGTGCTATAATTAAAGTTTTAACTTTAATTAGATTATTTGGTTGGATTTTTAGTTTTTGGTTGTTTTGTTAAATTGATACATTTAAATGATTTCTTATGGATTTAAAATGATGTTTTGAGTTTTAAAACACAACAATTTGTAAAATGTTAAAAATACTCTGTTTTGCAAAACCGTGGGCGGCACATGGTTTTCGCACAGTAAAACCGCCCACCGATTTTCTCTATTTAATTCCTTCTTCTCTCTCTCTCTCTTCACTCAGCTTCCTCACTCTCTCTCTCTTCCCTCCCGTGGTTCCCTCTCGGCAGCTCTCTCTCTCAAATTTCTCTTTCAAAAATTTTTGAACTCCATTCGAATCCAAGCTTCGGAACAGCAAGGAGGAAGCTCGGGGACGTGATTCGGCAACCGAGAACGCGGATTGAAGCTTCGATTCGAGGTTAGATTCGAAATTTCTAAACTTTTTACAAAATTTTTGATTTTGTGTGTTTTTGAAATCTAAGTTTGTTTTAGCTTAGAAAACCGTGGATTTGTGTTAAATGAACTTAGAACAACTAGAATCTAAGCCTAGATTGAAGAAAAACGGATTGGATTCAAGATTTTCATTTTTCTCCTCTTTTTCTCATTTTCGGATTTTTGAGGATTTTGAGTTTAAATGTTGTTTAAATGATCCCAAACATGTTCTAGAATGTTTTTCTATCAATTATAGTTGTTTTTCATGCCTGGGATTTGAGAAAAACAGGTTAGAAACAAGATTTGGATTTTGGGGATCGAGAAACCCGTGGTTGGGATTTCTGGATCTTCCCAGTTCGGCAGGCCGAAGTTCATGTTCGGCAGGCCGGAGTGATGATCGGCAGGCCGGTGTTCTTCCGACCGGCAGGCCGAATCTGGGGAAATGTTCGGCAGGCCGAACTTTGCTTCCGGCAGGCCGAACTGTGCAGTTAGGCAGGCCAAAGCAGGGCGTCCGGCAGGCCGACCGAGGCATGGAAAATTTTGTGATTTTTACCCGATTTCACTGTTTTGAACCCTGATTTAAATCCCAACCTTATAGGATGATTTTAATGATACAAATGGCACACTAGGACATCATGAAATGATTTAGTAACATAGAATGTCTCGAACTAGATATTGATTGACTTAGTTTGTATCTAGGATCGTTCGTGGTTCCGTGGAGCTAACGTATAGCGGACCGGGATTACAGTGTGGGGTACCGGCACGAGTACTGAGGTAGGACTCCTATCCTATTTCTTTGGTAGCCTGGTTTTGAAATGATTTGGCTTTGAAAATGATTTCTAACAAAATGTTTTCAACGGTTGTTTGAAAATGGTTTTATCGGTTATATTTTAATATACCGTGATTATGAAATGAATTTCATAATGAATGTAATTGACAACACTCGGTAATTGGGTTTTGAATGACAATGATAATAAACACTAAGGCATGATGCCATATCAGAGATCGGGTCGTGTGGCGATCGACCTTGGGGGCAGGTCCCGAAACCCAGCTGGGCCACTACGGTGGTGATATCATGGTTTGCCTAGGTAAAAGTAAACTGGTGTTTTGATTTGACGAGTAGACTGTTCTGTGTCAGAACGGTTCTACTCAATTTATTTATTTATTTATTTATTCAAGTTCCCTTTCTGTATAACTCCTGATAATGTTATGTTTCTTTGCATTAAATTATTTTATAAAACTTAGTCCTACTGAGCCTTTCGCTCACGTTTTATCTGTTTTTAAATCCCCCCTCTTCTAGGTGGTTTCCCATTTAGGTTTGGAGAAGATTCTTCGGACCGAACTCAGGAGCAATAGGAGAATTTATTTACATTCTGTATTTATTAATCAAGGCATGTAAGACTTAACTTTATTTGTACATGGACTGTAATTGTATTTATGATATTGTCAGAACCATGTGTGTGCACAAGTTGTGGGTTGTGGAACCCATATTCGCGGTTTTTTTATTTAATTGCTATTATTTGCCTAATACTTTATAAACTCGTTTATCGAATGTGGTGGAAAATCTCTTTATTTCTTACTTAATTGGATTTTTAAACCCTTAATTTCAATTAAATTCTCTTTTAATTAATCTAAATATTCCGCCACGTCACCTCCCGTACTCCGGGGCGTGACACTTGTGCAGGACAAAAACTTTCCCTTATGTCCGATAAACTAATGATAAATGTTATAATAAACAAATTTAAGTTGATACAGATAGTTGCTGATTTGAACAATTTGATTTCGTAACAATATTATAATTGCAAATGTCAACTAATGCAAGCAAAGAGATATGAATATAGGTGGTACTTCTCTCCACTCTATGGGTGCGCCTGGATTGTCAAAATGAGAAGGAGATAGGGACGTAAAGTGTATTATTTGATTTTTTTTTTTTTTATATGAAGCAAAAACAAATATAAATTGTAAAGGTTATTTGGCACGTATATCTGTTAAATATTTTATATTTATAAGATTACTTTTAAAATAAGGAAAAGTAGATATTTTTTTTAGATTCTTTTGATGAGGATTTTGAAATTTAAACAGAATTAACTTTGTACACGTTACATGAATTTCCTTGAAGAAAGAAATTAAATTTTTAGATAATAATTATAGCACGTTGTATTACAGTCACATTTCCAGATTTCCTTGTAAATTTTAATACCCATAATTCATTGATCGTAGGTGAGTCTATTTCGTGGAACATTTAAACGACAATTCAAACTCTTTTTTTTTTTTTTCCGAAAAACACAATTTAAACTATTTTGTCTCGGTCTTTTCTCTAAACAAAAAGATAAAAAAAAAATTTTGTCACAATTCAAAGCTTAAAAAAAACTTTCCACTTCAATCAAAGCTCGTAAAAACGCCAATACTCTTACAATTATTTTCTTCTTTCCCAAGTGTGATCTAAGACCCAGGTAAATACACGTAGAAAACGACTGTCGTTTCCTTGTGGACAGTTCAGTAATTAGCCATTAAACTGGCACATCATATATATATGTATGTGTGTGTGTGTATCTAAGTAAATCCCTTTCCCGCCAAACACAGAAACGTCAAGCGCACACTACTTCGGAGGATTCTTCGACCTAATCAGCCCCGAGCTCTGATCGGTCTTCGAGTTCCAAATCGTCTCCATGGTAAATCAATCTTTGCGATTTCTAAATATACTCTCAATTTTTAGCTTTAATTTCTGTAGATCATCAAATATACACTTTTCTGTTTGATTTCAATTGAATCTTAGGGCTTTTTTTCTTGTAATGTAGCAGAAAATTTTGTGATTTGAGTAGTGATATGAGAAGATGATAATTTTCGTTATCGGTTACAAAGAACTCTGAATCACTTACTCAGTTATTGCATTTTGGCTGTGTTTGGTTGGCGAGAAGATGTAAGAGAAGGAAAAGAGACATCGGGCTTTGAATCTTTAATCTATTTCGACGATATTCTGATTAATCATAAATTTATTGAAATTTTGTTGAAAGAAAGTGCGAATATTGGAATATTATTTGTTCATTTATCAATGTATCGCTTTTTTCTGTTCTTCGTTTGCGATAAAGTCGAAGAAAAGAGGTCTTTCGCTGGACGAGAAGCGTGAGAAGATGCTTCAAATCTTTTACGAGTCCCAGGACTTTTTCCTTGTGAGTATTACAGTATTATTTGTACAATTGACCGCATTTATGTTCCTTTTTTTTTTTTTTTCTTTTCCAACTATATTTTCATTATTGTCGTTATTACATATTTTAAGGGGACATAATTTACTGATTTAGTCTCTTGAAGTATTTGAAATTTCTTTAAACTGTGTGGGTTTTCTTTTACTTTTTTTTTTTCCTTTTAATAATGTAGTCTTTTCTTTAAGGAAATGTTGTCTTGTTCATATGTTTCTTTGGTGATTTCAGCTAAAGGAACTTGAGAAATTAGGACCGAAGAAAGGTGTGATCACTCAGTCTGTGAAAGATGTTGTCCAGAGTCTAGTGGACGATGATCTTGTATCAAAAGACAAGATTGGAACTTCTGTAAGTAGATATTTCTGGATATTTTCAAACTGGGTAGTGTTTTTCTTTTTTGCTGTTTGGTAGACAACAAAAAAAAATCTGCATTTACACACGAACTTGAAACTGGAAAGATATCCAATCGCAACAATTATATACCCATATAATATCTTAACAAGATTGTTGTCTTTGGATTTTTCAGAACTCATTAGTTTTTGAAATTTCAGGTGTATTTTTGGAGTCTTCCCAGCTGTGCTGGAAATCAGGTAAATTGGGTGTTTTCTAGATCATCTAATAGCTTATTTTGCTTGTACTGATATTGAATTTTTGGCAGCTGAGAAATGTGTATCGCAAACTTGAATCTGATGTTCATAGCAGTAAGAAGCGGTTTCAAGAGCTTGTTGAGCAGTGTGATTTGCTAAAGAAGGGAAGAGAGGAATCTGTGAGTGTTCTCAAAGACCCTATGAACAATTGACGCTTCGTTAAACAAAATGAACAATCAGATTGTTCTGCATTTGACATTTGAACTGTTTCCAGGATGAAAGAGATAATGCTTCAGCTGAGTTAAAAGCCATAGAGCAAAAGCATATTGAGTTGAAGGTTTGAAAAAATATGTTCAGATCCTTAATGCAGCCAAGGATTCTAAATTCATCTAAGTGCCTAATATTGCATTGCCTTGTCGGATTTAGGCTGAAATGGAGCAGTATGCAGACAATGATCCAGCTGCCTTTGAAGCAATGAGTTAAGAATTCTTTCTGATGTTTAAATTGTACAATGTAAATAGACGTTAAATGCTTTATTCTTGAAAACTTACGGGGTAGGCGTACTAATTGTGATTATTACATTGGCAGAGCAAGCAATTGAAGTTGCCCATTCAGCAGCTAACCGGTGGACAGGTTCGCCTTTAATGAATTGTTTAAATTCATGATCTTTAATCCATTTTTTACCCCTGTAAGGTCAGGTTGTATTTCAGAGAATTGCTTACATAGTTGTAACCTGATTGCTTCTTAACTATTACGGGCTAAAACTGTGTAGACAACATTTTCACACTGCGGCAGTGGTGTTCAAACAATTTCCCTCAGGCCAAAGAGCAGCTTGAAAACTTGTACAAGGAGGTAGATGAGCTAATGTCTTGACGTCTTGTTCACTTCATACATATTCAGCCAATTAGCTTAAGCTATAAATTTCAACTCCCAAAACAGTCAGTACTGTGCCTGTGTTTTGTGAGCATGGCAATATGTTATGAATTTGGCATTGGCCGAGACCCAAACCTTATCACTAGTTTCTTGTGAAAACATGCACTGCTATTGAAGCTATCGCCTAGTTTCGCCAGTTGGTATTTTCTCATGGATTGCAATTCTAAATGCAGGCAGGAATAACAGATGACTTTGACTACCTGGAGATGTCACCAGTTCCACTCAGCTCAGTGGTTGAGTAGAGACTTCAAGGAAACAGCCCATGTTTTCTCTGGGATATGAAGTGCAACCATAATGCATAAGTGATCAGTAATGCCACCTAAAATTGTAATACAATTCAGTTTCTTCTACTTGTGTTTCTGTCCTAGAGAATGCTTTAACACAAGCATGAAGCTCTAGACTTGGGTAATTTGATGCCCAAAAATAGGGTTATCATCGGTTGTATCGATTGCTTGTATACGAGGGGTTTGCGTGCTCCTTGGACTTTCGAGACAGCCTGTTTGTAAATGCCTGCTTGAGTTTTCCATCACAGTGTTCCTTTGAGTAGTAAAATAATAATGCACGCATCTAGCGACAGCTGAATTGATAATCATCAAATTAATCAACCAGGATCAGTTCATTACTGACCTTCCTGAATGCTCTTAATTTCATAATCGGGGTGGGAGAAGAGTGACATTCTACACGGATGGTTTCTATCTTTTAACCTCATGTTTTTGCCCTTAATGGGAGAAGGTGAACTGTAACCTTTAGTCCAACAATTCACATATTTCGTCTTTTAAAGCACCAACCATATTAGATATGCAAATTTAAACCAATAATTTGGAGGGTCCCAAAAGGAGCACAAGCAATAATCTTTCAATTCCCTCTAGTTTTGAGGCAAAATCAGACGGTAAGATACCGACTGTTATTGCCGTCTTGGAAGCTCATATGATGCTTCCACGTGGACTTCTTTGACCAACACAACAGTCACAGATCAATATTGCAACGTCTTCAGCATCAAAAAAAAAAAATTGAAAACCTGAAAATTTTAAAATTTGGAAAAAGAAAATTCAAATACAAACGTTTATATAATACAACTCGGAAGGACTCACTAATGATAGAACATGGGCATGTGGGAAGTAGAAAATTGCCATTCATTGGAGGTCCACCGAGACACAGCTTGACAATAACTGGAGTCTGAACGTGCAATCGTTACTGCCCCCACACGTGGCACAATCAGCAGCGCAATTCTGGCCTGAGGGCCCCACATAAGGACCTACTAGCAATTATAAACCCAGAGTGGCCTGGTTTGTGCAAAGATTCGCCCTTTCTGTTCCTCTTTATAAACCCCAAACCGTAAAGACACCTACTTCAACAAGAATCCAATAGAAATTTCTTTTCCTTCTTTTTTTTTTTTTTTCAGTGCTTTTGAAAATGGAGATGTTTAGAGTTGAGTTCTTGATTATGGCGATTTTGGCCCTTTTCATGGCGTTTTTAGTTCCTTCAATCAATGCTCAAAGCTCTGATGCTGCACCAGCTCCTGCCCCAACGAGTAATGGTTTGTTCTCTCTCTCTCTCTCTCTCTCTATATATATATATATATATGAAAGTATATGTATTATGGCTTTAGGGGATTTACGTGTTATTGGTAAATCTGTTAACGCAGTAGCAGCAATAGATCAAGGAATCGCCTACGTGCTGATGCTGGTGGCTCTGGTGCTGACCTACATCATTCACTGACCATTTTGCTTAGAGAAAAGAAAGGAAGAAGAGATCAAAAAGGAAAAAATTGTTAATTATTATCGTGCCTCACTAACAATCATGATGTGTATTGTTACCGTCGTTTTTTTTTTTCTTTTTTCACCATTTATTGTTAATTCCATTTCTGAGTTTTTTTTTTTTTGTCTTCTATCTTTTAATGTATAATAACATGTTGATTGATTAAAGATAGGAGGGAATTTGAGCTTTTTATTTCCAAATCTCAAATGGGCTCTGAAAGTCTCTCGCTTTGGCCTCTATATTTTTTTTTTTGGTAGAAAAGCATTCAGCTTTGGCCTAAATTTTTATTTTTGTCATCTTAGCACCTTTGTTCTAAAAAACACCATGTCGTCGTTCCAAGAGAAAATTTGTGAATAGTTAACAGCATGTTTAAGAACGGGCTGGAATTAATTTTTGTTAAAAATAATATAATATATAAGAGTTTTATATTATAGTTTCTTAACATTATAGTTTGAAAATATTTAATAATATAATAATTAAAAATTTTTGATTGAAAATGAGACGGAGTTTACGCTGTGATTATTTTATTGTGGAGGTGCTTAGTCACTCCGCATCATGGTAACGCATATTTGAGGTTTCTGCTTCAGTGGTCAAATCGTCAAATGAAGAATTTTGAATTTGAAAAGCCCACCGAACTGGACAACGTGTTCATCTGCTTTGCTTCTGATTCTAATTTTATTATACTACAAATAGCAAAGAAAAAGAAAAACAACAACACAAAAACATCACAAACATGACGAACACCGCCAACGACCAGCCCTTTCGTAATAACGCCAAAAATTATTGTTGTACATTATCAGCGTCCGGGGTTTCTAATGAAAGTTGTTGGCGCCGGCTACCTAACGATGACAACTTGTTCAGAAAATTTTATAATTTTTACTTACGTAATATCAGAAAAAAAAAAAATAATCGCATTAGACGTATAATGTTTATGTATTTTAAGAGTACAATTTTTCTTTTGGATTTTTAACGTTTTTTTGCATTTGAAAATTCAGATCATCAAACGAAAGGCACAAATTTTGGAATAAAGGCGTTATCCAATTGTCTTTTCTTTGTTGGTGTTTACTGTTTAGCACAAAGATAACCCAGATTTTATTTGGACAAATGGACAAATGGAAACAGGCAGTTGAGTAGTGGTGTTTATCCCAGTTGCATTGCGTTGTTAAAGTTTATTTATCTCCCAACTTTGTATAATTAAATAAAAATTTGTTAGAATAATCCTATAATTATCATCTTTACTGCTTAACCAATAGAAAACTCACATATCGACGTCAAGACCTACAAATTCTTATTTAAGAACTTGTAAAATTTAGGCGACTGTCATTGGCGATACTTTGGCAATAACACAAGGACGACCATTATTGATTGAAAAATATGACTTCGGCGAACAGCAGTACATTGACACGCAAACTGAGTTCTCAGATAAGCCCCACCTTTCTAAAAATCGAAATTATTACAACAAAAATAGTAAATTTTACCAAGGAGTACCGTTTGAAGAAAATACTCAAATTTTGAGAGCTCCGAATAACTTTTGAGCCTCGAATAAAATGAGAGCACAAGACGATCCCCTGGTCATTTACATCTGACCATACCCGGCAAACTTTAAAAATGCAAATTTTAAATTTTACTTCGATTTCGCATTGTTATGACATTCGAATGCCAGCAGATACGAATCTGAGCATCACTTGGTTTTTTTTTTTCCCTACACTTGTAGTTAGGACCTACATCATATATCCATCAGAATTATGGGTTTGGAGCTCCAGAGCCATGGGCGCTCAATTTATGAACGACCACCCGAACCAAACCGAACCAAACACAATGCCATGCCTCAGATTCAAAAAGGGGTTTCTTATTCCACATTGACTCGGATACAGAAAGGAAAGAACGCCGTTCTGGTAGAACAGCCAGGTCTAGTAATGGAAATGACAACCAGACGTCATGCTTACAATGGCTACAAGACAATACAACAATCAAGTTGGTAGTACCATGTGACACCAATGTATTAATTAAGGCCTTAGAACATTGGAAAAATGTTCCAAAAGACTAGTTTGAAAAAAGAAAAAGGGAAACAAGCAAACTCATATGAATGCTCCAGAAATCCAAGTACTATCCCAGCGATCATGATAACGTTTAATTATGCCACCTTTATACACATTATGTCTGTTCAAGATAACGCCACGCAGATAACTTGATTTGCCCGAAATGCGCAGAAATCTCTGTCGTGCAATCAGGCCGCTCCTTTACATAGCCCTTTTTATTGTGCCCAGCAATATCTGCAGCATACTAACCAATGAAAATCAACTCTCAATGACAAGCACAAGTGAACTGGAACTTCATATAAGGAGAACCTTTAAATTCGTTTCATAAAACTTACAAACTTGACCCTCTAGGCAGGGTTAGCATCTCACAATAAAATAAACATGTGACACCCGAAAAAGTAACCAAGCAGATTAGTCCTGCTGAGTAATTCACTAAGAAAACGGAAAAAACATATACAATTGATCAATGACCTGCTTAAAGGGCCATCTCAGCCTGCAAAGCTGCAAGTTCATCTTCTTCAGCAGTGCGCCTCTGAGGAACAGGGCGAGCAGATTGCCGTCCAGATGGGACCTGCACTGGAGCAGCAGGTGCTGTTGTAGCAGGCTGGAGAAGCTGTTCTTCCAACTCAGCACCTTCCAACTCTTCAAGTTCAGCTTCTAGTTCATCCTGCAATGACAATAGCGCGCACACTTTTCAGCAGCTAAATACTAATAGCCTATTAAAGAATGGAAACAGAAAATGAAAAGAAAGAATGTTCTATTGACCAAAAAGAGCATATCAATTTTGGAACAAATCAGAATAACAACAAAACTAAATCATCAAAAAAATAACTACCTCATCGAAATCAGCTGCTGCACCAATAGGAGCTGACAAAGCTTCCTGGATCTGTTTCATGTTCTCCGTCTGCTCATTAATCTCATCCATAGTCTTATCCACATCATCTATATTCCTGTACGACCGAAATGGCATATCAATCATTGAAATAAAATTCCTCAAGTGCAATACAAGTTAAAACATGACGGCCACTTACGTTGCTTTCTGCATTGCCTTCATTGCAGATGCGCCAGTCCTCAAAGCATCAACTGTTTCAGTAGTAGCCTTTGCACCTTCTAGCATTATCATCTGTAACAGACATTTGAAAATCAACAATCACGCCTTCCTTGCATCTTAAAAACTAAAACCAAGGGTCCAAAAAAATTTTCCATAAACTACTACAATCAGCAGCATATAGAACTTCAAAGATCACCTGGTCATGAATGCGCAACTGGAAATTCCCAAGTTGCTCTATTTGCTGTTCATATAGCCTCTTTCTCTTTAAACATTGTATAGCCGCTGCATAGAGCAAACAAATTAATTTCAAACAATAAAGAACAAAATATTGAAACCACAAGCAGAAGGCTTAAAAAAAGGCATTAAAAATCAAATATTAGAATATATGTAGAGGACCCAAGAAAATTTGAAGATACATAGACAGGATCAAGAAAATTTCAACCCCCCCAAAACATCCATGGAAATTTTAAACCGTAGATGTACAATAAAAGCACAATAATTCATAGTACATTTTTGAGGTAAACTACAAACCTCTTGCATCTGCTTATCATAGTTTCAAAGGACTCCATTAAGTTCAACTCGAGGTGAAAGCACCATCATAAGACATGAAAAACGTCCAAAGTGGAAGGACAATCCAGAAAAGCAAGCAGAATCATGTTGGACATACAGTACCAATGACACTGACGCTAAGTCAAGAATGCTGATATATATATATATATATATATAAGCATATCTATTAAGTTAAAAGAGCAATATAAAATATTGGCAACAAAAAAAAAAGAGCAATATAAATATATTACTTCACTCTCCTGGTTTAATATCATCCAGAGAACAAATGTGAACTTATAAAACGAACAAAGATTAAACCAGCATCCAATTCCCCAATTGAGACCTTTCCTAATTCTATCATACATGACTTCCCAAAAGCTAAACATTTAAAAACTATAATTTATACCCTTTTTGTTCTTTGCTCTGGTGAATTCCTTGGCCTTTTCAACTTCTGCAGAAGCCTTTTTTTGTAGTACTTTCTCCTTTTTTTCCAGCATTTCAAGTGTCTGCATGATTCAAAAGGAATAACAAATCAACTAACAAGATACGATCAAGCATAAATGGTCTAGTCGAGAATTTTACTACAACATCCACTCTGTAGTGGCCTAAGGCTCAATGTTTGATCATCTGCGCTAAGGTTAGCATGGCATCCCATCTTTCATCTTATTTTGCTCTGACATCAATTAACTTGTTATAATATCCACGTCAATATTACAACATAAAATTCAAAATCTTTTAAGTTTCTTGATAACTGTTTTATTAGTGAATATTGAGATAACAGCACCAAAAATCCAAATCACAACTTCATAAGTAATTGCAATCACAATTCAAGGAAAACATGATCAACTAAACAGTGATCGTTCCCTTATATAACATCAACTGGTGTGACTAAATTCTCGAGCAAGCCCACAATGAAACCATCAAAACTGACAACCACAGAGTAAACAAGGAAAACCAAAAGCTCCACAAGAGAACCCAAATTCAATCAAAACAGTAGGAAAACCCATTAGTCAAGCAAACAAAAGCTATGTTCAAGGCATCGAAACGTAACACGTGAACAAATTCTGAATTTCTGTGGGCACAAAAATGAATTAGTAAACAATAATGGAAAGACTCAATAAGAAATTCTGAAATTATACTTCGTTTAATTTGTCTAACGTGGTTAGGGCATTGGTTTCCTGTTTAGGTTTTCCAAAAAGCCGAGTAAACATGGTTGGATCCTCTGCGACTACTAAACCCCTTTTCGCTCCTCCTGCAAAACAAAATCAAATCGCATAAAAACACTAAATCCCCTAATCGATTCGACGATCAACAATCGAAAATTCCGATAAGTAAATCATTAAATGAAAAACGCAAATTATTCCCTTAACCTCGAAATTGAACCCGCGATCGGAAGAGAGGGATCGGATAGAGAAGGAAAATTAGGGTTTCGGGGGATGAAAATGGAAGAGATCTACGGATTTTGATGGGAGAAGAGAAATGTTAGGTTTTTTTTTTATCGGTCTTTGTTTTTTTGTTTAATTTTGGGTTTGATTTTTTTGATTTGGGGCTTTCTTTCTTAGGCGTGTTGCGTTTGAGAGAAGAAGTGGACAACGAAGGTGCTTTGCCTTTTCGTTACGTCGTTGTTTCTGAGTCATCACTATGCCACGTGGCTCCACTGGATTGGTTTTGTTCTGTGTGGGTCCCTTTGGCGAACTGAGATGAACGGTTGGATGGCTCTTCGTTACTGTGGAGGAAGACGACGCCGTACTGAGATCTACTATCTGCTTTCTTTTTTTCATTTTGAGATGAATATCTGCTGTTTTTTCCCTAATAGTATTAATCCTATAGTAATTGTTTTTTTAGACTTCTTGGTCTCCTATAAACCCTTAGGCCTAATCAAAATTATTTTACCTATAAATATAAATCTAACGTTGAATGAAGTAATTTTTGTCGGTTTCAACTAGGCAAATTGTTTTCTTTTTCCAATAGAAAAGAAATTATTTTTTTGCAATCTAGTTTTTCTTTATTTAAATATTTTTCACATCGCAGTTGGTTTCGTCTGATTCTCAATTGACTTGTTTGCCTTCGTTTGGTAACTGGTTTTAATTTTAAACATTTCGGCCTGTTTGTTTGATATATCTTTTAGAATTAATGGACTTAAATTTAGTTTTAAGTATAATTTTTTTTAAATATGTGCTTATTTTCTTTAAAATTTGAATTCTTTAAATATCCAGAATTTAAATTTTTAGAGTTCTAATATCCTAAACTTTTAATACTCGGATATTTTTCTTATAGTAAAAGCTGAAATTCTCTCTCCTGTATTCGATGAAAAAAATCATAACTCTTCATTTGATATTCAAATGAGATGATTCTTTTCTCATTGTGTTCCCAATGAAGAGATGAATAAATCAAGATTTATATTGTACATTTTTTAAGATCATTAACATTAAGATTTTTTTAGATTTATTAATAAATCTAAAACTATTTTCACTATTTCTCTAAACATAAATTCTAATTTTATTTAATATTCAAATTAAAACTTAAATGTACATCCAAACATCAATTCAGATAACGATTCAAATTATTAACTCAAATCCTAATTTAAATTACATAACTCAAATCAAATCATTAATTCAAATCTATTTGTCAAACTGGCCCTTCATATATATAATAAGAATTGTTTTCACTTTTTAATCCGTTCATGAGATTCTTGTAAATTGTAAAAGCAATTTTTATAACCGAAAATGATACCTACCTGTAGGTATTTATATAGAGTTAGTCACAAAATTGTCCATTTCATAAAGGTTGAAATACAATGTCCGCAAATAGTTAAAATTACACAAATATCTATTAAAAATGTGATAATACACATTAAAACTCTGGCAATGAACTTAAAAATAGATAAAATAACTGTTAAAAACCATAAAAGGAGATATACACATAATATTAAAAGAATGTGGATATATTTTAAATATAGAGACTCAAAACAGACTTTTGGTACAAATACTTTATTTATTTTTCAGTCGTGAAAAAAAAAAAAACAGTTTTAGTCATCAGATAAGTTTCCAGTTTATAAATTGTAAATTTGTAGAAGATGGATGGGAAGGAAGAGTGCCTTCATAAATCAAGGATGGGCCGGATGGTCGGGGTGCACTGAATTATTGTTTGTTGTATTCCTAAAAAAAATTGTTTTCTACCTAAAATACATTGATTTTTCTTTTTCATAAAAATTATTTATTAGAAACAAAAGATTGATTTGATTATGATGGATAGAGATTTTTCAAGGTGTTTTTAATAATGCATTTTTTAGTTAAGACTTTAATTTTGTCAAAATCATATCAACATACGAAATATACAAAACTGACACAACCTTGACATAGCCTAATACAAATTAATGATTCAATGAAATAGGACCTACCACTAGAGCATTTTTTTTTTTTCATATCTTACAATATATACATATATATTTGTATGAGCTCATCCACATTAACCATCACTTTTTAATTTTGTTTTGGTGGACATTTACAACCTTTTTGTCCTCCCCTATTTTTTATTTATTTACATTTGGCACCTAGGCGGACACACGTTTTAGCAATGGCTTTGGCACCATGCATGAAACTCTTCTATTTTTATTTATTTTTTATTTTTTAAATAGATTAACCATCTGAAGCATTTTACTAAATAAAAGATAGGATTCAACCTACACCTTCTTAAAATCAAACACTACTATATTCTAACTCATGTTATGTGACCCGAGCGTTATTGGCGGACACTTCATAGTTTTGATTCAATAAATAAAATTGAACCAACAATATATTATGAGACGTTAAAAATAAAAAAAATAAAATATCTTACTAATACTATTTCTTACGATCGAATTTTATAAAATTCGGTCAAGTATGCTTTTTTTTAAAAAAAAAAAATAAACTATGGATTTTGATACCTACTATATAAGCTAACAAAGTTTACGGAAACTATGAGTGTATTTGGA
The DNA here is from genome assembly GCA_025403435.1 of Artocarpus heterophyllus. NCBI lineage: Eukaryota > Viridiplantae > Streptophyta > Magnoliopsida > Rosales > Moraceae > Artocarpus > Artocarpus heterophyllus. Next base: position 3,721,706 of record CM046329.1, read on the forward strand.
AATATAGTTTGAACTAAAAGTTCAAACATTTTTACCATAACATTTAAGAAGTTTTATATTGTAGCATATTTTTATTTTACACTATAGCATATGAGAGATTTATATTGTAGCAGTTGATGTTTTCTTTACAATGTTGTCAAACCCCCTCAAATTGGTATTTCCTTTGTTAGAACTAAATTATAAAAAAAAAAAAACACATTATTTTTATCCAAACATTTTTCATTTCCTGAAAAAACTAGCAAATTACAAAGATATCCCCCCATTGGTCAACAATACTAAAAAAGCCCTATGACTCTCAAATTTTATTGTAGTGACAGAAATAATTTCAAAATAGACAAATAAAAATAAACAACAACTTAAGTTAAAAAAAAAGTCAACTTTTCAATTTATCAAACTAATTTTATGTAGACTAAATTTAACAAACTTAAACCACTGAAATCGTCACCCATAATGAAAAGAAAACCTTCAAAGCCATCAATTTTTAATAAACAACCCTTAAAAAAAATTTATTAAAAAAAAATCTATTCTCGTGTGGGCATCAACCAAAGCCTTGCTTGCTGGAATCTAAAATGGATGGTTGAAATCACGAGGTTGGGCAAACCGACTGCAAGTGGGTTGTGCAAATGGGCAGTCGCAATTGTAGGTTGTGCTCAGTGACAGAGATAGGAGGGGTGGCCCCTTTTAGCTTTTAATTTCAATATTGCTTTTTTACACATAGTGATTTTAATTCTAACTATGGTAGGTGTACTTTTAAATTATACTTGTTTCCTCTTAAACTAAAACTTTTATATGTTTTCTTATAACTTTAATTAAAAAAATAACTTAGTATTAATAAATTTTGACTCTGTCATTCGTGTTGTGTCGAGTTGTGCCAAGTGGATGGAAAGGTAACAAAGCACGTGGGGGGTGTTTTCAAATGGTAAGGACATCGTGTTTTGTCAAACTGAGTGGGGGAGAAGGTTGGATCCTGGCAACAGTAGTGGGGAGTAAGGCAACACGGAATGGGGCGTGCAATACACAGGGACAACACTACATCGTGTCAATTGTGTGGGAAGTATAGACTTTAGAGTGTATTTTATTATTACTATTTTTTTTTCATAATTCATATTTTAATGTCATTAAGTTTGATTAAGTCATAAGTTTTTTCATAATTCATTTTTAAAAGTCATTAAGTTTGATTAGAATCAATATAGGGTTGAAAATAAAGATCTATGGATAGGTTTTTTTTTTTTAATACATACCCAAAAAATTCATAAGATTTGTCCTCTCGCATGTTCCTTGAACAACTTGCAACGCGGCGAACTCGCACTGGCAACACGTTGGCAACGAAGCCTAGACTAGCGCGCAGAGTCTCACAACCCCAAAACGTCGTTTTCGAGTCCGTCGCACGTGGTGAGGTCATCTGCATACGACTATTTTGTTAAACAACTTCACGGAGCTCCTGGCTTCCCAAACCAAAAAACGACGAAAAACATCCCAAAAGAAAAAAAAAAAAAACCAACGCCATTTCTATCCGATTCACCAAAACCTCAACAGCCTCGAGAAAAAAAGAAAAAAACGATGGTTTTCCTCAAATGGGTCTCTCTGATTTTCTCTTCTCTCGTATTCTTTGTCCCACTCATTTATTCGACTCAAATCCCAGTCCAATTCTTGGACTTGGCTCGAGGGCAGGAGCTTTTCGATTGGATGGTGGGAATCAGGAGGAAAATACACGAGAACCCGGAACTTGGTTACGAGGAATTCGAGACCAGTAAGCTGATCAGGGACGAACTCGACAAGATGGACATTACTTACAAATACCCAGTTGCTGAAACCGGCGTTGTCGGATTCATCGGCTCCGGTTCGCCGCCGTTCGTTGCACTCCGAGCCGATATGGATGCTCTCGCTATACAGGTTCATAATCATGGGTTCGTTTGACTTTTTTTTTTTTCCTTATTTATTCTTTTATTACATATGCAAAGTGACTAGTTAATAGTAGTAATCATCATCAACCTTTTTTTTTTTGGCACTTTTGAGTTTCGTGTTATATTTAATATTTTTTATTTTTTGGATTCTTAAAAATGTGATTGTTAACAGGAGAGTGTGGAGTGGGAGCACAAGAGTAGAGTCCCGGGAAAAATGCATGCTTGTGGTCATGACGCTCATGTTGCCATGCTTCTTGGTGCTGCAAAGATTCTTCAACAACATCGCCATGAATTGCAGGTTGCTTTTTTTTTTTCCTTTCCATTTTTGTTTTAAATTTTATGTAATCTCCAATAAGTTATGCTAGCACTTTTTCTTTTTTTTTTTTTAATTTCACTGTTTAAGCTTGCGTATGACTTTATGGAGTCTACTCGTTCTTATCCGGATTTATTGGCTGTATTCTATTGTTTATAGTAATTATTGGTTTGAGATGGCTGTCTCAAAAGATCATTTCGCTTTCCTGATTAGTAAAAAGAACTATTGTGTTTTAATTTTTTCTCTCATCTATATCTTTCATTGGCCCTGTAGTTTTGAACTTGAAAATATCAACTTCCTTTTTAGAATATTGATATAGATGATTAGTTGTAGATGTGTATGAAGTAAACCTCACATGGTAATATTGTCAAAGTTTGAGGTCCCAAGGTGGTTCTGTGCTATGATTGGTTAAATATCAATGTAATTATCCCCAAAAAAAAAAAACGTTCCTTAGTGGTTATTGTGCGTCTTACAGGGAACAGTTGTTCTTGTTTTCCAACCAGCTGAGGAAGGAGGTGCAGGTGCAAGGAAAGTGTTAGATGCAGGAGTGCTGGAGAATGTTGGTGCCATCTTCGGCTTGCACGTCAGTACCAGGCACCCAATTGGTTCGGTGGCCTCCAGTCCTGGCCCCATCATGGCCGGGGCTGGGTTCTTTGAGGCAGTAATAAGTGGAAAGGGCGGTCACGCTGCTATTCCGCAGCACACCATAGATCCAATCTTAGCTGCTTCGAATGTAATTGTTAGTTTGCAACATCTTGTTTCACGTGAAGCTGATCCTTTAGATTCGCAGGTATTCCGGCTGCACGAGTCCTTTTCTTTTCCATGAATTCAACTGTTCAATAGGAAGAACCTTTTTCTGTATTTACAGTTCCTGTTTAGCATATTTGACTTCATGAAGAAAATCTTGATCTTGCAGGTAGTTACCGTGACGAAATTCCAAGGAGGTGGTGCTTTCAATGTTATTCCGGATTCTGTTACAATTGGTGGAACTTTCAGGGCATTTTCAAAAGAAAGCTATATTAAACTTAAACAACGAATCAAAGAGGTATGCTTCTTGGCTACTACTGCTTCATTTTTCCTGTGTCTTGAAAGTCAAACTTATTCTGTTCCAACTTTTTCTCCTCTTTCTTTTTCCTTGGAGTCACTTTGTAAAATAGTTAGACGTAATAATCAACAGTTTGCTACCACGAATTGCTCCTTCCAAATGAATGTGACAGGTTATTACAAGGCAAGCCAGTGTACAAAGATGCAACGCAACTGTTATTTTTAGTTCAGATGAGAAGCACTCTTATCCCGTGGCTATAAACGACAAAAATCTCCATGAGCATTTCCAAATTGTTGCAGAGGAAATGTTGGGAACCAAGAACATAAAAGAAATGAAGCCAGTGATGGGGGCAGAGGACTTCGCATTCTATCAAGAGGTGATTCCCGGGTATTTCTACTACGTTGGGATGGTGGATGACAAGAAAGGACAGTTTGTAGCTGCACATTCACCTTACTACAGAGTCAATGAGGATGTACTACCATATGGTGCAGCATTTCATGCATCGTTGGCTGCAACTTTCCTACTCGATAATCAACCCAGGCCTCCTTCGCCGAAAGGGTACTCTCATGATGAACTGTGAAGTGCTGAAGGTGCTCTCACGATGAACCGTGAAGTGCCTCGAGTTTTTTGGCAATGAAATTATCTGCTCATGGAAACAGGTCAGAATCTGAAAAGGGTATGGCTTCCATTTTGCTGTTAGTACTTTCAGCCAACCTATCTCATGTAAAACGCAGGCATGCTCTATGTATCTTTTGTCCAATATTGAAATGAAAAAAAAAAGGGAAGTTTTTATTTGATCGCCTTAAACTTGCAAATGGATGATAACCTATTGACCATCTGACTTACACGGAGAGAGAAGGAATTGAAGGAAAAAGACAGAATCATGCACTTATGAAAAGTTGGTTTATACATGACAGCGAAGCATTTTCTTTTTTAAGCAAAAACAAAAAAAGGAACTATCAATGAATTAGTCCTTTACAAAAACATGTCCAAAACATCGCTCCGGTCTTTTCATCAATCAAACAATCTCAACACGTCCCCATCCGGGGAGAGTTTTGGAAAAAAGAAGAAATTAAAAACAAATCATGATCAAGGAGGGTTCTTTTGGATTTTTCTCGTCAATGGGGTATATGGTTTATTGGATCGCGTCATAAACCATGAAAAAGCTTTCAAGGATTTATGCCTCGTGATGAGTGAAAAAGTTATAAACAATAACAAAAACCGTCCATTTGTACTTGCCCAACTTTAGACCTTCGTCGCCTTTTGCAAATAAAGAAAATGTTTAATAGCCGCTTGAAGAACCACTAGAATTAACAACAATTTTAGTTTAAAAATTATATAACATGTAAGAGATTTCATTGTAGTAATTTTTTATTTTTATATTGTATTATATAAGAGTTTTATACTATTTACAATAAAAAAATCTCACAATCTGATAAATCCAATTTAATCCACCCAATAAAATCTAAAATAATTCCAATCCGACGATTCCAAATAAGAATTTTCATTAACCCACTTAATCTGATTTTTTATTTGGTAGATTTTTGTTGAGTTTTTTAAAACTGAGATAATCCAAACACAACTAATATAAATATATATGTAAAATATTTATTATAAATATTTAATATTGTAATTTTAATATAATCTTATACTTAAAAAATCTTTTATTTTCTTAAAAAAAAAAATAGTATCATAGCTTATAAAAAGTTCTTTTCTTTGGTTCTAGAATTTTTTTACTTTTTAGTTTCTAGTTTTAATACACACTACACTATACAATCCCTTAAAAAGAAAATAAATAAAAAAAAGACATCATTACTTTTCACTCCAGTATAAATACATCACACCCTATTTGCATTTCGTTCACAACCCAACCTATCTAAGTGTTCATTTCTTCATTTCAAAGTCCCAAAAAAAAAAAAAAATCCCTCTCTCTTGTTTTGTTTTATTGTCGTTAACCTCTACATCCACGCATCTCTTTTACCTGGTCTTCTTCTTTCCAGCATTGTCGGCCCTTGGGTATTTGTTTTCTTAGTTTTTGTTATATTTTGTTTGTTAGGTATGACTTATGTATTTAAGTTTTGTTAAACATCTAATGTAATGAATTTTAATTTTTTTCTTTATATGTTTCTTATTTTTGTAAATTATTTGTGTAATTTTTTTTCTTCTTTATAATGCTCAACTTAATCAGCCACCCTCAACCTAATCAACCACCCAATCCATCGTAACTTTAATTGGGTGGGTTGTTTTTAAAGTTTGGATTCAATGAGTGGATTAGATTTAAAATCAACTCACTTGAATTGTGATTGGGTGGGTTAGAAGATCCCGTAAATCCATCCAACCCATCCAATGTTTACTCATAGTTCATAATTGTAATTGATGTTTCAATTTTTCTTAACGGCGTTTAAATTGACAATGGTGGCTATAACTGAATCGCGGATGGTTGTCGATGTGCTTTTAGGGGTGGTTGTCGCTCCTATGGCCGCCAAATCTGGGCGCATCGGAGCTCCAATGGCCCTGCAACTCAAGAGTTTTGGTTCACTTACGATCGAACGTGTACTCCGGTTGGAGATTAGCGTTGCAGCGAGTGTCCTCTATGCATCGTTGGATTGGTGGTTTGTTGATCTTTTTTTTTTTGGCTCCTCGACCCTTGTTGTACCACTCTCTGAGTCTCTCTCATACTCATTGGCCGTTTTGTCATCAGAGGCTGTATTCGTGTGGTTTTGTATTTTTTACTCTTGTCCTTATTATTTATTTTGTTCCAATAAAGACATTGTTGAGTCTGTAGATTTTTTTCAATCTAGTGTTGTGAGTGGTCTCAGTGTCATTGATCTCTTGATGTCGGTCAATTAAAAGTTTTCATCAATTATGGAGATTTTTTTGAAAAAAAACATATATATGCTCGATATTTGGTGTGCCTATTTTTTTTCGTTATCAAAACTAGGTACATGTTTTTCCTTTAAGCTTTATCTAAATTTACAAGTGGATGTTGGATCCAATCAATTATTTAAGATCGAGTCTCCTTTTATAGTAGGGTCATTTGTATCAGCATTAGTGTTCCTGTATCTTTTTATCTTGAATGCAATTTCCCTTGAAGAAAAAAAAAAAAAAGTGATTTCTCTCTGTTGTAAAAGCCCCAGAGTCCCATGTTACACAGTAATTAATCAAATTCACTATTTTGAAAAGAAAGTTTTTGGACATAACCCAAATAAATCACCATAATATCTTGTAAACCTATAAAACTTGCAAATTTCCTCTATCCTTCACAATGACCATACCACATTAAGAAGGGGTGAGAATTATGCACCATTATCCTCTTGCAAGAGAGAAAGAGAGAGCAATTTCTCAATGGACCATGCTCTAGAGTTGAAATACGACATTGCACATGACAGCTGGATTTTGGAGCCAAGCCATGTTTCCAGAACAAAATCCTTGAAAACTCCAACCTTTGCTCACAGACACTCCTCAGCTGAAAGTTTCTGTTCATCACCACTCCCTGGGACACCGCCGAACGGCTACTCGTCTGCTGCGGCTCCATCGCCATTGCGGTCCTTTTCGGAGAAACGGTCTGCGCCTTCCCCGTGGTACCTCACCGACTTGGCGGTGCACAACGGAAGGCTTTGGAAGTCGTTGAAGCGCTACTGGAATTGCTTCAAGTCTTCAACAGATCCTCCTCCTCCTCTTCCTCCTCCTACTCATTATGCAATTAGGCCCTCAAAGAAAGAGAAGCAAAAGATGGAAACTTGTATTGCCATTGGCAAGACAAGAACTACTAGTTTGCAATCTCAGTTCCATTCTGGTATTAATAATGACACCTATTACACTGCGATGAATGCTGAAGAACGTGATGAGAATCTCAAAGCTGTGGTCCTCTACTGCAAGGCTACTTCCACTGAAAGGTAATATTCTCTCAAAACTTTGTGCATACACATATACACACATATATACAAACATACACACATACATACATGCATACATACATACATATAGATATTTATGTATGTGTATATATATTATCTTCCTGACTTTTTTTATGATTATTTTTTTTAGGGTTTTAGGGGTTGAAGAATAGATGCAATATGATATGATGAGTTAAAAGTTGCAGCCTCAGTGAGTTCTGTTTGATTAGATTTCCTTGTAGTTTTAAATTATTCAAGCCCTATAAGCCTTTAACTGCTTTCATATGATAATAGTATAGATCAAGTCATCAAGAGGAAACATTGCTCAATAGAGCTCTATTTTTTTTTTTTAATTATTATTTTACTTGTTCTCTTCTTGTATGAACTAAACTCTTAGTACTGTCAAATTTTCAGTATGACCATCGTTAAATCTTTTTTTTTTAACCCCTCTTTTCGTTCTTGTTCATTGCCTCCTCCTTTAGTCTTTTCCTTTTTCCTCCAAATATCAGAATAACAACATTGTCAAATTGCTTTCCTTCACTGAAGGATGGTGATAGAGGGATATGTAGATAACATTTTGCTGTAAAATAAGAAAATAACTAATGCGCAAAGTAGTTTTTTTTCTGTCTTTTATTATTATTATTATTATTTATCTAAGAGCTTGTTTAGTATGAGAGGAAAGTACAAGGAGGAAGTAGTGGTGGAGCAAGAAAATTTTTCCCGGAGGGTGTGAATGAAACCAAAATTTTAATCTAAGATAATAGAACAATTATATTTTTATAACTATTTGTATATTTTTCTAAGGCCAAATGAACCAAGTTTCTAAATGAGTTTAATTAACTTTTGAAGATTTACTGTCCACAAAATTGTGAACTTATATAGTAGCCTCCTTGAAACGATTTAAATAAATCTCATATAGAAGTCATAAAGAGAAAAATTCATTGGATCAAACTAAAGAAAAAAGTGCTAAAAAACTAATTATTGGTTAGGATACAACCAAAGGAGCCACCTTGGACCAAGGGGATTAGTGGGAAGATTTTAAAATTAATGTTTATTTTGTAGGAGAGAAAGAGGGGGGAATAGAATAGGTGAGGATTAAATTATTCAAATAACCTCAATTTTAATCTCAAAAGTAAATCCATAACAAAAAAAAAAAAAAAAGATGAAAAAACTCGTTTCTTTCTTCTTTATTTTCCTTACGATGTTATATGTTTTTCTCTTCTAACCCAACCAACAAGTAAGCAAAATTTTGATTAATTCTTCCTAGTTATTGATAATAGAGATCTCTCTATTATCAAGTTCCCCTTGCTGGTTTCTCAACTTTTGTAGAGGAAATGGTTTTAGCAAATTATATTTGACCCCAAAAAATTAAAGACCAATAAATGAGTCGTTTGATCTGTCTTTTTGCATTTATATTAATTTATGAAAGTTTACCACAACACACTTTTATTCCCTCCCATAATGCAATGCAAGTTGAAGCATGATTATATATGGGACCACATATTTCGTAAAGCCAATATTGTATATGTTTTTTTTTTTCCTTTTTTTTTTTTTTGAGTCTTTGTAAGGAAGAAAAAAATGATGCAAAATTTTCAGTGGTAAAGTTTTGAGTCACTTGCCAAACAGAATAAACGGTGAGTTATTGACTAATTAAGATAGTTGCTAGTGAAAGTGTGGAACCTCTTCTTCCCCCACAATGTTTCCTTCTTTATTATTCTAGCTTCGTATGCCAGAAAACTAATGCCATGTTTGGTAGGGTAGAAAAGTCAAAGGTTATCAGCTATTGGAGAGATTTTAGAGTTGGAAAAAAAGTAGAGATATTGGGTTATTTGAACTTTGATTGACAGAAAATTGAAAACTAGAAAATTTATGGGGCCCGCATCTTCTTAATCCTTCACATAGAAAAATATAGAGGATAAATTATTGCTATAAGGTTGTAAAACAAGTCCTTTGTCTTTAATTACACCTAATTCACTCACTTTCTATAAGGATATAATATATAATCTATAACTATTCTATTTTCCAAAAACATTATTCAAAAAATAATCTTTCCATTTTGTCTTTTTTTTTTCCTTAAGTAGTTTGGTTCATTTCATTTTTTCAATATTATTATAACTTGTTTGCTTCTTTATTTTATAGATGATTTGTTTCCTTAACTATATAATATCACATATACAATATGTTGCTTCATTTCATCGAATAAAAGTCTTATATTTTACAAATGTTTTTTTAATTTATCTTCATAAAGTATTTTATGATATATCTCATCCTATTATTTGTTTTTACGATCTTTTATGTTTTTCATATTTAATCTTTTTTGATATCTTTTTTCTATTTTTCTGACTAACTTTTTTTTCACATATATGTAGACTTAAATATTTCTTCATATAATATTTTATTTTCTTTTTGAAAATATTTATTCTCATAATCTTGTAATTTTTTTTTTCCAAATTTAGATCTTCTTAAATATTATTTTTAAAATTTTTTTAATTAAAATATTTTTTCTCATAGGTGTCCTACTCATTTTCTCATAAGTATCCTTACTCAAATATCTTTTACCTAATATTTTCTCTGTGCTACTTATATATCTACTTATATATTCATATTTACTATGAAGTTTCATTTAGTCACTATCCAGATCTTTGTTCACCATCATCATCATCATCATCTATAAATGAAGAGATACTTTTTATGTCTATAACAAGAGAGTCAAATGTTGAATTTTAAAAGGCTATAATAAATTACGGGTCTTTTCTCAGCAACACTAATAAATAGTTTTTTAAGTTTTGAACCAAAGTTAGTTTGAAATTTAAATTATATATAAAAAAATAACAAAACTGATTTGAACTACGAAATAATAATTTGAACTACATTTCAAAATAGCCTAAACATAGGTCAAATTCTTGGTTTTGTTTCATATATTAAAAAATTATACATTAAATACTCACGTGCAGAAGTACACGGCTACAACTAGAGGTAAAATAAATTTGTAGGTACATTTCTCTCTTCTTCTTCTTTTTTCCTCTTAAATGAGTTCTTTGTTTGGGGTTTTTACCTCCTCCTTATTTTTTTTCTCTCTTACCAAACATCGTGTAACAGATCCAAAATCTTTTTTAAATTATAAACGAAATAATTCCAAATGTATAATGTCTATTCACAGATAATCTCCAAGAGTAAAAAGACATTGTCATTTTGATTTTTGATTTGTTGATATTTCTTGTAATATATGAAATTCTATTAATTGTTTTTTTTAATATCGTTTATATAGGGAACTTTTTTTTTTTTTTTTGGGATGAAAACGTGGATCATTTATATAGGGAACTTGGCAGTAAAACTAAAGGACTCATGTTTGTGACGTCTTTTGAGAGTTAAAAAAAAAAAGGTGAGATTCATTTAATGTCCACCTTTTTAGATGTAATTCCATAAATGGTGGGTATGTTTTTTTATAGATATGAATTTATAGCTCCATTATGTGATCATAAATAGAATTAAAAATGACTTCGATCATGGATTTTCTATTGGGACTGTCATCTAGGTAATGAAACATTAAAGGATATAACCTTTTTTTTTGTGTGCAAATAATCAATGTAACTTGATATCGTAGCTGCTTAGCTTCTTCTAATTGCTATACAATTCAAGGATTCTACCTTTTAGCTTTGAGTGGAATAGTATGAGTTATGAATTTAACAGACACTAATTTAGAATCTATTATATTAATTGAGTCTATTATATTTGTGGCTTGAACTATGTAGGTCCATTAAGTCTTGCTAGCTAAAATAATTTCTGATACAAGTGAAACAAATTTTGTGAAAGTCTCTTCCGACAGCCTAGATTTAAGGCCTGTATTATTGTAAAAATAATATGCAACGAAAATTTAAAAATTTTATACCAAAGTATTTTTCAAAACATAAGTTTGACACGCTTTATGCATAAATTAACTAGATCTTACGAACCTTGTATGCCGAAAAGCTCCTGCAATCTGTGAAGAGAATAATGTTCCAGAAAAACCTTAACCAACTGGTCTTCTTTACTATTCTGTATCCACTATTAGAGTGCGTGTAGGTGCACGTCATACAACTCTTCACAGGTGACTCTCCTTCCAACCAATTGAGAGATACCTAAAACTACCATTCGAGATTTGTGAACAATAGCTCTTGGGAGAGTTTCAAAGACTCATAGACAGAGTGCTCACTCTTGATCTCTCAATTGATCTTAATAACATAAAAAATTGACTCTCTATCTATAGAGGTCGTCCCATGGTTGGTCCTTATCAGATAAGGTCTCAAAAATTCAAATATGGATTAATATATAATAAAATTGCATAAAAACATGTGATCAAATTATCGTTTGGTTGGTAGGCCGAACTGGCAGATTGGCCTACCGAACTTACTCATCAGCATGCCGAACCTGAAAACTAGCTTGTCGAACTTACGATAAATGATCCCAGTGAATATTTATTTCCCACCGAGATTCTTAGGATAGAGCCTCAACTTTAATTTAAATAACTCAATAAAGAAATTATCTGATTAAAATAGTCATATTTAGATAATCTCTCAAAAAATAAATATTCCTGATAATTCAAGAGGTTTATCTTGAATTAATTTACACAAAATTAATTCAACTGATAAACAGACATGAATTATCTAACCTATCGAATTTCAGCCAATCTGATAATTTGATATAAGTCATCAATTTATTGGAAAAGCACGTCGTATCGTTACAGGATTTATTATGAGCTAGCAAAAGAGACTTGATGGACCTATATAGTTCAAGCTTCTGATAATTATGAAACTAATATCCCAGATACATATTTCATAATTATCAACTCTAACGCTACTCCACTAAAAGCTTAGAGCTGCACTTTCGAACAATATAGAATTATGAAGCCCGAATAGTTAAGTCTAGTGTTGCAAGAACGGGCCGGCCCGGCCTGGCCCGTTCTCCTTAGGCCCACACGGCCCCCAGGCCGGGCCAGCCCATATTAAAAATAACTTGGCCCGGCCCGGCCCGCGGGCTAGTTTTATATGGGCCGTGCCGTGGGTCGTGCCGGGCCGTGCCGTGGCCGTGCGGGGCCGTGACGTGGGTTGTGCCGTGGGCAGTGCCGAGCCGTGCCGTAGGTCGTGCCGGGCCATGCCGTGGGCCTTAAATAGGTCGGCCCATCTTGGCTCATCATGGGTTTAAATGGGCCAGCCCATCTAAGCATGTAATTTTTAATTTTTTAATTTTTGAATTTTTAAACAAGTTAATAAATATAAAAGTTTGAATAGTTAAGGGAAATATAAAAAAGGATATTTTATTTACGATTGCCTCATTAAAAACCTTTACAAGGAAAACCCAGTGGGACAAAACCTTGGTAAGGAAAAAAGAGTACAATCGGGATAATTATACATTAGATGTTTACAAAATTACTAAAAACAAAAAAAAACATAAAAAAATATTGTTCATAATTAATTACAACGTATTACTCCCAGTGGGAGTATCAGAAATGTCCAAATTTTCAAAGTCATCAACCCAATCATCTTGAACTTCTTGGCTTCTTCTACGAGCATCCTCCCAATCTTTGACGCACATTACTACTTCCAGAATATCGTCACTCATACGTGGACGCCGTTCATCAAGTACTCTACCACTGCAACTAAATACTTGTTCACTTGCAACTGTGGATACTGGTATGGTTAGTATATCACAAGCCATTTTAGAGAGCACAGGAAAAGTTCTTGACTGTGATCTCCAAAATGACAAAAGATCAAACTTATTGAAATCATGACCACTACCTTGCTCATTGAAAATAAATGCTGCAAAATTTGTTTCTAGATAATTTTCCAATTCACTGCGTGTTGAAGATGTAGACGATGCACCGAAACCAAATCCTGCGTAGCTAATCATACTTGCGCATGAAGAACCATGTGGAACAGAAGTAGTATTTGCTAAAGGTGTAGGGGATATTGTTTGGCCTCCTCCATAATTTTCATTATATGCAGTAAATATGTTGCTAACTTTTGCTTGAACATTTTGAATGGTTATGATGTCAGAATGCACCCTTAATTTTTCCCCTATACCCTTAAGCAAATATTCAACACCAGCTAATTTAACTCTCGGATCCAATATAGCAGCTATGCAATACAACGGTGGAACACGCTCCCAATATTTTTTAAATTTTTGTTCCATGAACTCAACAGATTCCTTAAACATGTCAAAATCTCTATGCATATCGAAGGTTGCAGCAATGTCGTACAACTTATGTAATGCATGAGGAGAGGTAGGATAGTACACACCTGAGAGTTGGAAAGTGGCTTCATAAAAAACCTTTAAGAAATTGTAAAAGCATGAAGCAATTTGCCAATCAAATTCTTGAAGCAGCTCAGTTGGATTCTTCAAGTTGTAATACGCGGTTATGACCTCTTTGTATGGTAGGCATGCGTTCAGCATCAAATATGTTGAATTCCACCGGTGTCCTATGTCAGTTGGAAGTTTTCTGGGTTTCATGCTTGCTCTTTTGCAAAGCTTAGCAAACTCTTCAATTCGAGAGCCAGAACTTACTATGTAACCCAAGGCCGTTCGAATATTTTTCAAATAACCTTGAAAAAATTTCATGCCATCTTGAACACACAAGTTAATAATATGACAAGCACATCTTTGGTGAAAAAGTGTTTCGCCATGTTGTGGTCTCAATGTTGTTTTGAAAAGGTTAATAGCAGCAGTATTAGCATATGCATTATCAAATGTGATGCTCAAAACCTTTTCTTTAATGCCATAAAAATCAAAAACTTTCATGATGACATCATGAATGGCCTTGGCATCATGCGGATAAGGCATTGGTCGAAAAACAATTAATCTTTTTTGAAAAGTCCAATCTTTATCCACATAATGTGCAGTTACACAGATATAACTAGTTTTGGTACGACCTTCCCACAAATCAGATGTGCATGCAACAGATGCAGTGAAAGAATTAAATTCAGTTACTAACTTTTCTCTCATTGAATAAAAAACTTTCATGGTGTCAGCTCTTGTGGTAGTTCTTGAAACACGCCTATATTGTGGATTATAGGCATTTTGAATGTACTCCTCAAAGGCTGGATCATCAGCAAGACTAATTGGTTGTTGAGCACTAGCCAAATATCTAGCATGCCATTCTCTTGCTCTTTGTTGGTCATATGACCAATTGGTAACACTACCATCGGGGCTAAATTGAAGTGTTTGTTGACGACAATCAACACCACCTACACCATGCTTAGCTTCGCATTTTTTGCGATGCCTCTCTAAGTGACCAGTGCCAGAAGAGGATTTACCTGTGTAGTCTTGTTTGCATACTTTGCAAATTGCGCGCTCTTCTGTTGCACCATGCTCGTTTGTACGTGTTACGAGATCAAAGTAATTCCAAACTGGTGAAGTTCGTTGAATTTTCCTTTTGCCCTTACGAGTGACTTCAGAGGAGCCATCAACTTGAGATAGCAAGTCAACTCTAATTTCTTCCAGTGGATCATTAAATTGTTCTTCTTCGTTGATCACCAAATGTGAAATGTTGGCTCTCCCGATGATGCCATAGCTTCAATAAAAAATAACAATAAATTAATGTAACATAAAAATTAAATAAAATAATTACACAATAAAATTAACTTATAACAATACAAAATTAATGAACAATAAATGAAATAAATTATACCTTCAAGTTTTTTTTTCCTTTCTGAAGAACTCTAAGTAATCTAAAAAACAAGACAATACATAAGATCTTAGAAGTTTGTTGAATGAGTATCTCTGTGAATGTTCTACATTTATTTATAGGTAAAAAAGTTTATTTTTTATTTTTTTATTTTTTAAATCTTTTTTTTTAATTTTTTTCTTTCAAGTGTAACTTGATTAGACAATTCGCTGAAGACTTAACGTCTCAGCTTTGCACATTGCAGGCCTTCCTTCTGAGCCTCTATGTTAGGCCTGCCCCTTTATAATTGCATAGGGGAATCTAATGCCATGTTCACTCACGAAGTGAATATGACATGCATAAATTATATAATATTTTAATTCTTATATGTATTAAATAATATATATATATATTAAATGTATAGTATTTTGATGTGATAATACATGACCTATAGACTCAATATCTGATTCTTAGCTTTGCTTCTCAAAAGCAAAGCATGCCTACAAGGACAAAATAAAAAAATAAAAAGAAATAAAAAGAGAAGAAAAAGAACTTGGCAGATGTATTGTGATGTGATTGCATTGGGGAAATCTCATGGCATATTCAATTATTCATTCACGGGTGAATATGGCATGTATATATATTTATAATATTTAATTCTTATATGTATTAAATAATATATATATTAAATGTATAGTCTTTTGATGTGACAATACATGACTTACAATGAGCCTTACATGACTTACCGGGGAAGGTCATACTCAGCCATGTTCACCCGTGAATGAACATGAAAAAATATATCTAAATATATATATATATATATATATATATATATATATGAAATTGGCCCACAATGGGCCTCTTGTGGCCCTGTATGGGCCTAGATGGGCCAGCCCAACTTGGGCCGGTGGGCTGGCCCATTGTGGGCCTATATGGGCCGGCCCATTGTGGGCCTAGACGGGCCAGGCCGGGTCGGGCCGGGCCGGCCCAGGCCTAGCCCGGCCCATGGGCCAACATATATAGGCCCGGCCCAGCCCACAAGTATTTATGGGCCGTGCCGGCCCGGCCTATCACTGTATCAGGACGGGCTCGGGCTGGCCCACGGGCCCCGGCCCATTGTTGCATCTCTAGTTAAGTCTCCATGACATAACTACTCCACTAAAAGCTTAGAATTGCACTTTCAAATTATATAGAATTATGAAGCCCAACTAGCTCAGTCTCCATGACATATCATAATGTATCATATCCTAATAGGATTATCCATAATCGGCTTAAAGATTAATTCTGTCTTACCTTTCCGATTATTTTTATCTTACGTTCTATTATCTCACCATCGAAAAACTTGCCATCTAAAGATAGTATACCATTCGGTTACACCAATGTATCCAAATGGTTGAGCGCTTCAGTTTTTCAATTATAGAATAACACATATAAGAGGATATCATTGACTCCTAATGAGGAGCAATGGATTCCATATTTATGAATAACAAATCTACGCTATTAAGAGTTATGCCTCCAACGTACCAGTATGTGTACCAACGTAAAATGTGGATGTTACCTTTTGGTACATAAAAAGACATAAGTCAAAGATAACGGGCTCATTATTCATCTTAGGGCTAAGATACAACACATATGTTTGTCTAAAGTAAATTGATTTGCTGAGATAAAATTATTAATCTAAATCAATTACACTTTATGTTCCGATCCAATCAAGCGCTCGATTGCGGTTCTTATGATTTAGATCGTCACCTTTAGAATCAGGCATATGATGGACAAAATCATGTCTTCCGCATAATCCGTCTATCATATGCCTGATTCTAAAGGTTTAGACCGACAATCTCAGACTTTTGTTTGCTTATTATACATTCAACAAATATGAACGTAAAGGGGACAACAATTTGGTATATGAATAATAAATAAACTCTTTATTGATAAAAATGTCTTCAAAAATATATTATATTTTTACTTCTTAGGGCATACATGTCTAACACGTTTGGCATAGCTTTTGCTTATGCTTTTAGTCAGTAAAAGATAAAAAGCAAAAATATAGTTTTTTCAGTAAATGTTTAAAACCATATTTTTCAAAAAGAGCTTTAATAGGTCAAAATGACTATATTTAAGCTTACAATGTATTATTAATATTTTCGTACAAGTTTTAAATCCTATTTCAGAATTTTTTTGAGAAACTATATTTTGTGACTTTGAGCAAAAACACTTTTGACAGTTTGTCCAAACACTTCTAGAAGTAACTTTAGGGCTCAAGAAACCAAAAACAAAAATAGCTTCTAAAAGGCCCTTTCAAATAGGCTCTTAGTGCCCACTTGTTAGTAAGGTTGCCACACGCGTTCTAGTTATTATTATTATTTTGGTATAACATTGTGTTCGAAACAATAAACAATTCTTGTTTTTGTATGACACTGTGACCGAAACAAGAAGCAACCAAGGTGTTAAAGTTGGAAAACTATCAATAAAATGAACATGAAAGCTTGAAGATTATTTCCAAATCCAAAGGTAGCAACATCAATCCGAAGCAAAAGGCGCGATCAATGTCCACCTCGGCCACAAGGCAGCGCCAATGTCACCCCCAACCGCAGGGCAACGTCAACAGCTACCTCAAGCCTGAGGTGTAGTCGAAGTTCGCCTCAACATAACAAGGTGTCTTGTGTGTTAATTTCATGCACACAATGGCATCCATATTCAACCCAACGTGTGGCTATAAGATATAGATAGGAGGGAACTTGGCCTCTACATTTCCCTAGAATGCATATATTTATGTACAAAGCACTTCCAATTATGTTACAATAGGACACAAGTGCCCTCAATCCACTCTTTCCCTCAACCATATACGGGAGATCCATTTACTAGAGTACAAGCGTATGAGTCTACACGTACAAATCCTATTTTGTTACTGCACTTCCAGACAATGAGCCCGTTTGATTGGCAAACTGAGCCAACCTTTCGATAAGTATTTAGTCTCCCAAAATCCAAATCATTCAAACCCTTTTAATCCATCAAAATAAAGTATCCCCAACTCAAATTATTTGCTATGATAAAATATAATTTTCTCTCTGCTATATTTAAGGAAATAAAAAAATCTAAACTTCTTCGTTTGATATCTAATTGAGACAATTCTTTTTTAATTGCATTTCTAATGATGAGAGAAATAAATCAAAATTCATATTGCATATTTTTAATATCATGAGTATTAAAATTTTATTAGATTTGTTAATAAACCAAAAACTTTTTTCACTATTATTCAACCACAAATTTCAATTTACATTTTAAATGTACATGCAATTGTCAATTCCGATTGCAATTTAAATCACAAAACTCAAATAAAAAGAATCCAAATTAACACCATTTGAATCTGTCTACCCAATGTTTCAAGTCATGGACAAACTTCTTTATCAAAGGATTCAAGTTACCCAAAGAGAGACCAGCAAGGAAGTGCAGAAGCAAAATAGAGGTTGTATACGTAGACTCTAAGTTCGTTTTCAAATTTTAAATTAAAAAAAAATTTCACTAAAGGCGCGTCAGATCATGAACATTTTAAGACAAACTAACAGCCACTATACATAATTGTTCAGTCGCACAAACCCTCTAAGAGCTCACCATATAGAAAGCTTTTCCTTTCGATAAGGGAAGATATTGCAATTTACTTGTAACAGCCCAAAGTAGGAAACTAGGAATACAAAGGAATCATGTATCTTGGTATAGTACATGGCAAATTCACCAAACAAAAGAGAATCGCTCAAATTAGCCAGCTGCCTATAACTAGGTTAAATCGTCATTTAACATGCCGCCGTTTCTAAAATGGTGATCTCAATGTTCAATAGTATTGATCATGATTTCCTGCTATATGTTCATACCAATAGCACTCATTAACAAGTATTGTTCCTCACGGGCCTCTGAACATTGAATCTTTATTCAAGAAGCAAAATAGATTAAGTGATCAAACAAAAAACCAAAACGGATTTTTAGTGATCAACAACCTTGATGACCTCTGAACAAGAGTTGTGAACTAAGATCAACTAATCAAACGGCTTAGTGGCCACAAAATCAACATAGCTCTACAATGACAGAAACCAAAAAAAAAAAAAAACAACCATCCAATCAACATTTTAACAAATTATCATTATCTGTATTTTATCTCTTTCACTTGTCTCAAAGAGAATTTCACATGACAACCCAAAATACATGTTTAACTATGCAAATGCTATCAATCAAAATGAAGGGTTAATTTGGCACGCCTTTGAACCTTAATCCAAGCAAACAAAGAGAAACACAACTTCACATTCTAGTAAAACTAAAGCATTGCTTTAACAAAACAATCCAGTACTCAAAACTCCAGAAAATAGTTATAAAAAGGGTCTTTCAAAATAAAATGAAAAATTCATAGACAAATCGTCAAAAACCAAAAAAGAAAAAAAAAAGAAGCCTTCATTAACCTAAAGAAAGCTCGTCATACTCTTAAATTCCTGCTCACTTCTCGGACGAGTTGGGTCCCCTCTTCTTTCCGAATCCAACCACTGCAAAAAAAAAAAAAAAAAAAAAACCCAAGAAAGACCTAAAATAAATATCCAAAAATGGGTTTATTCAAGTTGAACAAAGATTAGAGCTTTGAGAAAACCCTAAATAAAAAATTATCATTGATAAATTTACCAGCAGTGACGAATCGGCGGTTGTATTGCATGCGCTTGTGAGCGCGTCCTCTGGGCTTCTTCTTCTTGTCCTGCTTAGCCACTTTGGGAGTTTGTCCTCTCACCTTACCGGCACGAGCCAGAGATCCGTGAACCTTACCTACAAAATTAAGCGCAAAAGAAAATCCCACAAAAATCAGAAAAAAAAAATAAGGCTTTACCGAAGCAAGCGAGAGAAGATCTCTGGCCAAGAAGCTTTAAGCTTTACCCATGGCGGATTTTTTCTAGCGTTCTTCGGCTGCTAATCTCCTTCCTTGTTTGCCGCGAGCTTACACTGGCCTGTTGAGCAGAGGACGATAAATCTAGGTTAGGGTTTTTGAAGAGTGTATATAGGAAGAAGATTGATCGGAGGGGGCTAATGTTCGAGCCGGGCCCACTGGCATTATCAGCCCGACAAGAAAGAAGCCAGAGGCGAAGCCCATTGCTTTTCAGGCCCATGTGGAGTGATAATGTAGTTGGAGAAAAATAGCAGTTTGGAAGGGTTGATCCTGAATGGTTAATCTTACAAACTGTTGTTAAGGTTTATCTTTACTTCTTCAACGTTTAAAAAGTTTCACCTTTATTTTTTAATTTATTACTTTATCTTAGTTTTGATCCTTATATTACATCAATATTTAACAGAAAACTTTAGTGAGGCATTAAACTAATATATTATTTTGTTTCATTTTTAGTCTCTTTATTATAATTAAGAATTATTTGAGACTAGAATTTAAAAAATTTAAAATGAAAACACATTTAACAGAAATCTTTAAAATGTTTAACTTATAGTCCTTAACTTATTACTTTGTTTCAGTTTTGATCATTTGTTATAATTAAGAATTATTAGAGACTATAGTTTAAAAAATTTTGAAATAAAAAACTAGAGAAAAATGCTAAGAATATTAATTTTAATCCCAATTTGTGTACCAATTTATGAGTTGTCATATTTTTATTAGTATATTTTAAAAGATTGCCCCTTCAATATATTGCATCTACTAGTTAATTAATGACAAGTCAATGATTAGCACTGGGACTAGAATTGGAGTCCCCTACCATATTACTCAAAACTAAATAGAATGGCTGCGATGAATGTAATTGTTATTAGTAAGCTGACTTGTAATTTAAAAAAGTTGGATTTTTAATTCTATTATATAATATTGTATAATTATAATTTTAAATAACAAGCTATGTATTATGAGTTATATGTATATTCATAATATATAAACATCCATTTATGTTTATATAAAGTGCTAGATAATCATAATTCTAAAGGTCATAATTACTATATATATAAGTGTATGTATAATATATTGAAATTAAACATTCAACTTTATCTTTTTTAAAAACAAAAAATAAAACTCATCTAACTAATAACATGATAATTTTTTTTTATTTTAATTACATGAATCAAAATCGTTTGTTTAATTTCACTTTCATCATTAATACCTTGTTAATGGAAGATCAATATAAAACAAGGTAATAAATTAAGACTCAAAGTGGGATATTTTTAGAATGTTTCATTAAATATTTCACTTAACTAGTGGAGGGACGAAAACTGAAAATAGAGTAATACATTGGGATTAAAATGTGACTTTTAAAATGTTATACACTAAAATTGGATTGAAGGTAAATTTCAAGAATAACTCGTGGTATTTACCCTTCAAAGCAGGTCTTTTGCAAAAGGTTTAGTGAATAACATATTAAAATAAATCAGGGGTGTGTGTGTGTGTTTTTAGAATTATAAGGCGAATGTTTTATCGTAAATAAAATGTCTAAAAAAACCTAAAAATACCCCAACATTAAGATCTATTTTTTTTTCCTTTTTTTTTCTTCTTTATCCATATATCTCTCTTTCTCATATGCTATATTGCTATTTTGTTCTCACTCCCATTTGCTCGCGACGACAATTCAACAACGTTGATCACCTATACATCTCTCTACGTCCTTTGCTTGTGACAATCGAGTTGACAATGAACGATCTGAGCTGAGGATAGATAGAGATCCAGAGATTCAAATGAAACTCCTCCTTATTTCTGAAGGCAATGGTAACGGATGGTGCCTACAGAAAGGGAAAAAAAGAGAGAGGAAATTGGACCATTATTAATCAGTAACTAAAATAAATAAATTATAATATAATAATGTGTAGTAAATAGTCTATTTTGATTAAAACAAAATTTATTTTTAAATAAAATGACGTAGAAAGAAACAAGAACCAACAATGATGAAATAACGAAAAACAAAAAAAGAAAAAAAAAGAAGGGAAGAAGAAAATGAAGAAAAAGTAGAAGATAAATTTGAAACTTTAAGTGTTTAAAAAGAATACGTGATTGTAAAATATTATATGCTTAAATATTTTTAAAAAATGTGTTATTTGCTTACATTAAAATTAAATTTGTGCTATTTGATGTAATTTTTTAAAAAAATCTTGAGATCTGCTATTTTCTTTTAAATTCTATAAATGTGATATTTCTTTTCATAAGTATGTAAAAAATGACATAATGCTGCGATTTGCCTTAGACATCAATTATCTTTCCATTTCCAAGCAAAAAATATTGGCTAAGCTTTTTTTGTTTTTTTTTGGAAAGTAACACAGACAAATCAGATTCGGGCGGACATAAAGCGCGTGGGGTCTCTTGCACTGGAATCTTGCAATTCAAGCGGCCAAAAATAATTAAATAAATCCAAGATTCTTCGACCCGTGTGCACCCAACACTAACAAATATATAACACTGCACAGCACCCAATACTTTCACCGCCAACACATTTAAAATCCCAAATAAGGGTTTTTAACGCCCAGCACACGAGTACTCTCCATTTCCCTGATTCGAGAAGCTCAACTCAACAACAATGGCAGACGATTCCACGCCGCCGACGGCGCAACTCTCTCAGACGACCTTAAACGACGCCGTTTCTATCGCCGATTCCCTGAAAGCCGAGTTCTCTGACCGCGTCCCGATCAGATCCATTGTGTCCCGCCCGGACGGCGGGGCCGGACTCGCTGGGAATCGTGTCCGGATCGGCGGCTGGGTTAAGACCGGCCGGAAGGCCGACAAAGACGCCTTCTCGTTCTTGGAGCTCAACGATGGGTCCTGCCCGGGGAATTTGCAGGTGATTGTGGAGGCGGACAAGGCCGACCTCGGGCAGCTCGTTCCCACGGGCACGTGCGTTGCGGTCGACGGTGTTCTGAAGCTGCCGCCGGCGGGGACCAAGCAGAAGGTGGAGCTCCGGGTGGAGAAGGTGGTCCATGTGGGGCCGGTTGATCCGGCGAAGTATCCCTTGCCGAAGACCAGGCTGTCGTTTGAGTTCCTTAGGGACTTTGTTCATCTCCGTCCGAGAACCAATACGGTAAAGATTTCATCTGTTTTCTTTTATTGTTTTGTTGAATTATGCTTTCTGATTATGATTGAGATAAGAGGCATTTGTGCTAGCCGTTTGTGATAAGAAGTATTGCATTGGAATATCGTGTTGAACGAATGAACGGTTGTAAAATCCAGTTATGATTCTGAATGATCTTCGTTTGTGCTATTATTTGCAAGTGTGAAAAAATGTTGCGTGAAATCTGAATTGAAATTAGTCGCATTTTTTGCCCACAAACAGTGAAATTCATTGTGCGTGTTATTGAAGTTTGTTAAGAGATGTGAATGAGTATTTGATGGTAAGTTGTAGAATTTAATTGAAAGATTATTTTGGGTTTGTGTTTTTCATTTTTCGTACATATTTTCAGATTTCTGCAGTTGCTCGAATCAGAAATGCGCTTGCATATGCCACACACACGTTCTTCCAAAAGCATGGCTTTCTTTATGTGCACACTCCAATTATCACTACGAATGATTGTGAGGGTGCTGGTGAGATGTTTCAAGTGACAACTTTGATTAGTGAGGCTGAAAAGTTGGAGAGGGATCTTATTCAGAATCCTCCTCCGACAGAGTCGGACTTAGAAGCTGCCAGGCTTGTTATCAAGGAAAAAGGAGATATTGTTTCCCAGCTGAAAGCAGCTAACGCAAGTAAACAGGAAAGAGATGCTGCTGTGAATGAACTTAAAAAAGCAAAGGAGAATTTCGCAAAGCTGGAGGAGAGTTCTAAGCTTAAGCCAGGAATTCCCAAAAAGGATGGAAAGATTGATTATACTCAAGATTTCTTTGCTCGTCAAGCCTTTTTGACAGTCTCTGGCCAATTACAAGTCGAATCTTTTGCGTGTTCTCTTAGTAGCGTCTACACATTTGGGCCTACTTTTCGTGCTGAGAACTCTCACACCGCAAGGCATTTGGCGGAATTCTGGATGGTGGAGCCTGAAATAGCTTTTGCAGAACTTGAGGTAAATGAAGCTTAAATCTAGTGTTCTTGTTAATACACAGCAAAATCGTGCATCTTTTTTGCTGATATTATGCCTGATAGTTCTTTTCAGTCGTGTCTCCTCACAATATTATCAATTAACCAAACTCTTGAGGGTTTGAAGGTCCATATGTTATGATTGAATTTAGTGAAATTGTTTATTTTAAGTTGTGCGTGTAAACAAATAGAATATTACCCCTCTTATCCTCTCGGATTCACCATACATTGATGACTTTTCAACATTCTTTGTAAAGAACATGGACGTTTAATTTGCATCATAGTTCATCTTGCAGCATCCTAGCAACAAGGTGTCTTTTACGCATTTGGTCTATCCTAGGTCCCGTGCTAATTTTCCTTTTACGGTTTAGCTTCTATTAATGGCTTTGTTTGAATTATCATTAGTTGTTATGAGAAACTTTTGAGCAACGATGCCAACTTTTCTTTCAAATGCTTAGTAGCAATGTTAATCAATGTTTCACCAGAATTTAATCTACTCTAGTCTTAACATTTTTAATATTGCCTCTCTGTTTGAAATATGGTGCTGCTAGATGGACCTTAATGTTTTGATAGCCGTGCAGGATGATATGAAATGTGCAGAGGCATATGTGAGATTTCTATGTCAATGGTTGCTTGACAATTGCTATGACGATATGAAATTTATGGCTGACAAAATTGATAAGGACTGCATCAACCGGCTTAAAATGGTTTCTTCAACCCCCTTTGAACGGATAACATATACCAAAGCAGTAGAACTGGTAGAAGAGGCTGTGAAGAACGGACAAAAGTTTGAGAATAAAGTGGAGTGGGGCATTGATTTGGCCTCTGAACATGAGAAGTTTGCATCTTTTCTTGCTCATTTTGACCTTGCTGTTGTTAGTTACTCATAGAGGTTGCTGATTTTTTCTTTTCTCGTCTCATTGTGCAGATACCTAACAGATGTTAAGTTCCGAAAGCCTGTCATTGTATATAATTACCCAAAGGGACTTAAAGCGTTTTACATGAGGCTGAATGATGATGATAAGACAGTGGCTGCTATGGATGTTCTTGTCCCTAAGGTAGGCTGTTTTTTCTCGTACATTTCTACAGGTCATCATGCGCTGAGTTTGATGATTTACACTGCGTAATTGTAGAAGAGTTTTCTCTGTGTATCAATTGATGTTCATTGTATTTCAGATAGGGGAGTTGGCAGGAGGAAGTCAAAGGGAGGAACGTTATGATGTCATTCAAAGAAGGTATGAGAATTGAGAAGACTTTTTTTTTTTGAGTTTTTTACATTATGCATTTGGATTCTGATACTAGATTTTTTCCTTTTCTTCTTTCTCTTCCTCCAACATTTGGTAATTAACGTGACACATTTGATTGTTACAGAATCCAGGAGATGGGGCTGCCTACCGAGCCATACGAGTGGTACCTTGACTTGCGTCGCTACGGGACAGTGAAACATAGTGGTTTTGGTTTAGGATTCGAGAGAATGATTCTCTTTGCCACTGGCATAGAAAACATCAGAGAAATTATTCCCTTCCCCAGATACCCGGGGAGAGCAGATCTTTAATTGTAGTTTATCCGACAGTATTAGTCCTCGTTTTTTTTTTCCATTAGTTTTCAAAGCAAAATTGTTGCCAGTTATCATATTCTAATTTTATTTATATGATCATACACCTCAATTTTTTGTTTCAAAGGAAGATGAGTTAAGAAATTGTTGTGTTTGAACAATTCTTTTTCATTTTAAACCCTCCGTTTGTGCTCTTTGGCTTTTTTCCCCTTATGTGGAGGATATTGCCCGTTATTGCAGCCAATCAATTGAAATATGCCATAAATTTATTAACCTCATTTCTTTATATATTTGAAATCTCTGATCACTTGGGTCATTTTGTTATAAAGATGTCATGGTTTTGATGTGTTGCTGGTGAATACCTTTTGTGCTGCATCTAATTAACCCATCACACCAATCTAAATTAATTATCTAATAGATGTATTTGGTAGTAATTTGAACCAGTGGTCTCAATTAAAAAAAAAATAGAAAATTTGATTGAAGGCAGATACTTCTGAACCATGGGGAAGAATATAAAGAGAGCAATTATTTTTCCTGACTCATGGAATTTTAAATAGTGGACTTGGTTGTAATTTGCTTCAGGTGCGTAAATCACAATCAAGTTTGGGTGATTAATTAAAAGTTTTAGACAAAGTTATTTCTTTTAATTCACTGTAGTTTTATTTGAAAGAAATGTAAACTAGTAAATTAAGCAAAACAAAAAAAATGGCTAAAATTTAAACGGCAAAATGAAGTAAAAAAAAGTCTTGTATTCAAAAAAATAAAAAATAAATAAATTCCTGCAATTTTTCATGAATTATTGAAATAATAATAGATTTACAACCAAGACCAGTTCCTCTTACACATGCTTTTTGCTTGTGTTAAAATGAATTATGAGAGACAGAAGAAATTTAAATATAATTATCATTATATATATATATATATGCACGAAACGAAAAATAACGTGAAGGTTTTTCCTCCAAAAAAAAAAAAAGGGAGGAAAATGTGTGTGAAACGGTGTCGTCTTGCTATTGTTATACTATACAGCCCCATAAGAGATTCGAATCCAGTTCTCCAGTTGACGTGGAAAAAAAAAAGCGCGTAGCAGAGAAGAGAAGAGCGATGAAGAAGCTGGCTAGAAAATGGAGAAAATCTCCTGAAGATGATCTCTCTCTCCCCACTAGAGACGATAATCGTCCTATCGACATCCAAGGTTTTGTCTCTCTTTCCATTTCTGCCTCAATTTTGTGTTTGGTTGCTGAGAAATAGATGGTAGACTAAAATAGAAGATATCAATTTTTGTTTGACGTTTTCTTATGTTTTTCCGATTTATGGTGACGCCAGTGAATCTCTGCAAGAAAAGAAAAAAATTAGAGGGAAACTTGTGTATATTGAATTCCTTTTGGACATGGAGGGAAAAAAAAAAAACAAAGAAATCGCCTTTGTTAGTTCAGAAGCAAAAAGGAGGATTTTTTCCGTCCCCTAATTTTGTAATTTTTTTGCAGAACAAGAGGAATTGGTTCGTTCGTTCGAAAGCAGCCAAGCTCAACAGAGTCGTTTATGGAGGGTATATTTGATTTACGTATTCTGTTATTTTGTGTTCCTTTTTTCAAACAGTGGACTGATTTTATTTTTTTTTTCTCTTTTTGGTAGAGTGTGTTTTCTGTGCTTCTCTTCTCTTTCGCGGGTTTTCTTGTATACTCCATCTTTCAGCAGGTTTCATCTCCATGGGAACTGGTATGATCTTCATGGATCAAGGATCTTTACTTTTACTTTCACTTTTGATGAATTACCTTATTTATGCTATATTTAGGAGTTGGAACATCGGCCAATAAATGCTTGTTTCATTAAAAGCTACAATTTGATGAAAACATTCGCTTCATTATCAATTTTGTGGCAGAACTCATATTTCATTCCTAATTTTAGGAATGATAGCTTGGTGGGCTCTATACATGAGCAAAGAAAATGTCAATCTTTACACCCCATGGTATTGATCCCGGTTAAAGGGAATGAATGCTAAACTTACTTACATACCTTGATAATTTAACATATTATAAGCCAATGATTATTTGATAATGTATAAAGTGGTGGCTACATTGAGAAGATTCTTTATTCCTGAGATTGGTAAACAGTAGAAAGAAAATTCAATTGTTTCCAAACCCATTATCTTGCCCATTACTGTTTCCTTTCCAAAACTCACTACCTTTTTCCCATTACACTTAGGTAAGCATGCGCTAGATTTTGTGGGATTTATTACTGGAGTCGGGGGTTTCTATTTATTGTTATAAAGAGTAAATAGATGGAAAAAGATCTAATGGTGAATCCTGAATAGCAAACATTCTTTTTGCTTATGGAGTTTTTATATGCATAGCTATGTATCGTACTGCAAATTCTTACCTCAAATTCTAACATAAATCTTCTCTTGTCAACAATAATAAAATTTGGATATGGTAGTATTACAATCAGAACGTCGTTATGTTTTACATGAAGATAACATATTTGCTCAATTGATCCTACTTGTTGCTCTTGTTTGATGCACAGCGTTATCATGCTTACTTCATGGAGGAGGTGGACTCTTGGACGATTATATGTGCAGGTTTTTTCTGATACTTAATTTCTATCTTTTCTCATTGATCATCAACTCATTGCACAAGGCATGTAATTTGGCAAGAAAATTTTGCAGCATTAACTGCAACTGTTCAACAAACTGTAATAAAATAGTTATGTTAGGGTATTTTACCTGTGGTCATTGACTTGACTGATTAAATTAATATATATATATATATATATATTTTATCAGATTGGGTGGCTGTTGTAGCATGTTCATTGGCCATCATAGGACTGCTTCATGACTCCAAGTGTCGCAGGCGATGGATCTGGTATTCATGCGTTATCGGCATTATACTTGCCGTTTTTTGGCTATATTACATGTTGAGGTATGCGAACTTCTCTCACAGACACCTCCATCATTTTTCAGAGAGAGAAAACAATCCATAATTCATATCAATTAATTGATTAGTTATTAACTGATATGATTTCTTGTAGAATGCCAAGGTTCCGATGGGATGTAATTTGGCTTCCGCTTGGACCGCTTAGGTACATTATAAATTTATTTGCATCTATAAGTTGTGTGTAAACTTTGGAACCATATGCACTCACATTTACAAAATGGACTTGCAGTGGTGCTGGAATCTCCTTGTATGTGGATCATCTACTCAATGAATCATCAGAAGAAATACGAAAACTTCGGGGATACATGTATGCTTTCAAGGCCAGCTAAAACTTCTTTTCAAAACCAATTTTCTTTGTCTTTCAAAGTTCGTTTGAGACAGATGACGGAACTAAATGGAAATTGAAAGCCGTTTTGAGCAGGCAAATGCAATCAACAATAGAGGAAAAGGAAATGCTGCAAAGAACACAATAGGGTGTGGCGGTGATTGCTTACACTACACTTCTTTGTGGAGGCAACATTTGTAGTCAAGACGGCTAATCGATAAATCATTTGTTTAAGAGTTTGGCTGGAACCATAAATGACAGGATTATTTTGTTCAAATTTTAACGTTGTAAAATCACTTTCTTTTTTTACTAGTTAGCTCAACATATTTTTGGAAAATTCAGTGAATGAAGAATTTGTAATCTTGGAAAATGGATTAGAGATTTAAGGCTTGTTTATCAATTCATTATGGAATGCATGGGTAAAGACATAAGAACATAGATCATTGATTTCCTCTTCCACTAGAAGTAGAATGTAGGGACCTTTTATGGTGTCAATTGTTCTTTTTAGCCCAGTTGCGATGGTATGATTCATGAGTTGAATCAGTTCCATGTCGCACGTGGCATTTTTAACGAGGATACTCGGAAATCAAGCCACTAAGCTTGGAAATAAAAATTTTATCAATGCAGTTGATAAAATTTTACTTTTAAAAATTATATAATTATTGATGCATAACAAATGAAACTCATCAAAGAGTAAACAAATAAATTTGACGTATTGATCCTT
The DNA here is from genome assembly GCA_025403435.1 of Artocarpus heterophyllus. NCBI lineage: Eukaryota > Viridiplantae > Streptophyta > Magnoliopsida > Rosales > Moraceae > Artocarpus > Artocarpus heterophyllus. Next base: position 3,751,045 of record CM046329.1, read on the forward strand.
TAATTCTTCGTTATATGTTATCCAGAGCCCACCAAATCGCCATTCTTGATCTTGTGAAGCAAATACATAATTAAATGGGAAAGGCAACACTCCTCTTTTTCCTTTCCCTGCGCTTATATCATGAAATGAAATTCATATCGCAAAATATGACCAATGCTCCAAAGCCTCGGCTTGTAAAGGACCTAATGGTAGAGCACATCCTATTTATGCAATCGTGCTAGATCTTCATGTTGAAAGCAATATTTGGGAGGACTAAGATCGGCTTCATAGCTTGTTAAAGACGTCTAACAAAATCCCATTAAACCATAGGGTGGAACCAGTGAACTCCAAAAGCAAAATTCATGATAGAAACATAATAATCCAAAAACACATGAAAAAGCCAGTCTTCACAATGTCTTGTAAAAACTCTCTAAAGCTATAGGCAAAAAGCCTAAGTAATTCGTTTTCAGCCCATTGAGGACTTGTCTACTTAAAAACAGGAAGTAATCAATCATCTTCTTCAACGACCTTGGTGCCCAATCCCTTCAATCCTTCCGCTGGGATCTCTGCAACAGTAACAAGGGAGTATAGCTCTTCCTTGGCATCCTCATCATCGTTTCTCTTGCGTGCAATGCGAACCCTAATCCTTCTGGGGACACTCCTGATACCTCTGCTCCAGATTTGCTTGTTCAGCTTCACATCCACTCTCACATCATTTGTCCCCATGGCCTTCTGGGCAAACTTCCTGATCTCCTTAATGGCATTGGGAGCCTTCTTCTTGAAAGTGCTATTTAAAAGAAGAAAAATAACAATAATAATAACAAACAAAAGTTATTTGTGTTCTTATAATAATATTACAAACTAAAAAAGATTTTGAATATAAAAAAAAAAGACCTTGGCCTATTTCATGCTAAAGTATTGAAGATCCACAATTATGATCTCAATTTACATGAGAAATATCCCGTCCCTGTAAGGCATTCAATTAAAATTCAAGACAGGAGAACCATCACTGGATTTCTACATAAAGACATCAAACCCAGAATCATCTTCCCCGTTTTACGTTATTAATCGCCACTCATCCTAGGCATCAATTTGATCAAAGATCACAACAAAAGCTCCACATTTCAATATATAAAAACACCTATGATTACAGGACTTCCAAATATATACAGCCCTAAACCATAACGTAAGAATGTGTAAAAAGAGCCAAACAGAAAACTCATCTAAAAAATGGCTTGATTCCGAGTTCATAGCAAAATAACATTATCTAAGCAAATCCATAAAAAGTCCACAACAGTTCCTAGTTACAAATGCTACTCCTTCAATCAATCCTCCTAAATCCCATTAAATACAGTATGAAATACACAATAAATGCATTAAACAACAAAAACCATGAAAACAAAAAACATAAATTAAAGAAAATATGTGAATGATTTTTTTTAAGACTTTACCATCCGTGCAAACGCTTGTGGAGGTTGATGGTGTACTCACGAGTGACCACCTCCTCCTTCCTACCCTTGGTCTTCTCCACCATTTTCTCGCTCCTCTTTCTTCCTTTCAAACTACCTGCGCCAATCACAGTCACTCCAATCGTTAAATTCAATTACCCAAAACTTGGATATGAATTTATCAAAATATTTGCCTTTTTTTTTCTTTCAAAATAATTTTGCAGCGAAGTTTTATGTTTTCGACACAATATCTAGATCCTCCAAATAAAGCAGAAACAAGGATTACGAGAACAAAAAGGTTCTTCTTCTCGTTTTTTTTTTCCTGGAATTTCTAGGCTGCCAAACAGGAGGCCGATGAGAGAGAGAGAGAGAGAGAGAGAGCAGACCTTAGGGTTAGCGGGACGCCGAAAGAGAGAGGCAGTGGAGGAAATGAGAGTTGGAACTAAAAAAGGAGCACAAAAACCCTAGCCTCTCACACACCGTCGTACGTTGTTTTCGCTAAGTGACGACGTCGTTTTTCCCGTTCAGCTCCGCTGGTAACGTAACGACATGTCGTTTTAAAGTCATCTGAGTATTAAAACGGAAGCAAAATGAGTTCTGATTTGGGAACGATACCTCGGCTTTAACATATAAAATTTTAAAATAATCGAGAGCAAAAGGTTTTAGACAAAAAAGGGTGTTCAAAAGGAAAAGACTCTAAGCCCATTCGGGGGAAAAAAAACTCTTAAGTGAAAACGACCTGTAGCTTTTAAGTAAAACGGCAACACAGTTTAAGCAATAGATGTCGTGTAATGCCGTAGAGAGAATTTGAGCCAAAAAATGACGTTGTTGTTTCATGAAAAAGTAAATGATGTGTCGTTTTTAATCAGAGTATCGACTGCAGCAAATTTTAAGATACAAACTAAAACGCTTTTTGTCACTTGGATGACAGTGAACACATCAACGATAAAAAATACGTCGTTTTCCAGCTTTATTGATACAAATAAACGTTTACAAATTTACAATACCACAACTCAAGTCTCAAATCTTGGGAGCAAAATTTACACGGAAAAGGAAAAAGTGGGTTTTTCCCTTAAACTTAAACCACACGTCGTTTTCAGTTGAACGACAAGTATTTAAGCAAGAAAGGATACGTTATTTTCCAAGGTAAACGATGCAGTAAAAGCTTATAGAACCGCACCACAAATACGCTTTCTAATTTCTCTATCATATTTTACTTTGAACATCATTTTAGGAGCAATAACTTAGATCGATCAAATTATTAAAGTGGCTTTTCTGTGTATTATTCTCACACTAGTCACTCGGTAGTCACTGCCTTTGTAAAAATAAATTCGTATATTCCTTATAGGAGAAGAAAAAAGAAAATTATAGTAAAAAATATATATATTTTTTCCAGAAGATTATTATAGAAAGCTAGCTATTCCGTACAATATAAACCAAACAAAATATACGCTGATATGCCTGCAATGTCTGTGCTCGCTTCCTCCGGAGTTACTGTCCAAAACACCTGACAAGGTATACATCAACAGAATTTTTTGAGTTTTTTTTTTTTTTAATCTTTATACTCATTTATTCAAGTTTGAAATATTTTATTACCCTTTCGAATAACGACATACAAAAGTTTCACCGTAACTGTAACCGTCTCATCCAAAGAGTAAAACTTGCAAATGGGGCTTTAGACGAAATCTTATTCATCATGCAATGGTAAGGTATTCCAATGACGATGATTTTTCATTTATTCTTCACTTTTGGTGTTTTTCTAACCCTCCTCCTGTATTCATTACTTTCTAACGGGAATTCATCGGTCATGACGTTAAGATACCTCTCATATCGAAGCATTGCTGTAAAAATCCATCCTAATTTGTGTTGTGTTAAACCTCATACTTGCTTCCCAAGTATATATATGAATCTCTGCAAGGAAAATCTCCCCTAGGATTTTCGGATACTTTGTGAATATCTCCGCAAGCTAAGAACCAAAATTGTCAGACCAGCAATACCAGCTAATATCTGCCACAACCAGTAAAACTTGTTATAGGAATAGCCAAAAAAATCTGGATAATTCAAGATCAGATTTGAGCAGAGTAAACCAAAATAGGTTGCAATCCGATACACTTGGATGCGCAGAAATGGAAAAATAGACGTGTAATTGACCTTGGCCTGTCTGCCATAAGTGGTCTGAGTGAATCGGAAAAATGATGTTAGTAATTCAAGATGGGATTTCAGGGGCATTAAAATCACAGCTGTGTACCGTTTCTTGCAAGGAAAAGGCATAATTCTTTGTAATGCTAACTGTGCTGTTGATGGTGTCAGGGAATTCCTGACTTTGGAGCGGGCTTCATCTTGAATCTGCAGTAGTTCAGATATTCATTACTCTCAAATAGACATCTACAATGACCTGATTGTTGTGTAAACAATAAAAACAATAGTTAGTGATGAAAAGGCCGAAATCTATATCAAAATTCATGTGTCAAACTGGAAGTTAACCCAGTACTTGCAGGCTACAGGCAGTAAATTATACAGCAGCCTCATATGAAAGGATATTTTTTTTTACCACACACGTTACTGTGTACCTGAAGACACTGCTTTAAAATCTGCAACCATCCAGCTAACTGGGTAAATATTAACGACCAATCTATGGGAAGCTGCTAAGCAATTAATTGAGGGAAGAAAAAATATTTTAACAGAGAAATGAGAGGAAAAGTCCCCTTCAAAGCGAGAGATAGAGAGAGATAAATAGTTGAAATAAGGGTGTGGTAGACAAGCACACTTCACTATCAACCTCAAAAGAAGCGCCAAGATCACCAGAATAGACCCTTGATTGGTAGCTGCGTAAAATCCAGTCCAGCCACCAATAATTCTCCTGAAAGATAAAAGAATCACAAAGAAACTAAGCGGCGTAGAGCTGTATTGATTTCACACATTCAGGAACTTCAATAATACTACGGATAGTTGTCAAGGACAAATGTACTAAGTTTGGAGTTCGATAATCTTGAGCTCGGGATTTCTTGGCAACCAAATGAACCAAAATTTTACAAAATCAAAATACAACTGCTTGTAAAAGAGTTTACCTGAAGGCCATTTTCATGGGCTCTTTGCTCAACTTCAAGAATAGTTGAAACATCCTCATCTGAAGGTCCTTTCTCTTGGAGACGTAAAATTTCATCCAAAGTAAGATCAACATGTTATAACTTCACACGCTAATGAGGCGATACGGCTAGAAACTTGATCATTTAAGCCAAAGCTGAGAAAATGGAAACTTTAGTACTAATGTACTACGAGGTATAAAATACCAACCAGCTTTGAGGCGATTTCTGGATCACAAGTCCTAGACCGGAAGATGAAGAAACTAGCGATTTCCTAAGAGCTGCGAAAGAGAAGCACCCAAAAGTCCTAGACCAGAAGATGAAGAAACTAGCGGCGATGAAGATCAGGATGGGCTTATATCCAATGAGTTTTATATCAGTATTGGACTCGGATTTCTAGTTGGGTTTGGGGGAGTTTGTGGCTCATTGCTCTTTAGCAAGTCATGCAGAAACGCATCTTCCCAGCTGTTGAGTGATACGGGTGACTGGCTTTTTGTGAAGACAGGAGTCAACAAGGCCAAATTACTAAGGATGATCAAAAAGTAATCTGCAAGTACACTCTACTTTTTTCTCTCTCAAAACTATACAGAAAGTAACTTGTAATGTTATTGTCTTACTTCTGAGCTTAAATGTATTGCTTTTAGACTATTTTGTTAAGTGATGTCTAAATCTCAGATCATTTAAGCTTTCTGAAGTGTTTGAAAACAAAGTTGGAACTTAGACACTGTAATATATAGGAGCTTTATATTGTAGTAAACTTATTTGGAAACAAAGTTGAAACTTAGACATTGAAATATATGAGAGTTTATATTGTCGTAAATTTTTACTTTTTAATATAGCATATGAAATGATTGTGAAGTATTAAACCAAAAACGGGAGTCATGTTGATTCTGGATATGAAAAACAGGTGTGCATTGGTCAGGCTCCAGGGGAAATGGCTGTGCTTTTTTTTTTTTAAAGAGATATCAACCGTGGAAACTTTATTAAATAAAAGATTTGCGATAGTGCATTTCAAGAAGAAAACATTCAAGTAATGAAAGATTCGTTTTCTCCAAACTGTTGTTGTCGGGGTTGCATTAAGATGAGAAGTTCTCTTTTTGGAGTTAGTTATGTTTAAAATGTCGTTTCGTGAGGTTTAATTGTCGTTTGTGAAAATGTCGTTTCTGAGCTTCACCGCTTGAAGACTTATTGTCGCTTTGTAAAGATTTTGTCGTGTGTAAAAATGCTGTTTACTGAACAAATTTTATCCTTTTCCTATTTTCTGTCGTTTGTGGTTTACAGGATATTGTCGTTTAAAAATTAAATTATCGTTTACGGGTTTAGTTTTTTGTACGAGTTGTTGTCGTTTGCTAAGCTGTTGTGGTTCGCTCTGTCTCGCGTTAGTTTCTCTCCTTGTGAGATAGGGTACAAGAACGTTCCTCTAGAACTGTCCTATTTACTAAAGTCCATTTTATAGCCACCATTCAAACAAAACCGCTTCAGGAAAATCTACCCTTTTAGTTTTGAGCTAAAAAGTTGTCCTTTTTGGCCCTCTGCATTATATCGTGGGAAAAGGCTGTTGGTCTTCCAACATTAAAATGACAACGTACATCTTGCTGCTGTCAAAATGGAGAATTTGGAAAAATAACCAGCCCAGAAGGTCAAATTATAACATTTTTCATTTCACATGGAACTTTTTGTTAGGAAATTGTGGTGCGAAGCACAAAAATGTAACAGAAGTAGAAATGAGAAAACCAAGGAAAAATAAAAACAACAAACCGTAGAAAGAATTTTACTATTGCAAGAAAGAACTACAACTGCTTCACTTCTAAATAAGAAGAGCACAATAACAAGAATCTGTCTTAGAACAGGAGAAACACTCTCTTTAACAAAGAAGAGACTATAAATATTTAAGAGAAATACCCTTGAAACTTTTACTTAAATACGAAAATACCATGTTGGTATTTTATGTACCAAAGTCTCCAATGGAGACTACAATTCACTTACTCTTCACTTACCATGTCTCCTTGATTATTTCCTTCTTATTTGGCCTCATTTCCTCTCCCTCACCCGTGACTCTCTTCCCAACCTCTCATTTATCCCTTTCTTTCTTTTTCCTCTTTTTATTTGTTTCTTTCTCTCTCTCTTACTTTCACACGTCTCTCTCTATCTCCCCGCTCTTCCTTCTCTTTTCCTTCTTCTTTCTCTTCCACTTCCTTCACGACAACCCAAAAGCAGAGAAAATCCAAGGCAAAACTCAAACATCCTTCAAGATTTCTAAGTTATTTCCTCACTAAAATTTATTAGCAAACTGATTTTTTAAAATGACTTCCAAATGATCATGTTTTACTTAGGAACAACCCTTGTGTGATCGTAATGGTCGTTCAATGAAAAACAAACAAGGTTATTTTGCTAATTTCATATTTTGAGGTAGTATTTTTTTTTTAACAAATTCTCTATTTTAGAGATGATATTTGACAATCCAGTTAGTCCTCCTTATTACTCACAAGGGTGTTTGGGAGAAAGGTTTTAATTTAGTGTTTGAACTGCACACTATAACATATAAGTGCTTTACAATACAACATATATTTTTTTTACATTATAATATGTGAAAGTTTTACACATTTTTTAGTTCAAACCACTCACTCGAACTCCTTAAAAACAAGACTTCTTTATTGGCGTGAGGCACTAATGTAATTCGGCGGGCTATAGTGGGATTCATACTCCTGCAATTGTATTAATCTTTAGATCTCTCGTCGTATGATCATTAATATCATGTAGTGATTATATCGTGCTGATGCCTAATAGCATCTGTAGGCTTTGAGAAGACTTCACTTTTGCATCACAAGTAATCATCATATTATAGAGCAATTTTATTTAACCCTATAAGATTATAACCCTCTATTAATATTACAATAAGATACAGTCTAAAAGATACACTATATACTAAATTGGGGCTATAGTTTTATAAGTAGCAGAGTCATAATCCCATAAAGATGAAAAAGATTTTTCCATATCAAATAGAAATGATATAATTATTCCCACATATAACACGATAATCCTAGTTTTATAGTATCTCTAATTTTTTTAATCCAGAAAATCAAAATCAACGACAACTTTTTCTATTTTATTTTATTTTATTTTTTGGTGGACCGGAGCATCGTCTCCTTCACGATCATGACAAACGTGAATTGCATTTCAAATTATTCCTTTCCATCGATCAAAAACAGAGGAGAAGAAAATTAAAAAGGGGTCTACAAAAAATATAGGCAGGCGGAATAGCTTCGTTATTAACTGGTGAGGTATTAACTAGAAAGGGTTGTTCTATGGCAACAATTATCTTTCCACTACCGGTAAACTGTGGTTTTGAGTTGCTGATTAAATCAACGGATAGATTTGTGAGTGTCCGCGTCAAAAGTTACAGCGTGCAACACAAAATTGCTTTTATGATTATAGACCTTTGTAACATTAATCTAAGGAAAAACAATAGTTCCCATTGATAATGAAAAGTGACGTGACCTTTGAAACATTAATCTAAGGAAAAACAATAGTTCCCATTGATAATGAAAAGTGACGTGACTTTTGAAACATTAATCTAAGGAAAAACAATAGTTCCCATTGATAATGAAAAATGACATGACCTTTGAAACATTAATCTAAGTAAAAACAATAGTTCCCATTGAGAATGAAAAATAACGGTAGACTGTAAAAATTTTCTTATGAACATATATGGAAGTAAAATAGACATCTAAGCAATGAAGTAAGTTGCTCAAAAATGTAACATCCATTAATTTTTTAACGGGTATAATTGTAGAATAATTATTAATGTAACAATTTAAACTTTGCAAAATTTTATTGCATCTAAAATTTATTCCACATTATTTATTCTACCTATATTTTTTATTTTTTTTTAATTTTTCCTACGCTTATTTGGCATATTTACTGAAAATACCTTTGAAACTTTTATTTAATTACGAAAATACCATGGCATTTTGTACACCAAAATCTCCTATGGAGACTATTCTTCACCTACCATGTCTCCTCCATTATTTCCTTCTTATTTGGCCTCATTTCCTCTCCTTCACCCGGGACTCTTTTCTCAAACCCCCATTTGTCCCTTTTTTCTTTTTCCTCTTTTTATTTGTTTCTTTCTCTCTCACTCACTTTCACACGTCTCTCTCTATCTCCCTACTCTTCCTTTTCTTTTCCTTCTTCCTTCTCTTCTACTTCCTTCACGATGACCCAAAAGCAGAAAAAAAAAAACCAAGACAAAAATCAAACATCCTTCATGATTTCCAAGTTATTTTCTCACTTAAATTTATTAGTAAACTACTTTTTAAAATGACTTCAAAATGATCAAGTTTTACTTAGGAACAACCCTCGTGTGATCGTAATGGTCGTTCAGTGAAAAACAAACAAGGTTATTTTGCTAATTTCACATTTTCAAGTAGTATTTTTTTAACAAATTCTCTAATTTAGATATGATATTTGACAATCAAGTTAGTCCTCCTTATTACTCGCAAGGGTGTTTGGGAGAAAAGTTTTCATTTAGTGTTTGAACTGCACACCGTAACATGTAAAAGCTTTATAATACAATATAATTTTCTTTACATTATAGCATATGAGAGTTTTACATTTTTTTTGTAGTTCAAACCGCTCACTCAAACTCCTTAAAAACAAGGATTTTTTATTGGCATGAGGCACTAAGGTAATTTGGTGAGCTATCATTTATTCTCTTTCTAATGTTTATTTACTTATTTGATGGAATAATACGAAACAATCTCATCTCCTTTCTAGTGTTGACTTACCTAAGAATAGGTATCTTATTTAATATAATTACTAAAATAGCTATTAAATTACAATTTCCAATTGTGGCTTAAATTATTTGAGCACATAGAGGCATTAAGTGCAAATCTAGGTATTTATTATAGAGGAAATATCAGAATATTTTCGTTGTGCTTTTTTCGAGAGGAAACAAAGTATGCAAGGCTTAAATTATAGCTCTCACTAGTTTTATGCAATAGATCTGGACTGGGTTCGTGGGACTGAAGGCAAGTGACTTTTTGTAGTACATCAGTTGGATCAAAGGTAAGAGCGCTATGCAATAGTCATAGTTCCAATTACCTTTGTAGTTGTAATTCAAAACACTTCGCAGTTTTAGGAGTGGAAGAGTACTAGGCGATATCTCAAAAATTCCAATTACCTTTGTAACTTTAATTTGAAGATTAATAAGATCCCTTGTCCTCCAAGCTGGTGTGATCAGCACCCGTGATTTTTTCCTCTTTTGGGGTTTTTGGCCACGTTAAATAATCACATCTAAAGTGTCTTTAATTTTATTATGTTTGTGGTTATATGCTCTTCTAATAATTATGCCAATTTTTTTCTAACCAAACAGATATACATGATTCTTGTTTTAAGAATCTATTTAGAAGATCATACTTCTCTTGGACTTATAGAACAAAAGAAAAGAATTCAATAAAGAGAGTTACATATATATATATCAACATAGATCTATTAACCACATTATTAGCAATATAAAATAATAATAAAAAAATCTTTTGCATCCTAGTTACCAAACGGTCGGGTCTAAATTACTTTAGACTTTTTCTGAAGTTAGCAAGATACATTGCTGTTTAAAAGATATATCACTTTAAATATGTTTTCAGAAAACCGTCATTTATTCAAAACTATGTCCATCTGCTTGTTGTCGTTTTGTAGAAATTTTTGTCGTTTATCAGTATGAGGTATTATCTTTGTAAGAAATCCATTCTAATCGCCATTATTTAAATCTATTTAGTCTTAAAAGATAATTAACATTTTCAAGACTTGTCGTCGTTATAGGATGTACTGTTGTTTACAAGAATGTGGATTCGAAATCGTTTTGCAAAACGTTTTTGATTTTCTTGTCTGGTCGTTTTTCCATTGACGTTGCTTAATATGTTTATTTTCTACCTGTTCTTGCCTTCTAGGCAACCGTTTTTATGTTATTTTCCACGTTGGTGCTCTAGCCTTAATTGAATTGACTTATTGACTTGGAAGAAAGAAAGTGCAACATTAAAATGGCAAAGAAAGGCAGCCCTCCAAAAAATGAAGCGATCCACGTTAGTGCTCTGGCCTTTATTGAATTGACTTATTGACTTGGAAGAAAGAAAGTGTAATCAGGGAATCAATCCAAAGTGCAATGGGATTCAGAATTTATTAATGATATTGAGTGGAATTAAAAATAAAAAGAAATAAACTAATATCCTTGGACAGAGAGGAATAAGTTCTTAATTTTGACTGGGATTCGGGAACCACTTTTGTGCTCTTCGTTATAAGTAGACTTTTGCGCGTGTTATCAGTTTCAGTTATTTGGAAAGGTTGATTTAAATAAATTTTAACTAAAAATATTATAGTATACGAAAATTTTATATTATAGTATATGTATATTTTTTATATTAAATACATTTTTTCTATGACATGTTAGGACTTTATACCGTAGAACTAAAAGCTTTTGTTCCAATTCAACTTGTCAAACACGTAATTGATTACTTTGGAGTTTGCAGTCCAAAGCACGCCCAACGGAAAAATATGGAACTTTCAATTGTTGGGAATAAAGGGGCCTGATAGATTAGTGACCTCTTTATCTCTCAAAGTCAGCCGAGACTTTTACAAGTCTTGATATGACTCCAAGGAAATTGCTCGGAATGCGCAGGTACCCCCTAAATGACGCAGATAGAGAAAGCAGCTGCAAATTGTGTAACCAATTTGGAGCCTCCTTTTAGTGAAAATTTCTAAGGGTTATTATCGTTATAGTACCAATATGTCTTTTAAAAAGACATAACATTGGTATTTTCAATATGTCTTTTAAAAAGACATAATATTGGTATTTTGTTGTTTAAAAATATCAAAATGATATTATGTAGTTTTTAAAAATATCATTTGATAGCTTGAGTTGTATTTTTTATGGTGAGGTTTCTTTTTTACACTTTTATTAATAAACCTCGAGTTAATTTTATAAAACTATAATAGAAAATCTAAAGTCATATACGTGGATTTATTATTTTTTTTGGTATTTTTGTATTTATTTTCTTTTATAGTTTTAACAAAATAATTTAAGGTTTATTAATAAAAATATAAATTGAAAAATTCACATTACAAAACATAGACTCAAGCTCCCAAAATGATATTTTTAAAAATTATAAGTACTGTTTTGATACTTTTACAAACAGTAGGATACCAATGTGACATTTCTTAAAGTACAAGGCATCAAAATGATGAAACCCAATTTTTAATTGTGACATCTGATCAAAATTACATTAAATTAAAAAAATAAAAAATTAGATTTGAATTAAAACAAAACTCTATCGGTAGACTATTTTTCATGCCATGACGTAAAAATCTCCAGTTACTTTTACGTGATTATTATTGGAATTTTTTTTTTCGGTAACATCTGCCAAAAATCGCTATTGCAAGACGGATCTTTCACGTTATGACAGTGCAAACATGAGAATGTCAAAACATAAAGACAACTCAATAAATAGAGCTGGACTTTGATGTTCGGCAGCTATTCCCACTCGACATACAAGTTTTAGTCCTCCTTAAAACCGAGATATACTTTTGTTTTGTTTTTTCAAAAGTGGTTCTAATTTGTTAGCAAGGTGCTCATTGACACATGATGGGTACTTTGTATTCTCAAGTATTTGTGCTTTTAATGCTTTTGGTTCACTCGAGAGATGCCAGTAGTACAGGTTCCATTTCTTCAGATGTTGGAAGTCCAGAAATTAAGAGCATAGAAGATGAGAGACGAGCACTCCTCAGGATCAAGGAGCATCTTCACAACGTCAACGACGGTGATGATCAGCACTTCTCCCTGAGAGGTAAGATCAGTCCTTCATTGCTTGAATTACGATATTTGACTCATTTAGACCTCAGCTATATTAACTTCACTTTGCATAATGGCATGTACCCATGGGTCCAACGCTTCATCGTCATCAGGAGCTGCTGGAGAGCCAAAGATGAGGTGCGTAGAAGCCGAGAGACAAGCGCTCCTCAACATCAAGCACCTTCTTAAAGGAGTATCCAACAACACTGATCCTCTTTCTTCTTGGGGGGATGAAGAGAAAAAAGGAGATTGCTGCAAGTGGCTCGGGATTCGGTGTTCCAACAAGTCCAGTAACGTGATCAGCCTCGATCTTTCTCCGTCAACTTTCGGCGGGAATTATTTTACCTTAACGGGTACGATCAGTCCTTCAGTGTTTGAGTTGCGATACCTGACTTATTTGGACCTCAGTCACATTGATTTCAGCGGAAGCCACTTCCCAAGTTCCATATGTTCCCTTAGCCAATTAAGATACCTCAATCTCTCATTCACTTTCTTGATGGGAGAAATTCCTCCTCAGATTGCAAATCTTTCGAGCCTGGAGGTTCTTGATCTTGGCTATACTAATCATTTAGTTACAACCAAAGTTCTGGAATGCGCTTCTCATCTTTCTTCTCTGAGAATCCTTAACCTGGAGGGTACCGACCTGAGCAGAGTGACCGATTGGGCGCAGAGAGTTAACCAACTTTCTAGCCTAACAAAATTGAACTTAGCTCTCTCTAGTCTTCCATATATCAGCAATCCTTCATCTCTTTCCTCTGTCAATTCGTCAACATCTCTTGCTTCCCTTGATCTTTGGGGAAATGATCTTTCTACATCCATATACCCATGGCTGTGGAACTTTAGTAATAGCCTTGTTTTTCTCGATCTCTCACTCAACCAGTTAGAAGGTTCTATTCCAGAAGCTTTGAGCAAGATGACTGCCCTGACACACCTTGATCTCAGAGGCAATAAGTTAGAGGGCTCAATAACAGAAGCTTTGGGCAAGATGATAGGCCTGACCTGCCTTGGTCTCGGTGATAATTACTTAAGTGGCTCTATCCCAGAAATTTTTGAGAACATGAGTGCCCTTGAGATCCTTGATCTTGGTGATAATATGCTGCAAGGTCAAATCCCAACATCCATTTGGAACCAAAGTAAATTACGTGTGTTGGTTATGGGTCCAAACAATCTTAGTGGCCATCTCCCTCAAACTCCTTTCCAACGATTGAAACAACTAGAAATGTTGGATATTTCTGGAAACTCTTTGGGAGGTGTCATTTCTGAAGCTGCTTTTTCACATCTTTCCAAGTTATATTATTTGGACCTGTCTTTCAACTCGTTTACTTTGGACATCAATTCCGATTGGGTTCCTCCTTTTCAGTTGCAATACATTCTTCTGAGGTCATGCAAGTTGGGCCCCCAGTTCCCCAAATGGCTTCAAACTCAGAAGAGCTATAAATTTCTTGATATTTCTAACAATGAAATCTCGGATACCATTCCCACTTGGCTTTGGTATTTGTCTACAGAGAAGGAAAAGTTTTTGAATCTTTCAAACAACAAAATCAAGGAAAAAATTGGAGACATGTCATTAGAATTCCAAGCAAATCTATGGACTTCTATTGATCTGAGTTCAAACTACTTAGAAGGTCCAGTACCCTCTTTTTTGTTCAGAGCGACTGCTACACAACTAAATCTTCAACAAAATAGATTTTCAAATCTTAATTTTTTGTGTAACGTCACTGGAGATCAGCCCTTAAACTATCTCGATGTTTCCTATAATAAGTTATCAGGGGAACTTCCTGATTGTTGGTCGCCTTTTAAAGAATTAAAGTATCTTAATTTGAGAGAGAACAATTTATCAGGAAAAATTCCTAGCTCCATTGGCTCCTTGATTGTCATCGAACAATTGATATTAGCAAACAACAAGTTTGTTGGGGAGATACCTTCAACCTTGAGAAACTGCACGTACTTGTCAATTATTGATTTTGGAGAGAACAAGTTATCAGGGCCAATTCCGACATGGATGGGGGAAAATTTACCTTCTCTTGTTATTCTCATGCTGCGATCCAATTACTTCAATGGGAGCATACCTTTACATCTATGTCATCTGGAACATCTTCAACTACTTGACTTATCATTAAATGACATCTCAGGGAGGATACCAACGTGTTTTCATAATTTTACTGCAATGAAATTAAGTGGGAGCAACATTACATTGAACATGATTGACCTAAGTAGTTTTTATTTTGCTTCGGTTCGCCCATATACAGGCACAGTACTACTGGTAGGGACCGATTACATATTAACAGATATCAAGGTACAAATTGAATGGAAAGGAAAACTGAGGGAATTCAAAAGTACACTATCCCTCGTGAAAAGCATTGATCTGTCAAGCAATAAGCTGATGGGAGAAATCCCAAAAGAAATGGCTGACCTTGTTGAGTTAATTTCTCTGAACTTATCAAGAAACAATTTGAGTGGACATATCCCTTCAAAGATTGGTCGGCTGAGATCTTTAGAAGTTCTTGATTTGTCAAGGAACCACCTTGTTGGTCAGATTCCATCAAGCCTCGCTCAGGTCTATTGTCTAAGTGCATTAAACGTGTCAAACAACAATTTGTCGGGAAAGATTCCAACCGGCACTCAACTCCAGAGTTTTCCCAATGCATACATGGGAAATGATGAGCTCTGTGGAGACCCACTTCCGAAGAAATGTCCAGATGAAGAACATGAAAGTACTGGTTCTCAAGCTATAGATGAAGAAGCTAATGAGCCTTTAGAACGGGGATTTTACATTAGCATGGCACTTGGATTCATAGTTGGATTTTGGGGAGTCTGCGGTGCATTAATCTTCCACAAGACTTTCAGATACTCATATTTCAAGCTCTTAAATGACGCAGGAGATTGGTTGTGCGTAATGGCTGCAATACACAAGGCCAAATTACTCAGAATGATCAAAAGCTAAAAGGTTAGTACTTATTCTATCTTAGAAGTTTGAACAAAGTGATTTAGAAATACATTATTACTATATACTAATTCAATTTTGTGCTGCATTTTCTGCATTTGTTCGTGATTTTGCACTGCGTTATCCTTCAAAGGCGTCATCGCTTCCTTCCAAGAGGAGTGCAAGCTTTCTGTATGTTTATCAATATATGCAATTAGAGCTAAAGCGTGTGATAGTGGCAGTGGTGTTTTTCCTTCAAGTGTGCTACTTAATAGGTACTTTCTTCTAGTAAATGAATTGTAATGTTATTTATGTATTCTGTTTACTATTTTTAAGTTGTAGTGGTCAAGATTTCAAATTTATTAGATTGAGCAGTATAGTATGTTGGTCCAAAATTGCGTTTTTCCCATCCAATGTTCCATGAAGTAATGGTTCTCAAATACTAGTAGAAAGGGAAAAATTAGAACGGAAAAGGCATTGTTTTGCAAACAGGATCAATAAATGGTTTCACTATTTTTCTTGTGAAAATGCTATAAGAGCCTCCTTCATTTTTTTATTATTAAAAAAGGAAGTGTTGCGAAATTAATGGGATAGAAACAAAGAACAAAAAATACAGATAATTTACGTGGAAACCCAAAACGGGAAAAACTACGGGCAGAAAAGAAGAAAATCACTAAACTTGTGAAGATTACAACGGAGGCGCTAAGAAGGCTCAAAATTTGCTAATAATTAAGCCCTAACGCAATACATTATATATATATATAGGTATAGGCAAAACCCTATAGGCCCAAAAACATAAACTAAACGGCCCAACAACAACGGTCTGTACCGTGGGAGCGGAGCCCCCGCACCCCCGGCGAGATCAGTGATGGGCTACTATATCGGGCCTATCGGCCCAATCCCTCCGCTACCACCACAAATCTCATGAAAAATCTCACTTGTATTTTCCATCACAATTTGTCGTACTGTGAGCTTTTCGGGTCAAATCAGACTAAATTTGAGTCATCATACTCTAACAGGAAACTTAAAGTGCCAAGAAGCTAACGGTGATTAAAGAAAAAAGGTCTAAACCTGACTAATCTGTGAACGCGAACTACATCAGGCTAGTGGTAAAAGTGATACACAACTGTAAAAAAGAGCAATAAATTCTGTTCATCACCCTGCTGATTAGTTTTCTTTTGGGTGAGATAGTAAAACAACTCCCATTTGGATCAATATTGATCTTTTTATAAGAAAATTAGTATAGTACAAAATTACAAATCTTTACTAAACATGAATAAATTGGGTTTTTATTCCTGTCCAAATATGTGCTTTTGTGCGTGTGTGTGGGTTGCGTCCGTATAAGTGTTAATACGGCTCTATATCAATTTGTAAGTTTAGTAATCTGTGATTTTCCAAACTTGAAAAAGTCATGTTTCGGAACCCACGTTTTTGAGTGAAAAGAAAAAATTGAGGGATTAATGTGGTGTTGGGCGATGTAACTTAGAACTAAAACTTTTGGTTACTGTAATACAAAGCTTTCACATACTATAGTGTCAAGAAAAAGTGTGTTACAATGAAAAACTCTTATATATTACAGTGTTTTTAACCAAAATTAGTTTAAACCATTGGTTCTAACTAATATTCTCAAAAAGCCTTATAAATTGTCCATGGAACCCAAAAAATTGGGCAGAGAGAGAATTTTTTAAAAAAAAATAGGGAAAAATTCTAATGAAAGAGGGTGGATTTTATTTTCTCATAAATGCAGAATTTTCCTAGCATTCCTCATTCTCTCTCACTTCCACCCTCCCCACCCAACACTCTTATACCCTCTTATAATCTCATTATTTCCTTGTTTTTTTTTCCTATCCTCATTCTCTCCACTTTGTCTATTCTCATTTTCTCTGCCCTTTACTCTTCACTTATTCTCCCGTTACTTTTTCTCTCCGTATTCTCTCTCATTATCACTCTACCTAGCCACGCCCCGCCTAGGTCCAGCAATTTAGGTCATGACATAACAACACAACACAAACTCGACGCAAAAAAATGCAGGTTAAGGTTGATAAAATTAGGTGCAGGTCGAAATTAGGTCGAACCCGTTTGACACGAAAAAATGGGTTAATGAGACAATTGGCTCAATTACATTTATTAAATTGAAATGTAATTCTAATTTGTAAAAATTCTACAAATGTCTTGTAATGATATCATTAAAATGATTTACATGTAATTATATAATGCAATATTTAGTATCTTTAAGGCAATTACTATATCTAAGGATATTTTTAAAATATTTTAAATATTATGTTAGATTTTAATTTAATAATAATAATTTAGGTCAGTATTGTAATTTTCTTCGAAAAAATTTTCAGTCATGTTCAGGTCCAGCCCGTTAACCTGATTTCAACGCGCTGCACCTATTTATTGTAAATCTGTTGCTTATATATCATCTTTTTTTCAACAAAAGCTCAAAAGAAAAGGCCTGGCCCAAGCGTTTATTTCAAAGGTACTTGAAGTCCAACACGACTTCCTGAGGAAACCTAGCTAAAAGGACTCCCATGTAAAAACAAAACTCTTAGCAGCTCATCTACTTTTCCAGCCGCTATTCATCTTTAGCTCTTTCTTCATCTTCATCTTTCATTTTTATGTCGCTCCTCCCCAGCGTCCTCTTTGGCATCCTCTCTGGCATTCGCAACATTGACCTCGCCCATAGCTCCTCCTTCGTCGTCTACTCTTGCTTCTTCTTTTTTTTTTCCGTCTTCGGTGATTGCTTTGCCGCAATCTCCTCTTCGCCTCCCCCAGCCACCTACTCCTTTTATGCTGCTAGTGTCGCCGTTTTGGTTATTAGAACTGCAGATCATTTTTTTATGTAATTTTTTTTTCTTTGAATGGATTGTCATTTCGCTTATGCTTTGAGAAGTAAAGATATGTTTTGTTCTATTTATTTATGCCAACGAAATTTTTGAGTAGATGTTCAAATTTAATAGAGGCGGGTTGCACAGATCGTGTCGTGCCAACCCGCCAACACAATAGGTCGTGTTCAGGTTTGCAATTTTTTGACTCATCAGGTTACAGATCATGTCCATGTTGACGTGTTTGTTGTTTAAACAAAGGCATGTTGACAAAAATTGCCGGCCCTAGCCCAACCCCAACCACAATCTTGAGCAAGACCCTAACCGCTAACCTAGGCCAACCCTAACCCAAACCCCCCAAACACTACCTCAATTAATTTGACTTTGAGCTTTGCAATGTAAAAAGAACAATAATTGAATCAGTGTCATGTTTTTACCATAGAAAGGATCAGCATATTAACAAAGCATTCAAGAGCCGGCAGACAAGACACAAGTAAAATTAATCAAGGGCACCATTCTGTTAGGTAGAAGTTATGAGCAAGAATTTGTTCAGCAACCAAGTTTTTGAAAAACCAAAGACACAATTTCACAAAGTTACAAGATCTAAAGAAACTTAAATGTCCTGATCAATTTTTTTGTTAAAAGATAAACCAAAAGGAACCATATAGGGTCCTTCAACTGGTCTGGGCTTCTGAGTTTGAATGAAAAGCATAAAAATTGCATTTAGCTTCTAGAAATCAGTGAGAAGTCACCCCAAATATTCTAAATGAAGAAAGCTCAATCATTTACAAACATGCCTCTGGAATACAAATTTTCAGAGATGCACCATTACCACCTCGCAAGATGCCATATCAGCAAAACAAGAGCCACGGTTTGGCACATTGCTAAGGCATGATTATACGCTATGTCGAGATACTTTCTCAGCTACTAACTTGATCTGTTCCACTCTCTCATCAACCAACCTCTGGAGCTGCTCTTGCTGACTTGCTTGGTTTTCATCTACTATTTGAACGTTTGAGTTGGTAGACTGTGATCGTAAAATGACAAATGACATCTCATCATCATATTCACTCGGCACTTGCTTCCCATCAGTACCAGAATGTTTCCCAATTATGTCTTCTTTCATACGGTTTGAAATAATTGCCACACAATCCTCCAGGAACTTATCAACAGGATCAAGGCCAAAAAAGATCAAAACCTCCCAACACTGTAGAAACTGTTTCTTCCTCAACAGCAGCTGCGGGTGGCATGAGGCGAGGGATCTGGGCTTTCTTTAACACTTTTCCTTGGTTCAGATGCAAAATAGCTTCATCAACTGCTTGCTGGATAGGTTCAAAAACAAGCAAGCGTGGTATGTCGATGCAAATGCGAACATGTTGCAAGTAATCCAACGGTTCTTCAATTGTCAGATCATAGACATCTTCAGAAATTGCAACACCATTGAGCACCTTGAGAAGGCATCTTCCATAGCCCTTTTGCTGGTAAGGTGGCAACACCAATATCTGCCATTTGCCGAAATCCTCATGAAAATGCGAAAAGAGAAATACAAGATGCTACTAGCAATTGCTTCCATGAAAGCACAACTTTACTATGCAATGACAAGAAATATCTGAACCTGACTGATCCGCAAATGAGAACTGTCAGGATAATGGTAGAAACGATAAATGGCTGCAAAACCAAGCAATAAACTCTGCACATCCCCTGCTCGTTGCTTTTCTTTTGGATCAGGAGATACAGCTCCCAACTGGAATCGGTAACATCAATTGGACTGCTTCCTACAAAAAACAGTTAAAAACCTCTTAACTAAAGTTGGAAGGAGAAATAAAGAACTCAATGCCTACATTGCATTTGCGGGTAAAGAGTTAGATTACCATGGGCAAGAAGAAGAACAAGAGGAATTAAGTGGCCATAAAGGGGTCCAGCAGCTGTTTTTCCAATCACCATACGCACAACCTGTGCAGCAGGATAGTGCATGAGCTTTAGCACTTTATTTCAAGTCACTCCTCACACGGATATGAAGAGAGATGAAATAAATAATCATTGATCATCAGACATGAAAATAGGAACTACGAGATATCTAAAAACTATCATCCTTGTCATAATTTCAAAACACAATATTAAATTTCAAACACCTCCAAATTAGAAGTAGTTGCTTCTAAATGATTATCAGAACCTCCCACAAGTCCATTGGAGGTTTTGTTTGGCAAAACCTCACCACCACAGACAATGGATCTGAAAAATAGACAAACGAAAAGGATACCAAAGAGTAATTAAATAATTCTAGTTAAGAAAAGATTCTGTGAAACTCATAATTCTTGAGGTCTGTATGATAAAATGATGTAGCACCTGATAAATTCACTTTGAGTTGAGAAGGTTTGAAGGAACTCTTCTTTTCTCTCAACAAGGGTATCAGCGAAAATATTCTGTAGAACAGGGATAATCAATCACCAGATCCGTGGACATAGGAAACTATAGTAAAACTTTAAAAGGAAAAGCTAATTCAGACCCTAAGAGCAGTCTTCAAGTTCGTGATCCCTTTGCCTCCCTAAGAACAGTTCCCAACAGCAACCAATGAAAGAAAGTGTCAGAGAAAGCTCGGAAAAACAGAGTTGTTAATACTCAAACATTACCAGCAAGATGAAAGTCTCAACTTACATCGGATGTGCTTTGGAATGAAATATCCGCATATGCATGAAACGATATACTGCTGACCCATACGGTAATCTGCAAATGTCGTTTCTTGAGATTTAATTGTCGTTTGTGAAAATGTTGTTTCTGAGCTTCACCGCTTGAAGACTTATTGTCGCTTTGTGAAGATATTGTCCTGTGTAAAAATGCCGTTTACTAAACAAATTTTATCCTTTTCCTATTTTCTGTCGTTTGTCGTTTACAGGATATTGTCGTTTAAAAATTAAATTATTGTTTCCGGGTTCAGTTTTTTGTACGAGATGTTGTCGTTTGCTAAGCTATTGTGGTTCGCTCTGTCTCGCGTTAGTTTCTCTCCTTGTGAGATAGGGTACAAGAACGTTCCTCTAGAACTGTCCTATTTACTAGAGTCCATTTTATAGCCACCATTCAAACAAAACCGCTTCAGGAAAATCTACCCTTTTAGTTTTGAGCTAAAAAGTTGTCCTTTTTGGGCCTCTGCATTATATCGTGGGAAAAGGTTGTTGGTCTTCCAACATTAAAATGACAACGTAGATCTTGCTGCTGTCAAAATGGAGAATTTGGAAAAATAACCTGCCCAGAAGGTCAAATTATAACATTTTTCATTTCACATGGAACTTTTTGTTAGGAAATTGTGGTGCGAAGCACAAAAATGTAACAGAAGTAGAAATGAGAAAACCAAGGAAAAATAAAAACAACAAACCGTAGAAAGAATTTTACTATTGCAAGAAAGAACTACAACTGCTTCACTTCTAAATAAGAAGAGCACAATAACAAGAATCTGTCTTAGAACAGGAGAAACACTCTCTTTAACAAAGAAGAGACTATAAATATTTAAGAGAAATACCCTTGAAACTTTTACTTAATTACGAAAATACCATGTTGGTATTTTATGTACCAAAGTCTCCAATGGAGACTACAATTCACTTACTCTTCACTTACCATGTCTCCTTCATTATTTCCTTCTTATTTGGCCTCATTTCCTCTCCCTCACCCGTGACTCTCTTCCCAACCTCTCATTTATCCCTTTCTTTCTTTTTCCTTTTTTTATTTGTTTCTTTCTCTCTCTCTCTTACTTTCACACGTCTCTCTCTATCTCCCCGCTCTTCCTTTTCTTTTCCTTCTTCTTTCTCTTCTATTTCCTTCACGGCAACCCAAAAGCAGAGAAAATCCAAGGCAAAACTTAAACATCCTTCAAGATTTATAAGTTATTTCCTCACTAAAATTTGTTAGCAAACTGATTTTTTAAAATGACTTCCAAATGATCATGTTTTACTTAGGAACAACCCTTGTGTGATCGTAATGGTCGTTCAATGAAAAACAAACAAGGTTATTTTGCTAATTTCATATTTTGAGGTAGCATTTTTTTTTTAACAAATTCTCTATTTTAGATATGATATTTGACAATCCAGTTAGTCCTCCTTATTACTCACAAGGGTGTTTGGGAGAAAGGTTTTAATTTAGTGTTTGAACTGCACACTATAACATATAAATGCTTTACAATACAACATATATATTTTTTTACTTTAAAATATGTGAAAATTTTACACATTTTTGTAGTTCAAACCACTCACTCGAACTCCTTAAAAACAAGATTTCTTTATTGTCGTGAGGCACTAATGTAATTCGGTGGGCTATAGTGGGATTCATACTCCTGCAATTGTATTAATCTTTAGATCTCTCGTCGTATGATCATCAATATCATACTCCTGCAATTGTATTAATCTTTAGATCTCTCGTCGTATGATCATCAATATCATGTAGTGATTATATCGTGCTGATGCCTAATAGCATCTGTAGGCTTTGAGAAGACTTCACTTTTGCATCACAAGTAATCATCATATCATAGAGCAATTTTATTTAATCCTATCAGATTATAACCCTCTATTAATATAACAATAAGATACAGTCTAAAAGGTACACTACATACTAAATTGGGGCTATAGTTTTATAAGTAGCAGAGTCATAATGCCATAAAGATGAAAAAGATTTTTCCATATCAAATAGAAATGATATAATTATTCCCACATATAACACGATAATCCTAGTTTTATAGTATCTCTAATTTTTTTAATCCAGAAAATCAAAATCAACGACAACTTTTTGTATTTTATTTTATTTTATTTTTTGGTGGACCGGAGTCCTTCAACCGCGTCTTTTTTCCTCGTCTCCTTCACGATCATGACAAACGTGAATTGCATTTCAAATTATTCCTTTCCATCGATCAAAAACAGAGGAGAAGAAAATTAAAAAGGGGTCTACAAAAAATATAGGCAGGCGGAATAGCTTCGTTATTAACTGGTGAGGCATTAACTAGAAAGGGTTGTTCTATGGCAACAATTATCTTTCCACTACCGGTAAACTGTGGCTTTGAGTTGCTGATTAAATCAACGGATAGATTTGTGAGTGTCCGCGTCAAAAGTTACAGCGTGCAACACAAAATTGCTTTTATGATTATAGACCTTTGTAACATTAATCTAAGGAAAAACAATAGTTCCCATTGATAACGAAAAGTGACGTGACCTTTGAAACATTAATCTAAGGAAAAACAATAGTTCCCATTGATAATGAAAAATGACATGGCCTTTGAAACATTAATCTAAGTAAAAACAATAGTTCCCATTGACAATGAAAAATAACTGTAGACTGTAAAAATTTTCTTATGAACATATATGGAAGTAAAATAGACATCTAAGCAATGAAGTAAGTTGATCAAAAGATGTAACATCCGTTAATTTTTTAACGAGTATAATTGTAGAATAATTATTAATGTAACAATTTAAACTTTGCAAATTTTTATTGCATCTAAAATTTATTCCACATTATTTATTCTACCTATATATATATATTTTTTAATTTTTCCTACACTTATTTGACATATTTACTGAAAATACCTTTAAAATTTTTATTTAATTACGAAAATACCATGGCATTTTGTACACCAAAATCTCCTATGGAGACTATTCTTCACCTACTCTTCACCTACCACGTCTCCTCCATTATTTCCTTCTTATTTGGCCTCATTTCCTCTCCTTCATCCGGGACTCTTTTCTCAAATCCCCATTTGTCCCTTTTTTCTTTTTCGTTTCTTTCTCTCTCACTCACTTTCACACGTCTCTCTCTATCTCCCTACTCTTCCTTTTCTTTTCCTTCTTCCTTCTCTTCTACTTCCTTCACGATGACCCAAAAGCAGAAAAAAAACCAAGACAAAAATCAAAGATCCTTCATGATTTCCAAGTTATTTTCTCACTTAAATTTATTAGTAAACTACTTTTTAAAATGACTTCAAAATGATCAAGTTTTACTTAGGAACAACCCTCGTGTGATCGTAATGGTCGTTCAGTGTAAAACAAACAAGGTTATTTTGCTAATTTCACATTTTCAAGTAGTATTTTTTTAACAAATTCTCTAATTTAGATATGATATTTGACAATCAAGTTAGTCCTCCTTATTACTCACAAGGGTGTTTGGGAGAAAAGTTTTCATTTAGTGTTTGAACTGCACACCGTAACATGTAAAAGCTTTATAATACAATATAATTTTCTTTACATTATAGCATATGAGAGTTTTACATTTTTTTTGTAGTTCAAACCGCTCACTCAAACTCCTTAAAAACAAGGATTCTTTATTGGCATGAGGCACTAAGGTAATTTGGTGAGCTATCATTTATTCTCTTTCTAATGTTTACTTACTTATTTGATGGAATAATACGAAACAATCTCATCTCCTTTCTAGTGTTGACTTACCTAAAAATAGGTATCTTATTTAATATAATTACTAAAATAGCTATTAAATGATAATTTCCAATTGTGGCTTAAATTATTTGAGCACATAGAGGCATTAAGTGCAAATCTAGGTATTTATTATAGAGGAAATATCAGAATATTTTCGTTGTGCTTTTTTCGAGAGGAAACAAAGTATGCAAGGCTTAAATTATAGCTCTCACTAGTTTTATGCAATAGATGGACTGGGTTCGTGGGACTGAAGGCAAGTGACTTTTTGTAGTGCATCAGTTGGATCAAAGGTAAGAGCGCTAAGCAATAGTCATAGTTCCAATTACCTTTGTAGTTGTAATTCAAAACACTTCGCAGTTTTAGGAGTGGAAGAGTACTAGGCGATATCTCAAAAATTCCAATTACCTTTGTAACTTTAATTCGAAGATTAATAAGATCCCTCGTCCTTCAGGCTAGTGTGATCAACACCCGTGGTTTTTTCCCCTTTTGAGGTTTTTGGCCACATTAAATAATCACATCTAAAGTGTCTTTAATTTTATTATGTTTGTGGTTATATGCTCTTCTAATAATTATGCCAATTTTTTTCTAACCAAACAGATACACATGATTCTTGTTTTAAGAATCTATTTGGAAGATCATACTTCTCTTGGACTTCTAGAACAAAAGAAAAGAATTCAATAAAGAGAGTTACATATATATATATATCAACATAGATCTATTAACCACATTATTAGCAAAAAAAAAAAAAATCTTTCGCGTCCTAGTTACCAAACGGCCGGGTCTAAATTACTTTAGACTTTTTCTGAAGTTAGCAAGATACATTGCTGTTTAAAAGATATTTCACTTTAAATATGTTTTCAGAAAACCGTCATTTATTCAAAACTATGTCCATCTGCTTGTTGTCGTTTTGTAGAAATTTTTGTCGTTTATCAGTATGAGGTATTATCTTTGTAAGAAATCCATTCTAATCGCCATTATTTAAATCTATTTAGTCTTTAAAGGTTATTACCATTTTCAAGACTTGTCGTCGTTATAGGATGTATTGTTGTTTACAAGAATGTGGATTCGAAATCGTTTTGCAAAACGTTTTTGATTTTCTTGTCTGGTCGTTTTTCCATTGACGTTGCTTAATATGTTTATTTTCTACATGTTCTTGCCTTCTAGGCAACCGTTTTTATGTTATTTTCCACGTTGGTGCTCTAGCCTTAATTGAATTGACTTATTGACTTGGAAGAAAGAAAGTGCAACATTAAAATGGCAAAGAAAGGCAGCCCTCCAAAAAATGAAGCGATCCACGTTAGTGCTCTGGCCTTTATTGAATTGACTTATTGACTTGGAAGAAAGAAAGTGTAATCAGGGAATCAATCCAAAGTGCAATGGGATTCAGAATTTGTTAATGATATTGAGTGGAATTAAAAATAAAAAGAAATAAACTAATATCCTTGGACAGAGAGGAATAAGTTCTTAATTTTGACTGGGATTCGGGAACCACTTTTGTGCTCTTCGTTATAAGTAGACTTTTGCGCGTGTTATCAGTTTCAGTTATTTGGAAAGGTTGATTTAAATAAATTTCAACTAAAAATATTATAGTATACGAAAATTTTATATTATAATACATATATTTTATATTAAATATATTTTTTCTATGACATGTTAGAACTTTATACGGTAAAACTAAAAGCTTTCGTTCTAATTCAACTTGTCAAACACGTAATTGATTACTTTGGAGTTTGCAGTCCAAAGCACGCCCAACGGAAAAATATGGAACTTTCAATTGTTGGGAATAAAGGGGCCTGATAGATTAGTGACCTCTTTATCTCTCAAAGTCAGCCGAGACTTTTACAAGTCTTGATATGACTCCAAGGAAATTGCTCGGAATGCGCAGGTACCCCCTAAATGACGCAGATAGAGAAAGCAGCTGCAAATTGTGTAACCAATTTGGAGCCTTCTTTTTATTGAAAATTTCTAAGGGTTATTATCGTTATAGTACCAATATGTCTTTTAAAAAGATATAACATTGGTATTTTCAATATGGCTTTTAAAAAGACATAACATTGGTATTTTGTTGTTTAAAAATATCAAAATGATATTATGTAGTTTTTAAAATATCATTTGATAGCTTGAGTTGTATTTTTTATGGTGAGGTTTCTTTTTTACACTTTTATTAATAAACCTCGAGTTAATTTTATAAAACTATAATAGAAAATCTAAAGTCATATATGTGGATTTATTATTTTTTTTGGTATTTTTGTATTTATTTTCTTTTATAGTTTTAACAAAATAATTTGAGGTTTATTAATAAAAATATAAATTAAAAATTTCACATTACAAAACATAGACTCAAGCTCCCAAAATTATATTTTTAAAAATTATAAGTACTGTTTTGATATTTTTACAAACAGTAGGATACCAATGTGATATTTCTTAAAGTACAAGGCATCAAAATGATGATAACCCAATTTTTAATTGTGACATCTGATCAAAATTACATTAAAATAAAAAAAAATAAAAAATTAGATTTGAATTAAAACAAAACTCTATCGGTAGACTATTTTTCATGGCATGACGTAAAAATCTCCAGTTACTTTTACGTGATTATTATTGGATTTTTTTTTTTCCGTAACATCTGCCAAAAATCGCTATTGCAAGACGGATCTTTCACGTTATGACAGTGCAAACATGAGAATGTCAAAACATAAAGACAACTCAATAAATAGAGCTGGACTTTGATGTTCGGCAGCTATTCCCACTCGAAATACAAGTTTTAGTCCTCCTTAAAACGAGATATACTTTTGTTTTGTTTTTTTAAAAGTGGTTCTAATTTGTTAGCAAGGTGCTCAT
Organism: Artocarpus heterophyllus; assembly: GCA_025403435.1. NCBI lineage: Eukaryota > Viridiplantae > Streptophyta > Magnoliopsida > Rosales > Moraceae > Artocarpus > Artocarpus heterophyllus. Next base: position 3,778,391 of record CM046329.1, read on the forward strand.
TGACACATGATGGGTACTTTGTATTCTCAAGTATTTGTGCTTTTAATGCTTTTGGTTCACTCGAGATATGCCAGTGGCACTGGTTCCACTTCTTCAGGTGTTGGAACTCCAGAAATTAAGCGCATAGAAGATGACAGACGAGCACTTCTCAGGATCAAGGAGCATCTTCACAACGTCAACGACGGTGATGATCAGTACTTCTCCCCGAGAGGTAAGATCAGTCCTTCATTGCTTGAATTACGATATGTGACTCATTTAGACCTCAGCTATATTAACTTCACTTTGCATAATGACATGTACCCATGGGTCCAACGCTTCATCGTCATCAGGAGCTGCTGGAGAGCCAAAGATGAGGTGCGTAGAAGCCGAGAGACAAGCACTCCTCAACATCAAGGACCTTCTTAAAGGAGAATCCAACAACACTGATCCTCTTTCTTCTTGGGGGGATGAAGAGAAAAAAGGAGATTGCTGCAAGTGGCTCGGGATTCGGTGTTCCAACAAGTCCAGTAACGTGATCAGCCTCGATCTTTCTCCGTCAACTTTCGGCGGGAATTATTTTACCTTAACGGGTACGATCAGTCCTTCATTGTTTGAGTTGCGATACCTGACTTATTTGGACCTCAGTCACATTGACTTCAGCGGAAGCCACTTCCCAAGTTCCATATGTTCCCTTAGCCATTTAAGATACCTCAATCTCTCACGCACTTCCTTGATGGGAGAAATTCCTTCTCAGATAGCAAATCTTTCGAGCCTCAAAGTTCTTGATCTTGGCTATACTAATTTAGTTACAGCCGAAGTTCTGGAATGTGCTTCTCATCTTTCTTCTCTGAGAATCCTTAACCTGGAGGATACCGACCTGAGCAGAGTGACTGATTGGGTGCAGAGAGTTAACCAACTTTCTAGCCTAACAGAATTGAACTTAGCTCTCTCTAGTCTTCCATATATCAGCAATCCTTCATCTCTTTCCTCTGTCAATTCGTCAACATCTCTTGCTTTCCTTGATCTTCAGGGAAATGATCTTTCTACTTCTATATACCCATGGCTGTGGAACTTTAGTAATAGCCTTGTTTATCTCGATCTCTCAAGTAACCAGCTAGAAGGTTCTATTCCAGAAGCTTTGAGCAAGATGACTGCCCTGAAATGTCTTAATCTCGAAGGCAATAAGTTAGAGGGTTCAATAACAGAAGCTTTAGGCAAGATGGTAGGCCTGGCCTACCTTGATCTCAGTGACAATTACTTAAGTGACTCTGTCCCAGAAATTTTTGAGAACATGAGGGCCCTTGAGATCCTTGATCTTGGTAATAATATGCTGCAAGGTCAAATCCCAACATCCATTTGGAACCAAAGTAAATTACGTGTGTTGGTTATGGGTCCAAACAATCTTAGCGGCCATCTCCCTCAAACTCCTTTCCAACGATTGAAACAACTAGAAATGTTGGATATTTCTGGAAACTCTTTGGGAGGTGTCATTTCTGAAGCTGCTTTTTCACATCTTTCCAAGTTATATTATTTGGACCTGTCTTTCAACTCGTTTACTTTGGACATCAATTCCGATTGGGTTCCTCCTTTTCAGTTGCAATACATTCTTCTGAGGTCATGCAAGTTGGGCCCCCAGTTCCCTAAATGGCTTCAAACTCAGAAGAGCTATATATTTCTTGATATTTCCAACTCTGAAATCTCGGATACCATTCCTAATTGGCTTTGGTATTCGTCTACAGAGAAGGAAAAATATTTGAATCTTTCGAACAACAAGATCAAGGAAAAAATTGGAGACATGTCATTAGAATTCCAAGCTAGTCGATGGATTTCTATTGATCTGAGTTCAAACCACTTAGAAGGTCCAATACCCTCTTTTTTGTTCAGAGGGACTGCTACACAACTAAATCTTCAACAAAATAGATTTTCAAATCTTAATTTTTTGTGTAACGTCACTGGAGATCAGTCCTTAAGCTATCTCGATGTTTCCTATAATAGGTTATCCGGGGAACTTCCTGATTGTTGGTCGCCTTTTAAAGAATTAAAGTATCTTAATTTGAGAGAGAACAATTTATCAGGAAAAATTCCTAGCTCCATTGGCTCCTTGATTGTCATCGAACAATTGATATTAGCAAACAACAAGTTTGCTGGGGAGATACCTTCAACCTTAAGAAACTGCACGTACTTGTCAATTATTGATTTTGGAGAGAACAAGTTATCAGGGCCAATTCCGACATGGATGGGGGAAAATTTACCTTTTCTTGTTATTCTCATGCTGCGATCCAATTACTTCAATGGGAGCATACCTTTACATCTATGTCATCTGGAACATCTTCAACTACTTGACTTATCATTAAATGACATCTCAGGGAGGATACCAACGTGTTTTCATAATTTTACTGCAATGAAATTAAGTGGGAGCAACATTACATTGAACATGATTCACCTGACTAATTTTCTTTTTCTTTCTGTGCGCCCATCTGGAGGCACAGTAGTAGTGGAAGGGATCGATTCTATATCAACAGATATCAAGCTACAAATTGAATGGAAAGGAAAACTGAGGGAATTCAAAAGTACACTATCCCTCGTGAAAAGCATTGATCTGTCAAGCAATCAACTGATTGGGGAAATTCCAAGAGAGATATCTCAGCTTTCTGGATTAGTTTCTCTGAACTTGTCAAGAAATAACTTAAGTGGACAAATCCCTCCAGAGATTGGTTTGTTGAAATCCTTAGATATTCTTGATTTGTCAAGCAACCACCTTATTGGTAAAATCCCCTTAAACCTCACTCAGATAGACCGTCTAAATGCATTGGACTTGTCAAACAACAATTTGTCTGGAAAGATTCCAACCGGCACTCAACTCCAGAGTTTTCCCAATGCATACATGGGAAATGATGAGCTCTGTGGAGACCCACTTCCGAAGAAATGTCCAGATGAAGAACATGAAAGTACTGGTTCTCAAGCTATAGATGAAGAAGCTAATGGGCCTTTAGAACGGGGATTTTACATTAGCATGGCACTTGGATTCATAGTTGGATTTTGGGGAGTCTGCGGTGCATTAATCTTCCACAAGACTTTCAGATACTCATATTTCAAGCTCTTAAATGACGCAGGAGATTGGTTGTGCGTAATGGCCGCAATACACAAGGCCAAATTACTCAGAATGATCAAAAGCTAAAAGGTTAGTACTTATTCTATCTTAGAAGTTTGAACAAAGTGATTTAGAAATACATTATTACTATATACTAAATCAATTTTGTGCTGCATTTTCTGCATTTGTTCGTGATTTTGCACTGCGTTACCCTTCAAAGGCGTCACCGCTTCCTTCCAAGAGGAGTGCAAGCTTTCTGTATGTATATCAATATATGCAATTAGAGCTAAAGAGTGTGATAGTGGCAGTGGTGTTTTTCCTTCAAGTGTGCTACTTAATAGGTACTTTCTTCTAGTAAATGAATTGTAATGTTATTTATGTATTCTGTTTACTATTTTTAAGTTGTAGTGGTCAAGATTTCAAATTTATTAGATTGAGAAGTATAGTATGTTGGTCCAAAATTGCGTTTTTCCCATCCAATGTTCCATGAAGTAATGGTTCTCAAATACTAGTAGAAAGGGAAAAATTAGAACGGAAAAGGCATTGTTTTGCAAACAGGATCAATAAATGGTTTCACTATTTTTCTTGTGAAAATGCTATAAGAGCCTCCTTCATTTTTTTATTATTAAAAAAGAAAGTGTTGCGAAATTAATGGGATAGAAACAAAGAATAAAAAATACAGATAATTTACGTGAAAACCCAAAACGGGAAAAACCACAGGCAGAGAAGAAGAAAATCACTAAACTCGTGAAGATTACAACGAAGGCGTTAACGAGGCTTAAAATTCGCTAATAATTAAGCACTAACGCAATACATTATATATATATAGGTATAGGCAAAACCCTATGGGCCCAAAAACATAAACTAAACGGCCCAACAACAACGGTCTGTACTGTGGGAGCAGAGCCCCCACACCCCCGGCGAGATCAGTGATGGGCTACTGGATTGGGCTTATCGGCCCAATTCCTCTGCTACCACCACAAATCTCATGAAAAATCTCACTTGTATTTTTCACCACAATTTATCGTACCGTGAGTTTTTTGGGTCAGGTCAGACTAAATTTGAGTCACTATACTCTAACAGGAAGCTTAAAGTGCCGAGAAGCTAACGGTGATTAAAGAAAAAAGGTCTAAACCTGACTAATATGTGAACGCGAACTACATCAGGCTAGTGGTAAAAGTGATACACAACTGTAAAAAAGAGCAATAAATTCTGTTCATCACCCTGCTGATTAGTTTTCTTTTGGGTGAGATAGTAAAACAACTCCCATTTGGATCAATATTGATCTTTTTATAAGAAAACTAGTATAGTACAAAATTACAAATCTTTACTAAACATGAATAAATTGGGTTTTTATTCCTGTCCAAATATGTGCTTTTGTGCGTGTGTGTGTGGGTTGCGTTCGTATAAGTGTTAATACGGCTATATGCCAATTCGTAAGTTTAGTAATTGTTAGAGTATGGTGACCCGAATTCAGTTTGGTCCGACCCAAAAAACTTGCAGTGCGACAAATTGTGGTGAAAATAAAAGTGAGATTTTTCATGAGATTTATAGTGGTAGCGGAGGGATCAGGTCGATAGGCCTGTTGTTGTTGGGCCGTTTTGTTTATATTTTTGGACCCATAGGTTTTTTGCCTATACCTATATATATATATAATATATTACGTTAGAGCTTCATTATTAGTGAATTTTAAGCCTCCCTAGCGCCTCCATTATAATTTTCATGAGTTTAGTGATTTTTCTTCTTCTCTGCTCGTGGTTTTTTTCCGTTTTGGGTTTCCACGTAAATTCTCTGTGTGTTTAGTTCTTTGTTTCTATCGCATTAATTTCGCAACAGTAATCTGTGATTTTCCGAACTTGAAAAAGTCATGTTTCGGAACCCATGTTTTTTAGTGAAAAGAAAAAATTGAGGGATTAATGTGGTGTTGGGTGATGTGACTTAGAACCAAAACTTTTAGTTGCTGCAGTACAAAGCTTCACATACTACAATGTCAAGAAAAAGTATGCTACAATGAAAAGCTCTTATATATTATAGTGTTTTTAATCAAAATTAGTTTAAACCATTAATTCTAACTAATATTCTCAAAAACCTTATAAATTGTAGATGGGACCCAAAAAATTGGGCAGAGAGAGAATTTTAAAAAAAATTGGGAAAAATTCTAATGAAAGAGAGTGGATTTTATTTTCTCATATATGCAGAATTTTCCTAGCATTCCTCATTCTCTCTCACTTCCACCCTCCCCACCCAACACTCTTATACCCTCTTATAATCTCATTATTTCCTTGTTTTTTTTTTCCTATCCTCATTCTCTCCACTTTGTCTATTCTCATTTTCTCTGCCCTTTACTCTTCACTTATTCTCCCGTTACTTTTTCTCTCCGTATTCTCTCTCATTATCACTCTACCTAGCCATCACCCGCCTAGGTCCAGTAATTTAGGTCATGACAGAACAACATAACACAAACTCGACGCAAAAAAAATGCCAGTTAAGGTTGATAAAATTAGGTGCAGGTCGAAATTAGGTTGAACCTGTTTGACACGAAAAAATAGATTAATGAGACAACTGGTCCAATTACATTTATTAAATTGAAATGTGACTCTAATTTGTAAAAATTTTACAAATGTCTCGTAATGATATCATTAAAATGATTTATATTTAATTATATAATGCAATAGGTAATATCTTTAAGATAATTACTATATCATTAAAAATATTTTTAAAATATTTTAAATATTATATTAGATTTAATTTAATAATAATAATTTAGATAAATATTGTAATTTTTTTTGAAAAAATTTTAAGTCATGTTCAGGTCCAGCCCGTTAACCTGATTTCAACCCGCTGCACCTATTTATTGAAAATCTGTTGCTTACATATCATCTTTTTTTCAACAAAAGCTCAAAAGAAAAGGCCTGGCCCAAGCATTTATTTCAAAGGTACTTGAAGTCCAACACGACTTCCTGAGGAAACCTAGCTAAAAGGACCCCATGTAAAAACAAAAAACTCTTAGCAGCTCATCTAACTTTTCAGCCGCTATTCATCTTTAGCCCTTTCTTCATCTTCATCTTTCATTTTTATGTCGCTCCTCCCCAGCGTCCTCTTTGGCATCCTCTCTGGCATTCGCAACATTGACCTCGCCCATAGCTCCTCCTTCGTCGTCTACTCTTGCTTTTTTGTTTCCGTCTTCGGTGACTGCTTTGCCGCAATCTCCTCTTCGCCTCCCCCAGCCGCCTACTCCTTTTATGCTGCTAGTGCCGCCGTTTTGGTTATTAGAACTGCAGATCATTTTTTATGTAATTTTTTTTCTTTGAATGGATTGTCATTTCGCTTATGCTTTGAGAAGTAAAGATATGTTTTGTTCTATTTATTTATGCCAATGAAATTTTTGAGCAGATGTTCAAATTTAATAGGGGCAGGTTGCACTGATCGTGTCGTGCAAACCCGCCAACACAATAGGTCGTGTCTAGGTCGTGTTCAAGTTTGCCATTTTTTGACCTATCAGGTTTCGGATCATGTCCATATTGGCGTGTTTGTTGTTTAAATAAAGGCCCGTTGACACAAATTGTCGGCCTTAGCCCTGCCCCAACCACAATCTTGAGCACGACCCTAACCGCTAACCTAGGCCAACCCTAACCCAACCCCCCAAAACACTACCTCAATTAATTTGACTTTGAGATTTGCAATGTAAAAAGAACAAAATAATTGAATCAGTGTCATGTTTTTACCATAGAAATGTTCAGCGTATTAACAAAGCATTCAAGAGCCGGCAGACAAGACACAAGTAAAATTAATCAAGGGCACCATTCTGTTAGGTAGAAGTTATGAGCAAGAATTTGCTCAGCAACCAAGCTTTTGAAAACCTAAAGACGCAATTTCACAAAGTTACAAGATCTAAAAAAACTTAAAAAAGCCCGTTTGATTCGAGTATTTAAATAAAATATTTGAATGAAGATTTAAATTTTTGTGAGAGAATACTGTAACAAAATGATTCGAACTGTGATTTGAGTATCGAACCAAACGGGTCTTAAGGATCCGTTTAATTCGAGTATTTAAATAAAATATTTAAATGAAGATTTAAATTTTTGTGAGAGAAAATACTATAACAAAATGAGTCGAATCATGATTCGAGTATTATATTAAAACAAACGAACCCTAAATATCCTGATCAATTTTTTTGTTAAAAGATAAACCAAAAGAAACCATATAGGGTCCTTCAACTGGTCTGGGCTTCTGAGTTTGAATGAAAAGCATAAAAATTGCATTTAGCTTCTAGAAATCAGTGAGAAGTCACCCCAAATATTCTAAATGAAGAAAGCTCAATCATTTACAAACATGCCTCTGGAATACAAATTTTCAGAGATGCACCATTACCACCTCGCAAGATGCCATATCAGCAAAACAAGAGCCACGGTTTGGCACATTGCTAAGGCATGATTAGACGCTATGTCGAGATACTTTCTCAGCTACTAACTTGATCTGTTTCACTCTCTCATCAATCAACCTCTGGAGCTGCTCTTCCTGACTTGCTTGGTTTTCATCTACTATTTGAACGTTTGAGTTGGTAGACTGTGATCGTAAAATGACAAATGACATCTCATCATCATATTCACTCGGCACTTGCTTCCCATCAGTACCAGAATGTTTCCCAATTATGTCTTCTTTCATACGGTTTGAAATAATTACCACAAAATCCTCCAGGAACTTATCAACAGGATCAAGGCCAAAAAAGATCAAAACCTCCCAACACTGTAGAAACTGTTTCTTCCTCAACAGCAGCTGCGGGTGGCATGAGGCGAGGGATCTGGGCTTTCTTTAACACTATTCCTTGGTTCAGATGCGAAATAGCTTCATCAACTGCTTGCTGGATCGGTTCAAAAACAAGCAAGCGTGGTATGTCGATGCAAGTGCAAACATGTTGCAAGTAATCCAACGGTTCTTCAATTGTCAGATCATAGACATCTTCAGAAATTGCAACACCATTGAGCACCATGAGAAGGCATCTTCCATAGCCCTTTTGCTGGTAAGGTGGCAACACCAATATCTGCCATTTGCCAAAATCCTCATGAAAATGCGAAAAGAGAAATACAAGATGCTACTAGCAATTGCTTCCATGAAAGCACAACTTTACTATGCAATGACAAGAAATATCTGAACCTGACTGATATGCAAATGAGAACTGTCAGGATAATGGTAGAAACGATAAATGGCTGCAAAACCAAGCAATAAACTCTGCACATCCCCCTGCTCGTTGCTTTTCTTTTGGATCAGGAGATACAGCTCCCAACTGGAATCGGTAACATCAATTGGACTGCTTCCTACAAAAAACAGTTAAAAACCTCTTAACTAAAGTTGGGAGGAGAAATAAAAAACTCAATGCCTACATTGCATTTGCGGGTAAAGAGTTAGATAACCATCGGCAAGAAGAAGAACAAGAGGAATTAAGTGGCCATAAAGGGGTCCAGCAGCTGTTTTTCCAATCACCATACGCACAACCTGTGCAGCAGGATAGTGCATGAGCTTTAGCACTTTATTTCAAGTCACTCCTCACACGGATATGAAGAGAGATGAAATAAATAATCATTGATCATCAGACATGAAAATAGGAACTACGAGATATCTAAAAACTATCATCCTTGTCATAATTTCAAAACACAAAATTAAATTTCAAACACCTCCAAATTAGAAGTAGTTGCTTCTAAATGATTATCAGAACCTCCGACAAATCCATTGGAGGTTTTTTTTGGCAAAACCTCACCACCACAGACAATGGATCTGAAAAATAGACAAACGAAAAGGATACCAAAGAGTAATTAAATAATTCTAGTTAAGAAAGATTCTGTGAAACTCATAATTCTTGAGGTCTGTATGATAAAATGATGTAGCACCTGATAAATTCACTTTGAGTTGAGAAGGTTTGAAGGAACTCTTCCTTTCTCTCAACAAGGGTATCAGCGAAAATATTCTGTAGAACAGGGATAATCAATCACCAGATCCGTGGACATAGGAAACTATAGTAAAACTTTAAAAGGAAAAGCTAATTCAGACCCTAAGAGCAGTCTTCAAGTTCGTGATCCCTTTACCTCCCTAAGAACAGTTCCCAACAGCAACCAATGAAAGAAAGTGTCAGAGAAAGCTCGGAAAAACAGAGTTGTTAATACTCAAACATTACCAGCAAGATGAAAGTCTCAACTTACATCGGATGTGCTTTGGAATGAAATATCCGCATATGCATGAAACGATATACTGCTGACCCATACGGTAATCTGCAAACCACACGCACAAGATACTTTAAGATAAAAAATAAAAAATAAATAAATAAAGTTGAACAATACTGTGATAGTGCAATGTTTGAATTAACATATTCAAAAACCACATCCTTCCATAAATATGGAAAAAAATAAAAAGAAAAACGCTTCCATCTAAAACGCCTAAACTGTTACCTTCAGTCCCTGGTAACCGCATATCTTTCCATCCTCCTCGAAGAAGCTATTCAAGTCAACCGGGTCGATGCAAAAACTACTTGAATCACCCACTTCCTCTTTTCTAGATACTACCATTTCCACAAAAAATGGAGCAAAATAATATCTAAATAAAATTACAAATAAAGTACGATGTAAGAAGATTCATAAACTAAATAACAACCACTTGCAGAAAAGTAACGGACAATTAGTTTAGCGGCTTATCAATATTCTCCCAAAAAAAATGCAGAGTACCGAACAACTCAATACATTATAGCAAAACAAGAAAATCAGTAGAAATAAGTCATGCTTTAAATTTCATTAAATTTACAACTTACAAATAACATAATGAAACAAGTCAATTGAAAAAAATATAAAAAAAAAATAAGTAAATGCGTAAATAAATCCTTCATTCCCAGATAAATTTGAATAGTCTTTCGCCTCAACTCCAGGATCTGCCACCAAAAAGAAACAAAATCCAGACAAAATTAGGATTGTTAAAAGGAATAAAAAAAGCAGTGACAACAAAAAAGAGGGAAAGAAAAACAATAACTTGTAAAGCGAAATAGAAGATCCGTTTGCCAGTGATTTTTAAGGAAAGAAACTATGGGAAAAAGAAATGAAAAAACTGGAACGGATTCGAATCAACAGTTTTGGAGAAGCCGACACGGCGTCGTTTCTTAGAATCGGCGATCGGATCAGCGGTGAGTTGCTGCTTCTGGCCCATCTTTTCCCAGCGCTGAATGTGAGGGTTTTTCCTCGGAGCGGGAAATGCAAGAGAGACGGGCGCGGGAAATTGGACTGTATGAATTGGGGGGAAAATTAATTAGGGCTTTCTCTCCCCACGTATATATATATATATATATATATATATATACACACACATATACACACGCAAATATTTGGAGAGAAGTAGCTATCTCGTGCGTTGCACGTGATATTGAGAATGGGTTGGGTTGTATTGGCTGGTAATTAGTAATAACAACTACGTAAAATAATGAGAATTGTTTTTAGAAACTTACCTTATATAAATGCACCTATCTTTATCTTTAAATGCAACATAATTTAAACGTGTAACATGAATAGCAGTGTAATACTTTTTCAATGGTTGCATATTTAACCAATTTTTTAAAAAGAGGGCATAACATGTAATTTTTTCCAAAAATAATATCCATAAGTCTAATATTTATCTGTAAATTTATAAAATATAATATTAGGGATACTAACTGTAATCTTAACTTTTATACCAATTTATGAGATTTTATTAATTTATTAATAGATACAATTTATTGATATGACAATCTTTTAAACATTTATCAATTAAAAAAATAGCAACTCATAAATTGATAGACAACTTGGATTTAGAGTTAGTGCCAATACATTTTTCTTCATAAAACAATTGGTAATGACCTTCTCATCCTTCATTATCTATTCTTTAAAATCAGTTATACAAGTTTATAAAACTGCCCATAAAAACAGAGTATATTAGGAACGATCGTTATCTCGGATTCTCAATAACTAGGGACAAATTGACAAATAACATTATTCTTTGAGAACATGTTAAACAGAGAGTCTAGTGATCATTTCGCATAATTATAATTATATTTATAAAAATGACACTACGTTACAAATTTACGAGAGAGAGAGAGAATGGAGCTCAAATTCCCTAAAAAAAATACTAGTGTTGAACTATAGCATTTTTTTTAAATATCCAAGGGATAGAAAAATTATATAGTTATTATTATAATGATAGTTGTTGTTTCTACTACAAAATTGCATGTTATTTAATTTTTTATCTATAACATCTTTTGTTATATTTCAACATGACTAGTAAAATTTTATTATATGTTTAATTTTTCCCCATTTGCAGTGCAAAATATCAATTTTTGAGAAATTTTAATGTGTAGCAAAATCCCATTAAGAATGTTGTACACTTTCCTTAAATATCATGAACATCAATTGGATTGGACTTTGTATCAAATTTATCTGACAAACCATCGTGCAAAAAGCTAACGCCCCGTTTGTTTCATATCAGTCTCTTTCATAATGATTTGGTATCAATTATCCAAAGACCATTTGTCGAAATTAGTCTAGCACCCAGTGGACGGTAGTCAAGTAATTGCCAATAGTTGGTAGTAACTCCATGAAACTATGATTGGGATGGTAGCAACTAGAGAAATCTACTTAGACCGGTTTAAAAAGATTAATTAATTGTTGATAACGTCAATACATCGGTCGTGGAATTAGATTAGTAAGCTTTAAGATAATGAAGAAAGCGAAGGAAAAAAAAAACTAATTAAATAATCTCATCCCCATGTATTTTGACTTAGCAAATGACGTGTTATTTAAAGCTCTCACATGCCACAATAAAAAGAAAAAAATTACTACAACGTAAAGCTTTCACATGCTATAGTTTTTATAATTCTAACTAATGATTCCAACCATCATACCAAACACCCTGTTATTTACTATTCAACTGATTTTATTCTTAATATTTTTTTAATTTTAAAAATTAAAAGAATATGTATATATTGTATGCAAAGCTGCGAGAAGAAACACACAAAAATACACACATGTGACAGACATGATTTATCCATTTGCATTGGTGTTTTTCTTGTTCCTCATCAAATATAATCTCATCCAGTCAATTTTTTTCCTTCCTCAATTCTCACGTGTCCAACAACTTGTCTGCTCCTCAAATTCTTAACCAGCAAGCTCTCATTCTGAGCTGGGTCCCCAAAATAAATCCTTTCTCTAATCCAAATTATTATCCTTACACCAATTCAATACAGCCAACTCCAACAGAGCAAGAACAAGATTACCCCTTATTTTCTTCCTGCTTCAGACAATCGCGGTTGACAAACTAAGAGGCATCAGAGAGCCAGATGTCGTGTGTTCCTTCTGTCCGAATTCCCCATCTCCATCTAATTCTTGGCCAATTAGCTCTACATTTCGATATAAATTTGCTAGCTAGACTAGAATCAACTTCCTCGTGAATAAGCATTGACATGCCTGTCAAATTGGTGCATCTATCCAAAATATAAGATATGAACGAAATACTAGTTTCAATTTCATCGAACACCAAGTAAGCGGTAATCTCTTTCAAGCCATTCATCTCCACTTTACCCTCAAAGCCTTCTGGAACAGACCAAGGCTTCATTTCCGACCTTGCTCCAGCCGACCATGCTCCAGCACCCAACTCGAGAGAACTCACATTGGGGAAATAATTAAACAACATGTCAAGGCTTAACATTGGAGTAACCGGTTCACTACATTTTGGTATATCCACTCCAAGCATTTTAACAGCTTTACTTGATCTAAACATGCCCATCACCCTACAAAGATCGCAAGCTGCAAGCTGGAGGCTTGTCAAAGAAGGAATATCTTTCACTTTAAATTCATATGCTTTCTCAAAGGTTAGGCAGAGATCAGACAAAGATGGAGTTTCAAGGACCAGAGATCTTGGTCTGATGCTTTCCAGTTTCAGTTGAACGAGGTTTGGGGCCAATATTGTTAGAGAAGTAGGAGCGTTCGAGACTGTCCAGTGACAGATCTTCAGGTACATGAGGTCAACATTTGGATCTTTAAGCCCTCCAACCCCAATCAAGTTAAGAACTTGGAGACCCGGAAAACAATCGCAAACTTTGTTTAGGTTCTCATCATCGAGCCTTATATATTCTAGGGTCAAAGTTGTGAGCTTAGGCATGAGTTTCAAGCCATCCACTGACAACCATGCATTTTTCACCTCAAGGTCAAGAAGATTATAGCCTGGAAAAATACAAAACAAACGTCAAAACAGTCTCATCAATAACACAAATTTCATACTCAAATCACATAATTCCTCACTTGCCCATGAAAAACATAACATTACGCAAATACTGATACAGTAAACTTTGGCGTGATATAACGATCCTTGGCCCTTAAATTTACTATGAAGAAATGGGCAAAGGTTAAATACTTGCAATAACTAAAAGCAAAATTTCAAGAGAGAGTTTATTAAGTTTGGGTAGCATTATTTACAGTTAAGAAAATTACTACTATTTTTTCCCAATAAGCATTAAAATTGTCTCAAAATCTTATGCATTAAAATATTTGTCCAATAAAAAACTGCAATTAGGGAGATTCAAATGTGGAACTGCCCATGAAAATATAAACATCCTTGGCACTTAAACAACATTTACAATGAAGAAATGGGAAAAGTTTGAAATATTTACGATAACCAAAAGCTACATTTCAAACGAGAGTTCATCAAGTTTGATTAGCATTACATAACAGTCAAGAAAATTACTATTTGTTTCCAAGAAAGCAGTACTCAGTTTACACTTTACATATATCAAATCACCAATTATCTCAAAATCTTAATATTAAAATATTAGTCCAATTAAAAACTGCAATTTGGGGGATTCGAATGGGGTAACCTTATATTAATTTTTCATTCTCAAATAACGCAAAATTATAAAACTCCACACCATTGAAAACTCTGTTCCAAGCATAGAAAAAAAAAAAAAAAAAGCCCAAAAAAAAAATGTCCCTCAACATATAAATAAGTGCAAAATTGCAAAGCACATGCATTTTCCGTCCAAAATAAAACATTTATCCTCAATTTGATTAAATTTGCCACTAAATTAAGGTTCCGGGAACAATTATCAAAATTAAAAGATCAACAACCAAATTATAAATTTCTGAGAGATCGATGAAAAACTCACAATAAGAAGAAATCAGAGCCAAAGCTTCGGATCGTCGCCAACTAGACTGACTCCAGAAATCGGAGATCGACAGCGATCGAAGCCCTCCGCCGATGACCGGAATCCACTCCCCCAAAAACCTGACGTCGGTCAGGTAGAGGTCGTCGCCGTCGTCTTCGACCTCATCGTACGATCTTCTCCCCAGCGACTTCTCTACGCCGATAGAGATCGACTCGAGTCTTCTCGAATTCCGGACCAGGTTGTTGAACGCGGACTTGAAGGGATTGTCGTTTTGGGAGCGGTACTTGCGGTAGCGAGAGGAGGTGCAGAGGTGGTTCAGCGACCAGACCTCGTACGACATCGCGTTTAGGGTTTTGGAGACCAGCCGGCAGCGAGCCAGGTCAGCGGAATCGGAGAGCCGATTCAGGATGTCGATGAGCAGAAATGGTGGGAGGTCCTCCATTGTTCACACTTGAGAGGCAGAGAGCGAGCCACCCCATGAAGTCTAAACTATAAGGTGCTATTGTTTGCTGGTTGACCTTTGACCAGAATCCTGTGGAGCAGACGAGGAGTGAGATGGTCCCACACACTCGTCGATGGATGACGGCACGTGTACAAGCTAATCAAACTTACAGGGAGTTTCACTTTGGCAAATCGGTTTTTTTAAAAAAAAAATTAATTGTTTTAAGGTACTGGAGTTTTACAATGAGTTGTTGTTGTTGTTGTTTTTTCTACCGTATGTCATTACAGTACATAAAAATTTTACATTAATAAATAGTTTAAACTAATGTATCAAATATTTTATTAGAGATTTTATATTATTGTCCTGTAAACTTATTTTATGTTTACAATCTGTCCTTTGAATTTTTAATTTTAATATGTTGCATCTCGAATTTAAAATTTTGAAGTAAATTGAGCTTTAATTCATAAAGTCGACTGATCCATCTAACTATTGAGTCGAGAGAAAGAGAAGAGGAGAAGATGGGGACTAGTTTGTTATTCTTACTAGTAAGAACCTAACAGAAGAGCCATCCGGAACTACCGCTCGCTATACCTTCCGATCAACTGCTATTGGTGCTTGCTCTGGTATGGCCTTGTATACGGGTCTGGATGATTAATAATACTGTATTCTTGTATATTCAAATAGTAATGGCAACTTTATGCATTATATTAAATAAACGTAAGAATAAGTTTTATTGCTCGCAAAAGCGCTTAGACATGTTAAAATGAGCCAGGTCTAATTGGACGACAAGAGCACGGTACGTTAAAAGCAGGTACAACATGACACAATTATTAAATGAGCAAGCTTATCCTGTTTATTAAATGGGCTGGGCTTGGTGTAATTTTTTAGCACGAAACATATTAAGGCAAGGCACTATAAGAGCCCGACACATGCATGTTAAAAGAACAATCGAGGTCCAATTATAAGAACAATTAAAATATGCAATTTAAAATTAATTTTACTAACATATTTTATATTTTTATAAATATCTTTTATAAAGAGGTTCTAAATTTTTAATAGACTTGATTAAAAAGGATCAAATAGATTTTTTGTTGCTGGTAAATTGTCAATTGTCAATATATACCTATCCTATTTGATTTATAAGAAAAACTAAATAATGGAAAGCACACCGTATAAGATTTTATAATGTTGTTGTCCTCAGAAAAAATATTTTTTATCAATAATGCACATTTCTTTTGTTACTTAGTGTTTTCATTTTTTTAGTAAATTTAATATTAGGCAATAGAAAGCCATATTAAGAGCTAAAATTACAACAAATGGCACGAACATCGATACGGGCACAAGCATTGCCCAAGCACTTTAGGGCATGATCTATTAATAAATGAATCATAAGCTAGACTTGACACCATAAAAATTACTTGAGTCGGGCCTAGCATAGTACGATAAATAAATAGATAAGCCCAAACATAACATGACGGACACTTGAACCTAAATTAAATAGGCTAGGCTGGAACCAGCCATTTTGACATCTCTAGAAGCACCCTTCATAACAATTAATTATATCTACAAAAATAATTGGATTCCACTAATATTTATAAGATATATATCAACTAAAGTACTTGGACTTAAAAAAGCAAGCTTGAAACAAACCGAATTTGAAACAAATATAAGGAGCTAGCCAAATAGACATCCCTAAATTTCATTTCCTCTCATTTTTGGAATAGAATCTGAGCACCACATTAAAAAGAAGCCTGCAGAGAACACCCCAAGCAAGCAAAATTCCAACATTAGACCAAATGCTCGTATTGGTAATATCCATCGTGAACAAAACATCTTCGCCTATCAACATGCATGGTTGTGATAATAGTTCTAACGTCTTATTATGCAAAGCACTGATCTTCACGCTTCCGAGAGCATCCGGAGAGAGATCCTGGAGAAGTCCATTGTAGCATCTTGTCCCTTTGAACTCATTTGTCAACGTGGCCTCAAAGGGATATTTAATTGCAGACACGTAATTAAGCCAGCTCCAGTAAGGAGGAATCTCGAATCTCTTCAAGAAGAACCCACAACTCAAGAAAAACAGAGCCGTGGTGGCGATCACGACGGCATAACCGGTGATTTTACTTCGCACAAGAGCACTAACAAGCATGACATAAGCATTGGTGGTGATAAGAGAAGCATAGAGGATTGCCCAAAAGTTTATGTGATTGCTTTGAAGGTGCAGTATGTACTTTGTCAAGACCGCAAAAGTTAAGCCTTGAATTCCAAAGAAGGGGAGATAGACAATGAGTGAAGAGATCACATATGATGACGCTCTGTAAACGTTATGTGAAGTCTCTCAGATGAAGATGAAACGCTCAAGGATGAAGGTTGAGACTGCATCAGTTCGAGGAGAAGAAGACGAGGCAGACAGAGAAGATGTAGAAGTTAAGAAGCTTGTTGGTGTCCTTGAAAGTGCTCTGGTCTAGCTTTTTGAAAAGGCTTGAGAGAATGAGTGCCATTACTGTGAGTACTATTTCTCGAGACAGAAATAGCTCCGGTGTTTGAATAACATTTAAAGCTGATCACGATGACAAGACTGCAACTTCTCTGAGCCATGGATTTGCGTATTTTGGCCCTAAGTCTGGCTCATCGAGTACTGCTTCTACCTCATATTCTTCATTTTCATCAAATGAAGGCAGGTAAGTATCGATGGAGGAGCTATTGTAGGCTGAAGGGGTTCTAGCTTGAGGCTGGTTAACATATGGAGTAGGGTATTGGCTTGAGTTGAAGCTTCTTGATATGGAAAATGGAACTTTCCTCTGTGTTTGACCCGGTGTTCTTGCCGGTGTCCATGAAGGACGACGCCGAGGTGTTCCTTTAACACCATGGTAAACCCAAAGGGAAAAGTCCCTGTAGAATTGAGAAGCCAAAGGGGGATTGGCACTGTAAACCCCCCCTTGCAACACAGGAGTACGAGGTGCTCTACGTTCCAAGGAGTTATCGAAGTCGTCGTAGTCATTATAGCTAAACTGTCCAGAGGAGTCGGGCCATGGTGGCATGTTTTCGAATGAGGATGATTGATTTCCAACAGATAAACCTTGGCTGTGGAGGCTAATCATGTGCTTCGAAGCTGGGGTGCTTTGTCTGTAAGGTGTTAATCTAGGGGTTTTAGGGGGCTTTGGGATCGGAGTTCTGGCTACTTGATCAGGTTTGGTGCCAGCACGTTTCCTTGTTCTAGCCCCACAGTTGATTCATCATATTCCTTGATGACGTCCGGGAGACACTCGAGGTTGTTCTCGCCGTCTGGGACCGGTCTACCAAAGCCAGCCAAGTAAGTAGGGAGTCCTACGGGGCTGCCCATGTAGATCAGTCTACCCCTGCCGTGAACATCAGATAAAATAACATAAAAGTTTTGAGCTAAATTTGAGTGCGAAGTAACTTTTGATAATTTAGTGTAAGGAGTAGTTTATGTCTTTTTTTCTTTTTTTTTTTTGCTTCTAGAATTAGTTTTGAGCTTAAACTTGTATTAATCTTTCAAATTTATTATTGCGTCGTCTTTTCCATCTATTTAGTGAATCATGCACACTAACTTGCGAGGAGTGTGATTCTGTCCAACGACACATGAATCCGAAATGAAGGCTGATGGATGGTCATGAGGATAATGCTACCATCCCGAGCTATCTCCTTGACCTTCTCCACCACACTGTACGCACTGGTTGAGTCCAGACCAGAGGTTGGCTCTGCTGGGAACAAGAGCGACGGTTTATGGATGATGTCGATTCCTACGGACACCCTTCGCCTTTCTCCTTCCCTCGTCACCAATGTATGTGTGTGTTGCACTCTGCATATGTCATCTCAAAAGGTTTCCTTAAATGTTAATATCATTCTAACACGAGGATCCATTATTAATGATAAAGAGCGTTTCCACAGTATAATTTTTTTTAATATTATTCTGTGCCTTGAGTTATATCTAGCATATAGAATTCACAATCACATGAATTATTGGTATTAAGTTTGATATAAAACTTATAGCTCCCAATGTATAACAGGTGCCAAATAAAGCTATTATTGATGATTACGTAGAAACCAAAATCATCAATATATACTCGGTCTCCAAGTTCAATATATATATATACACACATGGGTGTGAAAATGTGGATGGTTTACTAAAAAAATTTATGATAATTAATAAAATAGAATTATTATCATGCCACATCATCAATTATTGTTAAAATATATCTTACTAGAAATGTAATTTTTACTAGAAATCTAACTATTAGAGATGAGACCATTAAGAACAAGTCTATTACATAAATATATATATATATATATATATATATATTATAAATTTATAACTATGAAGGATAAAGTTACCTGCAAGCCTAGTTGGTCAAGAAGCTCAGGAACACGTTTTTACTTTTCAGCCTCGGAGATGGAAGGAGGTAATCTAACCTCAGCCGCAAACATGAAAGTCTCAAATACAGTCAACCTTGGAAAGAGCTGGTCATCTTGCATCACATAAGATGAGATCCTCTTCCTGTAGCTTGTAGTAACCTGGTAAAACCAACATTAATGCACACTTAATTCTAGACCCAAAAAATAAAATATGAGAGATTTGTTTTAATCTAAAAAAGGTTACGCAGTAGAAAACATCTATTGGTAATGTATGTGTATTGCATAAATAGTAGAATACAACAAAGTCTATATGCTAACCGCCTTTCCATCAATCCTAACAGAACCTTCTGAACTTCCTTCAGCAATCCGTCTAGCCAAGGCATCAAGGAATGTTGATTTTCCCGCACCGCTAGGTCCTAGAATCGCCACGACTTCTCCTCTCATTGCCTGGCCAGAGACATCATTGAGAAGATACACGTCTTTCTTGATTCAAGTCCCGTCTTTCTTCTGCTTTTTTATGACGCTGTAAGAGAGGTTCTTGAACTCCAGGCCGTGGCCCGGGATCATGTTCCGAGGCTGTAGCGGAACGCCATTCTTCACAGGGTCGTCCCTGTCCATAAGAATCCCCAAGTTTGTTTCTGAACGGGCAAGATTTGCCATGACGATGATGAAGAATCCAGGGAAGGAAGCACTTTGTGTCCTCCTTTTTCAACACCCTTTTTTCTCAAGGAGATTTTAAGGTCCATTGTAAGCCGCTTAAGGGTATTAAAAGGAGTAGAGAGAAGTAGTTCATGAAGTATGGACAAAAGGGTGACGGGAAAATATTCTGGAGTTTAGTGTGAGGGTTTTGGAGCTTGGTGGATGAAGGGAAAGAAGTTGAGAATCAGACGGCATATTAAAGTCAGTCTTTCTCATTCTCCTTTGGGCTTGTCGTTGATTCTTTGATAATCCCGGAAGGTTTCTGCTCTTTGATTATGTTTATATACATACATATAATACTATAATAGAAACGCACAAAACGAAGTTTATACTATTCTATGATTTCATATTTTATATAATATTTGTATGTTTCATGTTCATATAATTGATACATCGATTTATCTATATACACTTAGATATAGCTAACTTTATTTACAAGGTCGTTTAACAAGCAAATATTTTATATTTATGAGAAAATTACATCTTATAGCACACTTTTAATTATTATGTTTATTCATGTCACGCAAAGAAAAAATTACTCTAAAAAATGCACTCTTTTTCCATAAAAAAGAAAAAACGTGCTGTATCCTCTTTTTCTCATTCTAGTACGAGTTCTTCGAAGTTACCGTTAAATGGATGTGAATCAAGGCAAACACTGCCCTTTTCCTGCATTTTTTTTTTCTCTTTGTGGGTTCTTATCAATGGTAAAATTATGCAATGGATTTATCAATTTTATCAACATGAAAATCTTTGGTGAGGCAATATCAATGAAACTGCAGCTATATTGCAAGCAAGTGCATATTACAGTCTTTCTGCTAATGATCAGGAATAAAAGTCTTTTGACTAAAAATGAATTTCTTATAGTTTAGTTATTTTGGTGTTGCTTCTGCACCAAAATCATGTAATTTCATCATCAAACTTAAACTTCATCTTTAACCCAATAACATCATAAGTTGTACAAAAAATAATATTCCCATATATTCTTTCCTTTTAATAGCCAACAAGCACTCTATTTACCCAATTATTCCTTAATAATTATTTAATTATATTATTAATTTAGCCAACCATTACAAAAATAATAAAAAATTAAATGACATTAAAAAATATTCTACTTAAACATTATTATTTAAATATTAAATTACCAAATCACCAACTCCAACTGATACGAGCTCAAAATTAGGCCAAAAAAAAACTTCAGGAGGAGAACAAAATTTAATTCAAAGATTTGAATTCCGTCACCGATCTAAGTTTACATGAGTGGTTTATACTAGTAGCGTTATATAGGTAGTATGAGATGTGTATGTATGTATTTTTAAGTGGTGTAGTATTCTTGTGTAAATTTATATCATTATAGGCATTCTACATGTTTGAATTGTAATGTTTTTATTTTGTTATTACATATAACCATAATTTTAAATAATTTAAAAAAAAGGATTAGGGGAAAAATTGTTTAAAAAAATATATTTTGAGGTAAAAATTAGGAATCATATATTTTTAAGGTCAATTTATTATTTTTAACCCAAAAACTAAAAAAGGGACCAATGGTGCAATAGCACAGGTCCTTCATCAGATTTGGCGTGGCACCGTAGTATTTGATCGGAGGAAAAGAAAAAGTCTTCTCGATGTCATAACCTAGGCCTCTCACAAGCCCAGGCCCTATCACTGGAGGACCAACGTGAGATCTATGTGGTGGGACCTGGGCCTCTGAGAGACCTGAGCTGTGGCCCGCTCGAGCCATATGGTGCTGGTGGGAGGAAAATCCTGTATCATTCTAGTGATTTAGGGCTGGATTCAAGATGGGGTGACAACTTCTGAAACAAAATAATAGTTTAGAGAATGAAATTGAGCATTTTAAAAGTACTAAAATTAAAACAAAACAATAAATTAAAGATGAAAACGAGACCTTTAATGATAATGGAGTGCGTAAACCTTACACACCGTTCGTGAAATTATGCTACGCTGCCACCATATGCTTCCACTCAAGGGTCAAAAAGCTGGGCTTTTAACATTTAGCGTCAAATCGAACAGATCTGTGTACGCTTGTTCACATAGAGAACTTGCCATCTTCTTCTGCTTCTTGCAAACAACTCGTAAGAGCAATGGAAAACGACGAGTCGCTAGCGCTTGCACGTTCGGCGGCGTTCAAAGAATCCGAAAGCCTCGAAGGAAAGTGCACCAAAATAGAGGGCTACGACTTCAACAATGGAGTCAACTACCCTCACTTGCTTCGCTCCATGTTCACCACCGGCTTCCAAGCCTCCAATCTCGGCGACGCCATTGATGTCGTCAACGAAATGGTCAGTCACTCCTCTTCTTCTCTTTCCCCAATTCCCTTCTTCTTCTTCTTCTTCCTTCTCCTCCTTTTCATTTCGTTTCCTTCTTTCTAAAGCTAGATTGGAGGCTCTCCGACGAGACCATTGCCGAGGATTGCAACGAAGAGGAGAGAGATTTGGAGTACAGAAAGTCCGTCAAGTGTAAAGTGTTTCTAGGTTTCACTTCGAATTTGGTCTCTTCTGGTGTGAGAGAGACGATTCGTTATCTCGTCGAGCATCGAATGGTCGATGTTGTGGTAACCACAGCTGGTGGGATAGAGGAAGACCTTATAAAGTGCCTCGCGCCGACTTACAAGGGCGATTTTTCACTCCCCGGGGCTTATTTGCGGTCCAAGGGGTTGAATCGGATTGGGAATTTGTTGGTTCCTAATGATAATTATTGCAAGTTTGAGGATTGGATTATTCCCATTTTTGATCATATGTTGAAGGAACAGATTAAAGAGGTAAGCGTTTAAGAATGATTTGTTTTTCTAGCGTGTAATGTTGTTAGAATACGCTATGTTGTGTTAAAGACTGGGTTTTTGTTGAGCAGAATGTGGTATGGACGCCATCTAAGCTGATAGCTCGCTTGGGGAAGGAGATAAATGACGAGAGTTCCTACCTCTATTGGGCATATAAGGCAAGTGTTCGTTCAAGTTTTTGTTTGAGTTTTGGGTTCCAAAGCGTACTGTTATTTTTGGTCAGAATTGTTACCTTAACTAACAAGAGCAATAATATAAAGGAACAAAAGAGTACATAAAATTTATAAAATTTATAGTGGTTCACGCTACTTTTAGTTGCAACTCTACAATGAAAAAAAAAGAAGATTACAAGAGAATCACACACGTCACGCCTCTCAAACTCTTTGTATTCTCTAACCTAAACTCAAAAGCCTGAACCGACTCTCCCAATATAAGTATAAGCAGGGCTATTGGAAATGTGTAAAAGGTTCAACGTGCTAACTCTGCGCCAGGTAATAATTAGGGTTCACACATTAAACTATTCTGCTAGTTATTGTAGTCTTAGTGGTTAGTCAAGTTTTGAGCTGTCATTCTATTCTTGGTTTCCTCATGGCTTTCTTGTCATAACAAAAATTGTTGGGTAGTTGTGTTCCCTTGGAGTCAGTTGTTGGGTTGTTTTTACTACTTGTTACTCTGCTTTGTGGCAGTGTTTTAGCTTGCTGCTGCATAAGGTTATCAGATTATCATGACCACTAAATGCAGAGATCATTTGATGTTGTTTGTCGATGTTTCCAGAACAACGTTCCAGTTTTCTGTCCTGGTATAACTGATGGCTCCTTGGGGGACATGTTGTACTTTCATTCCTTTCGCAACCCCGGTCTGATTGTTGACCTAGTGCAAGGTTGGTTCTTTGCTTTTTCTTATCGACAAACCACGTCTTTCTTTCCTATGCATGATCATTTGTGCGACAGAAAAAAATAAATAAAATGAACAGGAGTTCAGTGGATATAAATGTGGTTTGCTCTTTGAACAGATATCAGGGCCATGAATGGTGAGGCTGTCCACGCTGGTCCGAGAAAGACAGGAGTTCTTATACTTGGAGGGGGACTTCCCAAACATCATATTTGCAATGCCAATATGATGCGTAATGGTGCAGATTATGCTGTTTACATCAACACTGCACAAGAATTTGATGGGAGTGATTCCGGTGCTCACCCTGATGAGGCTGTGTCGTGGGGGAAAATACGTGGTTCTGCTAAAACTGTTAAGGTAGCCTATTTAGCCCCTCTATGTTGCTTTGCCATTTCCCTTTTAGCTTTAGTTAACATTTTCATACGTGTCCCTGAATCCAACTCAAAGTCCTTTTACAAAATTTTTACTCTTTTATCTAGAATATTTGACTTGTGTTATCTTCATGTGCTTAGTCTTATTGCGATTCTAATTTTACATTTTGCTTTGTTTTAACCCTCAGGTGCATTGTGATGCAACGATCGCTTTTCCTCTTCTGGTTGCAGAAACATTTGCCAAGAAATCTACTGTAATTCTCAATAAAGATTTTTGAGAGTCAAGAGTTCATTTAATAAGTAGTCTGCAGAATTAACCCCAGAATTCCTTAGGCAACGTGATTGGACCAAATTTGTAGCTGATAGTATCGGACAAAACAGGATATGGTTTGCTGTCGGAGAACCGAACAAAAAACTGAAAAGTAGACATCAAAATGGGCTGGCAGGAATGGGTTGGGGAGGCCATTTTTGTTATACAAGTATCTGATTTTTTGAACGGCACAACGTTAAACAATTTTTTTATTAGTTTCCGTTATGATTGCTGTTTGGTTCTCGAGGAAAAACATTATCTCATTTGTGCATGCGCCCTTCATCCACTTGTTGGGTAAAGAGCAATTATTGTAGCAAGTTTCAATGTATGTCAAGAAAAGCAGTCTTCTTGGCAAATTATCATTTTTTCTGTACAAAATCACAGCGAAGGAGAAGGCTTTAACCAGAGCAATCCTATTTAACCTTTTTTAAGAGTAATAATCCTATTATAAATAATACTGTAAGATTTAATATTAAAATATACTATATATTAAGTTGTGGCCTATAACCCTATTGTAAATAATACAGCGAGATCTAATATAAAAATATACTATATATTAAGCTGTAGTCTATAGTTTTACGGGTAGGGAGATTATTGTAATATTCAAAAAAATTCATTAGTTTAAATTAAGAATATAATTAAGATTTAAACAATAAATTTTGGTTGTCAATTTTATATTTTGTAATTATGAAATTATGTAATGAAAATATAATGAAAATTTCATGTGCAATTCTTACTGAATTAAGGCCAATTCTAGTATATACAAATTTTGCAAGTTAGAATACTTCAAAATTTGTTAAGTGCCTTAAGAGACAAACTTAATGTCAATTCTTTATGATAAAATCCAGTTATGTGACAAAAATACGACCATAAAGTAAATATAGAAAAAAAAAATTAAAATATCATGCCAAAGTCATAAAAGATGACAGTGTATCTTACAGTAAGTTGGTACAGCTATTTATGTTAGCAATCCACTCAATAACATTATTCAATAAAAAAAGTCATTTGGAGCAATCTAGTTTATAAGACAGTATGAATATACAAAAATAGTTTCAACACAGTTAAGGAACTACTATTGGCAGAATTTAAAAAGCATGAGTATACAATGTATTGAGATATTTTTATACTGATAAAGAAAATATCTTCTCCAAACTACACTGTCAGAGCAAGAAAAATACAGTTTTGGATGACACTAGACTGCTAAAATAAACACAATTAATTAAAAGTACTCTGATCTTATTTAGATGGATTTTAAAATTTTGCCAAAAAAAAAAACATTAATCTTCCTATGAAATCCGAATTTAGAGGGGGTGTTTAACAAAAATTTTGTTGCAATTTAGTCCTCCAAATCAAGTTCAATAAATACTAAGGGGTTATTTTAAAAATTCACGAATTTTTTCTTTTCCTCCAAGAAATGTTCATGAAACAAAATTTTCTTCATTCACTTCCTTTCCCAAAACCGACCCCTTAAGCATAATTCCTCTCCAAGTTTTGTTGTTTCAAGCCTCAAAGTCATTTTTTAAAGTAAGCGAAAGAGTGGTATAATTAATCCAAGATGATTTTAAGATAAAAATCCAAACTTGTTAAATGAGTTTTTTTTGTTGTCAAAGTTTGGAGTTATGCTAGGAATTCATTTTCTATATTTTATTCTTGAGATTAAGAAGTTTAAAAGGACTATTGCATCAAGGAAAGTGGTCCTACATCTTGGAAACACTAGGTATAAAACCTAATGTTTAAACTATTATGCAAAGTTTGAGTTTTATTTTTTTATGGGTTGTAAATGATAATTTTTAGACTTTGACATGTAAAATACTTTTATGGTATAATTTACTTTTATGTTGTATGGCTTTACATGTGATGACTAAGCTTAGACTATGTAGACTTGTTTAAGAAAGGAACTTTTTGTTGCAAAAGTCATTTAACATAATTTAAAATATTATTTTTGAAAAATTTTAAGTTTAGAGATACGTAGAGATGGATTTGGTTTCCAAGCTCAACATGAGATTTTATGGAAACGTCGAGATAAACATTTTTCATGAAGAAAGTTTCCCCAAAATCCAACTGGACCAAGCCAAAAATGCTATTTTTAAAAACTAACATTTTTAGAAAAATAGCTTAAAGTCCCTCGAAATGAATGATTTTGAAAAAATTTAAAACAGGAGAGTTGTAGATCTCACCAAAACTATCAACTCTCGTGGAATAAGTTTTCCATCAATTATGCACTGATTTTTAATTACAAATTTTGCAAGATTTTACCATAAAACTTTTATAAATGGTCAAAATGAGAAAAATTAATTAAACTATTTGAATCTACCCTTGAGCCTTTGAAATGTTTTAATCCTTATTCAAAACTGTACCTAACAGTGTCAAAAAGTTTTTGTTTTGGAGACGAGGTCAAAAGTATCAAAATTTTCATGTGTTTGGGTCAAAACTATGAAAAACTGAATTTTCACCGCATAGTCATGTTTTATTCATTGTTTTGAGCAGCAAATAAACCCAAGATTATTTCCAAAGAGCTTGAAAAATTTTCAAGACCTGTTAGGGGCAAAAATGTCAAATTTTTCATAATTCGGGTTGAAACCGTAAAGATAAGAAAAACTATATCTTTTTTTCTCATTGTGGAGGCAGATTTACTATACTGTTTTGTGTAGCAAGCAATTAAAAATTTTGTTACAAAATATTTGGTGATTTCTAAAGGCCCGTTGAGGGCAAAAATGGTATTTTAAAAAAAGGGTCAAGTGGACCCTAGCTTACTGATTAAGCTCAAAGTTTTAAAATAAGTGGTGATTTCCGTCATACAAAGTTCAAAGCCAGTAACAAGATAATAGTTAGCTTTAAATTACTTAAGTTAAATAGTATAGAATTACACTGTTGATATAGACACGAACTAATAATCGGGTGTCACCTTAGCAGGACATAACGCCAACTAACCAAAGAATAAAGAATTAAGAGGAGCATTAAGGCGAGGTTCAAGTAAGTACCAAACCTCACCTATGGCATGAAGAAATTGATTTTTATATGTCTTGTTAATGAATGCTTTGTAATTGCAAATGTTATGCATATTGTCTTTGATACCAAGTCATTACATAAAGCATGTTCACTAAGATTATGAAGTTGGTAATCTAGATCCCAAAGTTAAGAAAGATAAGATAAGATAATAAAGGGAACATCAAGATATGATCTCGGTGTCTGACAATTATGCGCATTCAGTACGATCACTTGGGTCCAAAATAAAAGATAAAGATATTCATAAGCAAGCATAAATGAAGCCATGCATTACATTATGGTTATATTCTTGTAAATATTTTGTGAGATGCGTCTGGACTTGCTGAGCAAAAGCTCATCTAGATCCTTCATGTTGTAGGAAATCTTGTCAAGAAGCCGGAATGAAAAGTGATGAGTTGGGCACGGTAGTGGGACAAATGCGATAATCAAACTATAAATACCGCTGCAAGTTTTAATTTTGCTTTTTGATAAACTATATATTTTATAGTATGATACAGTCTAACAAGCAAGCTAGTACCACTTCTACATGAATATTTAAGTCAATGGTTTGTAATTATAAGTAAGTAAATGTTTTTTAAAATATTATGGAAAAGACTAAATAATATAATTAAGTGTTCTAGTTATGTTTACAAAAAACATTCCACATTTTCATGAATAAGATTAAGGTAAAACTAAGAATAGAGCTTTAAGTAATGGCTCGAAAAATCAAGTCATTACAGTTATAAGCCAAGATGAAAAGGGTTTTTCCCTTAATAATGTAAAATTTATATGGTAATAATGGGGTTTCAATGACTGACATTCTTTTGTGACATCATTTTTTCTTTTTAGTTTTCTTGTTCGTTGGATTATTACCATGAATGTGTGGTAAATTATTGTCCCTTTATTATAATTTGTGGTGTTTGAGAGAAAAGTTAGAACCGTGCATTCTAATGTGAGTGATTTATGCTGTAACAAACTATTACTTTATACTATAGCATTTAGGCATTTTATACTATTTGCGGTTGAAACTGTGTGAGTGGACCTACAATCCCAAGCTTATTTTGTGAACCTGTCATTGTTTAAAAAGTTGGCATAGCTGGTCTCTTCCTCCCAGTTTCAGGTAGATTGCACCGTTTCATAAGCGTGTTCATATTTTGTTCGGATTATGGCCAATTGTTGAACGTGCGCGACCTTATTGTTGTGTTGAAAGACATCTATGTTTGCCAAGTAAGCATTTTGAAAACAGTTTATTGAGCCTGTCCGTGGAAAAAAAGTACTAAAATTCATTGATGGGTATATGAATTTGCTTGGTCCTTGCTATGTTTTAACTTTTAATATTTCTGACTACAAAATGTACCTATTTGTTTCTTTCTTCAATATTGCTTTGCTGAACGTGAATCACTTGAAAATGGTTGGTACTTTTCAGCCATTTATGATTAGACATAAGATGGTTCCTTAATTTTAACCTTTATTTGGGGCATCTTGAAACGATTTCTAAACAAACTATTGGTCAACTAAAAATGGCAGTGATCACTTTCAAAAGCAACAGGAAGTATAAATATTATAGCAATAGGTACCAGTGACCAATAATTCTAAGTCTGCATATAATGGATGTACCGCATGTGTCAATTATTACCTTTTCAAGACCATCATCTCTCACAGAAAGAGACAGATTTTTATTTCAACTAGCCATCTATCAGAACAAGATAGCTGTGAACTTTTATTAGAAGCCAAATTTTTGTGTCAACAAGTGTCATATGAAAACAAGCTAGCTGTGAACTTGTTCAAGCACAAGTTCAGTACAGACGCCTGCAGATAGTGATCCCGTCGCCTAAAGAAGCATGTGAAATTCGGATGCGGGGATCGGCTGCAAGCAATTTGTTTAGCTTAATTGTCAGCTCTCTGCTTAGCTTCATGACCTCTGGAGTTGATTCTTCAGGCATTGCAACTGTTCCACCCCAGAGTGTATTATCGTAGACAACTATTCCACCAACCTTCAACAACTTCATTAGCCTCTCATGGTAATTCCAATAATTAATCTTGTCTGCATCAACAAAAGCAAAGTCGAAACTACCCACATTCTGCGGCTGCAATCAAACCCCGACACAAAAAAAGGGTCAAAAATAAGGAAACAGAATTCATACATGGCAAAATATAAAGACAAGTTGTGGTTTGTTAGTTCTTACATTTTCTAGTAGTTGATCAAGGATTGGAAGAGCCTCGGATTCAATGAAGTCAATTTTATGCTCAACACCAGCTTTTCTTATGATTGGCAACCCAATCTCGTAGGACTCGCGGCTTATATCAATGGCTACAATCTGCAGCAAGGAAGCATCTGAGTCATAACAGTTTCTTAAAACACATAATATGAATAATGACTTGGGAACTTTTATAATAGGAATTTTTTCCCTACTACCAGGAACTATTTTTTGGCCATTAGATTAAATAGTTTAATGGTTTGATTCGTAAGTGTTCAAGTTAAAATTTTACAATATGCAACACACTGTTTCTAATTATAGATCAAACTGTCAAGAAGTCAATCCAACGGCTAAAATACCGGTTGGAAGAATGATTGTTCCTATTTCCTAACGATTAGCGCTAAGGTACAAACCTTGCCATCTTGAGGAAGTGAAAGAGCAGTGAGGAGAAGAGAATATCCCGTGAATACTCCAATTTCAATTGTCTTTTTGGCATTGACAAGGTCCAACAGCATGGCCACCATTTGACCAGCGTCAGGTGCAGTTGCCATCATGGCCCTGAAACAACAATGATCAAAATTTGGCGTCTTCTCAATTAGAAATGAAAGATGCTGTGAAAGAACTTAGCAAAACATATAACCACAAAAGTCCTTTTTTTTTTCTTTTAAATAAAGATGGTAATTTTATTTAACCAAAATGAACATTACAACTAAAACCCAGGTAGAAATATTGAGTTTCATACAACAAAACATCCATTACAAAAAACAAAATAATCAAACCACTCAAAAACTTGAAAAATCTTACACCAAATAATAAAATTGTGAATACCCATCTCAGTAAAAGAAGATTAAATTTCTTGAAACCCACTAAAAGAAAGATCAATTTTTATTAGATAAGAACGAACAAAAAATACCTTGGATGGCTGGCGGTGACCTCCCTGAGCTCCTTGAGAGGCTCAGGTTCTCGCGGGTACACGCTCGTTTCCAAGATGTACTGTATCAGAATCAGAGATAATCGTCATCAAAAGAATTAAGATGATCAGATGGGCAACAAGATACCGAAATAGGAAAGAAATGGAGGAAAAAAGTTTGAACATTTGGGAGTACCTGATAAAGTCCTTGGCTTTGCAATAGTCCTTTCTGCTCCATTGCTATCAAAATCACCTGCAAGATGGCAGCTAATTCCCAAGTCAATCGCAGGAAAATCGAATATATTGCCGAAGTGGGAAAAATCCCCTGTCTGAGAATGTGATTGCGGCAAAAAGAAAAAAGGAAAAATTCTTATTTTTTTTTTTCTATCTCATTTTTTTGGGATGTGTGTCCCTTTTTTAAGTTTTTTTTTTTTTTTTTTTTTTTTTTTGGGGCTAATGTCCCTTTTTACCACAATTTGATTTTTTTTAAACCAAACAAAAAATATACTTTGGTGCTAGGACCAAGTGGTTTTCAACCAGTACTGGTCAATTGCTTTTCTTCTTCGATAAGTTTTAGAGTGTGTCGTGTATGACAAAGAGAAAACAAATACAAGCAAGCAATTCTAACTTAATTGTAACGTGGTAAAGTTGTATACTATATGATATTTTTACTTTACATTATAGTATTTCAGCTCTTTTTATTATAACAGCTTCAAACACTTTAAGGACTTGTTTGTGAGTGCTTTTTAAGTCTAAAAGCTGTTTTTGAAAGTGTTTAGATGAATTGTTAAAAGAACTTTTGTTCTCTAAAAGTGCTTCTTGTCAAAGTTACAAAATGTAACTTTTTAAATAAGTACTTTTAAAACAGACTTGAAACTTATGCCAGAGTATCAATAATGTATTATAAACTTAAATGTAAAATTTTTGTAACTTTTAAAAATAATTAAAATTATTTTGATTCATTAAAACTTTTTTAAAATATGATTCTAAACACTAATTAAAAAGTTATAGTCTTTATTTTTATTTTTTTATTGACTAAAAACACAAACAAACTTAGGCAAACATTCTAAGGGAACGACAACATACGTTATGTTAATAGCGCCTAACATTTATGCTCTAATTGGTACGAGTGAAAAGTGAAGGAAAAAAAAACATTGAAAAGATTTTGGTATAGAGATTGATATGATGAGTTGTTTGGTAGAAAAGAAATTAGAATGGAAAGGAAAAGTGAGTGGAAGAAATGATATGTGGGTCCCATTAAAATTGATCTCTCCAAACATGAGTGGATTTTGTGATAAAAAAATTTGACAACAATGTAAATAAAGTAAAGTTACCAATTTGTCTTTCTTTTTATTCAAAATTTGAACAAAAAATTTGAGCGTCAAATTAAAAAAATAGCTAAACAATATTTAGACAAAATGATAATTGTATTAATAGTAGTTTTTCTATTCCTTTAGTTTTTCTTACAATATCAAATAAAAAAAATAAAATTATTTTTTTTTCACCTTTACATACCAAATAAATAAAAAAAAAAAATCAAAATCGTATTTTTTCTTTACAATTTTCTTTCTTTCGTATGTTTCTCCTCCCTCCTATTTTCTTTCCTCCTCAGCAAACCGAGCATTAAGCAAATATTGGCCTTAAAAATGATGTTCAATGTCAGATAGCTGGCCCTGAGGCACCTTAGTCTAACTAAGTGGGTTCCACAACCGACAATCTTCTACTTGACGCGTAAACGGTGCCATTCGTGAATTAAAGGAATACTTGTACGAAATGATATTCTAATAAATCATTTTTATTCTAATTTTCATATAAAGGGACACTGGTAATTAGTTACACTTAAAAAATGATACACAGGCTAGTTCGCACCCCAGCACCATAATAGGCCTTGGCAGAAAACTAGAGGATTGGAATTTGTGATCTCAACGTTAACAGTTGGCATGCTCAACTAAACTAAACATGCAAGTGTATAGACTAATGCATTAAAGATCCATTTATTTGAAAATTATTAATAAGATGTTTGATATGGTGATATGAATCATTAGTTAGAACTGTTTTACTGTAGCATATGATACATTTACATTATAGAAACTTTTTGTTACTGTAATATATAAAATCTTTACACTAACTAAGTTAGTGGCGTAAACCATCTTAGCCAACACGATAAGTCCTCAAGGCCATTTATAAGGAAAAAAAAAAGAAGACAAAATTGCATTTCAAGTTCAACCGCCAAGATGGGAAGGCAAATTCATAAGTAAATTTTTCAAGAACAAGTTCATTAAAGACGCCTGCAAATATTGACCCCATCACCTTAGAAAACATGTGAGATTCGGACTTTGCTAGTTAGCGGCAATTAGTTTGTTAAGCTTAACACTTAGCCCTTTGCGTGCTTTGAAGTACTCCTATGCTAACTCATTCATTCCGACTATGCTAAACCAAAGTGTGTTGTCATACACAACCATGCCACCCACCTTAAACAGCTTCTTTAGCCTCTCATTCGTATTTTCAAAAATTGACATTGTCAGATTTGACAAAAGCAAAGTCGAAAACCACCCAGCATGCCACGGCTGCAATTGAACATCGGAAAAGAAATGTCTTCACAATTGATACATTGTGCACAAATTAAACAAGTAGTTTTGGTTTTGTCAATTCTTACATAATCTTTTTTTGATAAGCAGATATGGCGAGATTTGCCCAGAAAAGGATCAACACGACAACAGAGTCTCAACTTCACACGGATACACACTAGTCTCCAACAGATAACTGTCATGAACTTAGAGAACGACATTGAAATAGAATGAACATGGAAAACACAAAATGGAGAAAAATAAAATTGAAAGCAGAACCGATCATAAATGATTATGAGCACCTGATACAAAAATCATCACTTTGCAATAGTTCTTTGGAAAATCCAGATGATTTCTTCACGGGATGATCCATTGCTCTCAAAATACGCCTTGTACATGAATTTTTTTTAGACGATAAGAACATCCATCGCATGCTTATCTTGCTAGCTGGCAAAATAAATCACTTCTAATCCAAGAGAATATTAGATTACACATGCTACATTATACACCAAACGTGTGTTCTATCATAATAGCACAATTCAATACAATACAACAAAACACATCTAATTATAAAACATGTTGCGCTTAATAGTACAATTCATACTCCATAAGTACATTATCCCCTTAGATCGAGAGGTTGCAACAACAAATCAAGTTCAAGTATTTTTTCAGAAACACGACAAGTCCTATTTTAACATTACAATTTGATTGTTGAAGAGAAATCCCTAAACATCACTTTGAAACAGAAAGCTCTCATGTCTACACTTCTTGAAATGTTGTCTTCACCAGGAAGCTATGTTGCTCGCTCCATCAGATGCTAAAGCTGCTAATAGTGACTGTAATCAGTAGTCTTCCAAAAGCACTAAGATACGAAATTAAGCAAAGAAAAAAAGCCATATAAATTAAATTTTTTCTAAAATTTTAGAGAGAGAGAGAGAAAGAGAGTATTTACCAATTAGCTTTTGATGATCCGCAGTAGCTTGGCCTTGTTTACTGCTATTATTACGTAAACCAAGTCTCCTGCGTTGTCCAACGACTTAAAGTATCTGTATCTCCATGATTTGTTGAAGATAAACGTCAAACACAACCCCCAAAATCCAACTATAAATCCAACTGCTGCGCTAATGTAAAACCCTTCAGTTATAAACTCCTCCTTTTCTTGGTTGTAGGCATTATCGAAATCAAGGGCTCCAGAAATTGGTGGCTCTTCTTCGCCTGGACATTTCTTCGGAAGCGGGACTCCACAAAGCTCAGGATTTCCCAAATATGCAGCAGGATCACGTGATTGAAGTTGAGTACCCGATGGAATCTTTCCCGACAAATTGTTGCTTGATAAGTCTAATGTGTTGAGACGGTCTACTTGGGAGAGACTTGAAGGAATTCTGCCGAAAAGGTAGTTATTTGACAAATCGAGAGCATCTAAAGATTTCAACTCACCGATCTCTTGTGGGATTTGTCCACTTAAATTGTTTCTTGATAAGTTCAACGAGACGAGTCCAATTAGCCGAGTGATTTCTCTTGGAATGTCTCCAGACAACTTGTTACTTGAAAAATCAATGTTCTTTAGTAGTCCCAAATTTGTGAACTCACGTACTACTCCTTTCCATACCAAGAACAGCTTTTCATTGTAGAAATCCGAGGGAATTCCACCCCAACCACGACTGATTTGTTCATAGGGCTTTCTAATTGCTAAATCTGTGCCCCCAGTTGCTTTCAATGCCGTAATATTACCAATACAATTTGGAATACTGCTTGAAAGATTGTTTAAAGACAAGTCCAATAGTTGAAGATGCACTAACTGACACAGTTCTGAGGGCATAGTCCCATTGAATTTATTTGATCGTAGACTAAGAATAACAAGCTTAGTCAGACTCTTCCCTATCCACATTGGGATTGGCCCCGACAATTTATTTTCTCCTACATCGAAAATCACGAGCTCTGTACAATTTTGCAACGATGAAGGCAATTCTGCAGTCAAATTGTTCTTCCCCAAATGCAATATCTCTATGGTAGTTAATAGACCGATGGAGGGAGGAATTTTTCCTGATAGCTTATTATTTCCCAATATAAGAACTCGCAAAGGGCCCGCTTGTGACCAACAATCAGGAAGCTCCCCTGACAATTGATTATAAGAAACATCAAGAAAGACCAGGTCCAACCAATATGGTTTATCATTACATAAGGAGTTTATGTCTGAAAATGTGTTGTTGAACAGATTTAGTGATTTCACTTGGAGTAAAAATGGTGGTATTGGCCCTTCCAAGTAATTTGAACTCAAATCTATGCTATCTAGGGGTGAAAAAAGGGGCCCTTTATGATCTTGAATAAATCCTCTAAAGCCATTATCAGATAGATCAAGAGTTCTTAAAGTCTGAAGATGATTCCACAAAGTATCAGGAATAGAATCTGAAATTCTGGAGTTGGAGATATTAAGTGTGGACATCGAATTCTGAGTGAGGAGCCATTTTGGGAAATAAGGACCCAACTTGCATCCTCCAAGTTCTATAATTGTCAATTGAAAGGGAGGAATCCAATCAGAAGTGACGTCGAAAACGAGATGCGAGTTAGAAGATAAATCCAAATGAGATAGGTTGAAAAGCTTCGAAAAATGAACTTCAGTAAGCACATCTGCCATAGAGTTCTCTCTAATATCCAAAACCACCAACTTCGATAACTGACCAAGACTTTTGGATACATTTCCGTTGAGTTGATTAGAGTTAAGCAAAAACTCTTTCAAATAAGGATACATTGTAAAATTAGGCAATGATCCCACAATTCTGTTTTTCCCCAAATCCAAAAACTCCAAAGGGAAATGGACACACCGGGAGGATGTTGATTCCGCAAATAGAAGTTGTCCGCTAAGACTGTTGTTATCTGCATGGAACTCTCGTAGTGCACAAATTTTCCAGATGGAGTTTGGAATTTCACCCGAAAGCATATTGTTGCTTAGATCAAGGTATTGAAGAAAAGTCAAGTTTCCAAAACCTTCTGGAATGGATCCTTCTAGTCGATTGCCGCTAAGATCAAGCTGTACAAGGGCAGTCAAATTCCCAAAAGATTTTGGAATGTGACCGCCTAATTGGTTGCTCCTAGGATCATAACCTATGTCGCCGCCTCTAAGATCAAGATGTGTAAGGGCTGTCATTTTTCCAAAAGAGTCTGGAATAGAACCTTCTAAGTTGTTGCCAGCAAGAACAAGGGATTCAAGAGCAGCCAAATTCCCAAAAGCTTCTGGAATGGAAGTTGCCGACAGGCAATGAAAGAGGTTAAGATATACAAGGCTATGACTATAGTTGAACAACCATTTGAATACAGAAGAAGAGAGCAGATTTTCAGAAAGATCAAGGACTGCGAGATCGTTTGAAGAATTAACAAGGGAAAGAGGTGGATGAACTATATCAGGAAGTTCGGAATCACTTAACTTCATATCCGTCAAGTGAGGAAGGTTGTTGAGTACATGAACCCAGTCATAAGCCATGCTCATATTTGTGGAAGTAAGGTCAAGTACTCGTAAAGAAGAAAGACGTGAAATCGACTCTAGGCTTTTTATCTTCAGTTGCTTATTACGACTAAGATCAAGAAATTGCAAGTTGGATAAGTTTCCAAGCTGAGGAGGAATTTCTCCTTCTAGCCAAGTGTAAGACAGATTGAGGTACCTTAATTTGCCGAGCCCGCCCATGAAATTCGGAATGATGTTTCCTGTCACCCAGTTGCAACTCAGGTCCAAATACTTCAAGTACGGCAAATCAAGCAAAGAAGAACTGATATTGCCTATAAAAAGATCAGTGTGCTCATTATATTGAAATCTGGCATAAGTTGAAGGAGAAAGATCAAGCTTGACGACATGACCAGATTTGTTGTGGCACCGAATTCCACTCCATTCACAACACTCTCTTTTTTCTTCTTCATTTCCCCAAGAGGAAAAAATATCGCTCGGTCCATCCCTGGAGACGTTATAAACATCCTCTTTAATCCTTAGGAGTGCTTGTCTCTCAACTTCTTTGCACCTGATTTTTGGCTCTCCAACTCCTACCTTTGATCCTAAGGAACCTGTTGAGTAAATCAAAAGTGTTAAGAACACACATATTTGAGAGGTTGATTTGCTCATTATGATGATGAGTATCAATAATGATCAGATCAATAAAAATGTCTTTTAGGAATTACTTAATTCCATGAATATACAGAAGAAGTCTATCCACAGCATCCAGCTAGGATAGAGTTCAATCTAGTATTTATTGTTTAAAGTTTGTTTTATTTTTTTTCTTTGCGTTCACATTATTTAATGAAAAAGGCATTTGGTTATTTCATTGTAAAATAGCACGTAAAGTTTATATCAGACCTATAAACAACATGACCATATATATTGTAACATATTTGACACATCGATTCGAATTGTCTATAGTTTTATGCAGCTATACTATAAAACAAAAACAGCACTTGTACTTATTTTTTCATGTTAAACCGGTTTTCCAAACATGCTAGTGCAAATGGCAGCTTTGGGCACGGATCAACCGCGCCTCTGATTGACCCAAAAAAAAAGAAAAAAAAAAGCGTGTAATCTTATCTTCTAAAATGGTCAAGGATAAGTAGTCGTCTGATCTTGCCGGTCATTCATAAGAGGAAGAAAAAACAAACTAGTTGGGTGTCAAATTTCTTTATGCAGAGTGGTTAGGCATTAAATAATGCAT
Source organism: Artocarpus heterophyllus (assembly GCA_025403435.1). Classification (NCBI taxonomy): domain Eukaryota; kingdom Viridiplantae; phylum Streptophyta; class Magnoliopsida; order Rosales; family Moraceae; genus Artocarpus; species Artocarpus heterophyllus. Next base: position 3,815,857 of record CM046329.1, read on the forward strand.
GTGATGAAGACTCAAAGACTTCTACCACATTCTGTATTGGGTGTCAAATTTCTTTATGGAGAGTGGTTGGGTATTAAATAATGCTTGTGATGAAGACTTAAAGACTTCTACCACAATCTGTGGGCAAGTGGACCTACATATGTGTGTATGGTATTAAATAATGCATGTGATGAAGACTCAAAGACTTCTACCACAATCTGTACCCAAGTTGAGCTACATGTGTGTATGACAGGGCCAAATCCACCACTCGTTTTATATGCATATTTTAAAGATATCCCGCTTTTAAAATCTTAGATCCTTTCCTGTGAGTTCGTTTGGTAAATGGATTCGAATTATTTTGATTTATGTTATATAGTTTGAATTGTATGATTTAAATTGTTATTTAAATTGACATTTGAATATGTATTTAAAGTGTTAATCTCAATATAGAATAAAATTAAAATTTGTGTTTGAATAGACAGTGGAAAAAGTTTTTGATTAATTAATTAATCTAACAAAATCCTAATATTGATGATATCAAAAAATATGCAATATAGATTTTGATTATTCTTCTCTTTATTAGGAACGTAATGAAATAAGAATTGTCTCAATCGAATATCAAAGGAAAAAAATTATGATTTTTTTTCCATAAATGTAGAATAGAGAATATAAGATTTTATTGTAATAAACTGATCCGAGTCCAAAAGTTTAAGGGTGGAGTAAAACTCTAAGAACTTGGATTTAAAAGATTCATTTGATTTGAATTTTAAGAAATCAAACATCTATCTAGAGAATTTTTAGACTCAAAGTCCGAAGAGTTGATTCAATATGCTAAACAGACGCCCTAAGTTTATGTGTTTGTTTGTGTGTGCGTGTGTTTACCTATATGACTTTCGCTTGTACTTTTTTTTCATATAAATTACAATCTCTTTTGTCATCGAACTTCTACGTATTCATGTTTGACAAGGGATAGTCTTAACCATTATCTTAGTTATGAATAGTGTAAAGCTCTTATATGCTGCAGTTAAAAAAAAAGTTGCTACAGTTTGAAGAGTAAAAAATAGTTCTAACGAATGGTTTTAACCACGGTACCAAACACCCTATACCTTGTTGTTATACAAATGGGCAATTATGAAATTAAAATGTAGGGGTCTATATATGCAATTACTACTTATCATTACTTGAAATTCTTTACGTGATTCTCATACAATACTTCGATTTTGAGGGTGTTCTAAGGAAAAAGAGGTTTTTTATGAAGACATTTATTGCTGGAATATAATTTTTCATGTGGGCCTACATATGTACTTAAATGTGTTGTTTAAGGTTATCTTAAGGTAAAGCCTAAATCAAAGTGATATAATTAAGATAAAGTTGAAAGGCTTTTGGGTATTAATATAAAGTATGAGTTATTATTATTATTAATATATGTGTAGATACCAATTTGTAATTTTCAGATTTTATGATGGGTAAAACTGAAAATACATTAAAATAACTAAAGTTATTTATTCTGGTTATGATCCCCAATCCATACGTACTTATTATTCATTCAAAAAGTTTATAGACATCCTGCTTCTTTGAAATCCCATCTTCATTGAAGTTTCAAAAGGAATACGTATTAGATTGGAAGACAATAACCCACAACAATCCAAGATCATGAATCAAGGTACGCTTCTATAATTTAGAGTTATTTCTCTCAATGATTCAACATGAACGATCTTGGTAGAATTTTGATTTCATTTAGTTTACAACAAGTGACATCAGAGCGGTTTCATGTTAAATCATTGAGAAATTTTTCTCAAAAGTTTTGGTTGAATTTGGTTTTATAATATAAATTTGTAAGGTTCATTCTGTTTTCTGTTGAATTACGGATTCAAGTGCATTACGTTGAATACAGTTTGGTTTTGTTTACTTGTATACAATCTTGGATTCGGTCAAATTGGATTCTATATGGTTTTATGGATCCAGCTTTTTTTCTTTTCTTTTCTTTTCTGGGTTACATATGTTTGCATGTGTGTGGTAATCGGTTGAACGTAACATTGCAACCCCTTGAATTACCGGTGGCAATCTCACTGCCATTGGCAAGGAGCTCCTATCGAGACCCTCAGGCCTTGCCGAAAGAGGGTGAGACGCGGCCTCTGGCTGCGGCCAAAAGCCGTTGTTCAGCCAGTCATGCTGGGTTTCGTCGAAGGAATAGAGGCGGGCCAATTTTGGGTTTCGCCGACGGCTTGCTGTTTTGCCGCTGGCGCCGGCTCCCTCTGAGTGCGACAGTGACGTCCCGCCAGCGAATCGAGCAGCGGCCGCCCTGCAAAGCATCTTTGGCGGTTGGCTCTCCCAACCGCCTGGAAACAGTTCCTAGGGGTCGTCACCCCTGAGTGTACAACAAGCCCAGACTTGCTTATGGGCTTCATGGGCCAACTGGGCCTGAACCAGGAAGAATCCCAGGGGCTCAACCCCTGGGTGACCCAAAACCACAAAAAAGGGGGGGGGGGGGGGGGGGGGTTGTGGTGGGGGCTGGAGTTGGAACCGGGTTGGGGCAACCAAACCTGGTACTCGGTCCCCATTTGACCCAGTTAGAGTCAACGGTCAATGTTGACTTTGATCGTTGACTTTGATATAGTTGACTTTTGGACTTTTTTTTGGGGGTCAATTTTGGGTGCAACTTTAAAATTCAAATTGTGTTTTTAAATGATTAATATTATCAAATTAATTAATTGAACCAATAAGCTGCCAAAGTAGCCTCTTTTGTAGATGTTAATTAATTTGTGATATTAAGATGGTTGTGTGAATTTAATTCATGCGAATATTAATCGGCCCAAAGGAAGCTTAATATTTGGCCGAATTAAATTCATACCTGTGGTGATAAATATGTAACAATTATATGGTTATTTTAGGCATATAAATAATAAGTAGATCTATGACATCCATTTTTTTCTTAACAGGTAATATGGTAATTAAATTAATTAATAGTGTGCTAACTAAAATTTATTTCATCTAAAATCTATTTCATCCTATTTATTTATACCTATTTCAAAATTTTCTAAAATTTTTCTATATCTATTTAGTAAATTTACCGAAACGCTCTTGGAACATCAAATTAATTACTAAAATGCCCTTTGACATTATATGAAATAAAGTCTCTGAAGGAGACATAATGCACTTAATGCTTTACCTACTTGTCTCCCACTTCTCATTATTTTCCTTCAATCGGGCCCTCTAACAAAGAAAACCATTGGTCTCGCGTCTATTTACGCATTTTAAACTAACCTCAAGTATAAGGTTGTCTCAAGTAATATTTATTCGGTGAATCCGAGGTCGAACCCACGGGAAAAGATTTATTCAATTCCAGTACATGTATTATATTAACTTTTTCTTTTTATTTAACCTGAAAATTTTGAGGATTAATATTTATTATTCACATAATGTATTTACAATATTTGCACATTTTTACAACATTTTTCATCTCTTTAAATTTTGATAATTTAGAACTTTAATAACAAGAAATGCAAATAGTAACTTAAGCAGAGTAATAACAATAATAATGATAATTTAAGGAAGTAAAACAACAATAATAACAGGGCTGAGGTTCAAAGGTTTGTTCTGACAATTATCTTCAATATATTTTAGTTTCTCTTTTTTATTTATTAGTTGATTTAAGTATATACTATGCCATCCTATGTCGACATTAAATCAAGATTTACCAAGCATTTACTGTGCCATTCTATGTCTATAATGTAGCAAAAATACAACTTAATAAATAAGCAGCATTTCAACATAACTTAACTAAAATAACAACCGAGATAGTAAGTTAAGCATTTATCGAGCCATTCTCTGTCTACGAGTAATCAAGGTCCTCTCAAGCATTATCCGTGCCAGTCTATGTCGTCGATAAATCAGAACCGTAATTTGGCAGAGTTCTAGCTAAGAAAATATTGAAATTCTAAGTTTTCTAAGAAAATATTTTAGCATTACAACAGCTTAAAAAACTAAGAAAAACCAAAAATATTGAAGATAATTTTGCCAGAATTTCCTCCTCTTCCCTAAGCTAAAAAGAAATTTAAAAAGACATAATTAATAAAATACTACTAATATTATTGAGCATAATTTTTACAACATAAACTAAAAAATATTTTACAAAAAACTAGACTAAAAACTGGAATAAAAACTAGACTATAACTAATATAACAGTATTTCTATATTGTCTGAGTGGTTCTTCAACTGAGGTAAACACCTCGCTATTTATAGGGGATTGGATTTACTAACGGCCATTTGAAATTAATGCTTTTTCCTGTTGAAAGTTGACCGATTCGAATTATTTTCTTCCTTCTTTCACGCTGATCCGCGTTCGTGAGGATGCGAAATTGTCTTTGAGATCCTGTGTGATGCGGCAGCTGACAGTATTAGAATGGGCTAATCTTAATCGTCAAATGCCAGATCCAACGGCTGCCAGACGCGCAAAAATTGGGCCCAGGTGGGACCGAGATTCAAGGTTGATGGATGAGTCAAAGTATTCAGATATGACGGTTTAGAGAACAGATGCACGTAGACATGACTACATGAGATCGGGCATGCCTGCTGCACCCTTTGAGACATGCTGCAGTTTTGTCGGCGCGTGTAATGCACACGCCAATCATATTTAGACACGTGGACTGCACTTTGAGATTCCGCTGACGCACTGGATGACACGTTGACACGCGTCTCCTGCTTGGACGGCTGAGATTGATTTGGCAGTGAATTTGACAGTCAAAAAATTGCCACGTGTCCTATTTATCTTTTTGATGCATTTGATGTCCGATTTTATCCGTTTTGATGTCGTTTTGCTCCATTTTTCCTTTAGATTTCAAATCTAAAAATCACAAACACACTAATATTAATTATTTTAAAAACATAATATTTACAAAAATATTTAAAATATTTATTTTACAATAAAACACACAAAAATAGATAAAAACTCATAAAATTTCCAATCTGTTATGGTTTAGCACAGATATAATTTTTATGACTTGGAAATATTTTTAAAAATTACTAAAAATATAATAAGATGTATTTATAAACTTAAAACACACTATCAAATACACTAAAACTCAAAATAAAATACCCGAATTACTTTTACGGTTTTAACTATTTATAAACTAAACACACATTTAACACACCGAAATGACTCTAAAAATTACTAAAAATATTATTAAACATAAAAACACACTAAAAACGTATTTTTAAACACATTTTCATAATAAGACACAAAAATACTTATTAACACAAAATGCTATTAATTAGAGGATTCAATGAGAAATAAAAGCGTAAATAAATTATTTAAGCCTTAGAAAATGTACACTTTTACAGTTTCATCACACCCTCCAACCAGCTTATTGCTAGGCAACTAAAGCGATAAAACTTAAAATAGACAAAGGTTTTTTTTTTTTTTTTTACTTGTGATTCCTCACTGATTTTCCTCAGGGTTTATCTCATTTTCATGCCTCAAAGTAAAGATGTCAACATTAATTAAGTTATGATTCATTTCTAGAGTTCGTCAAATATTTAAGATGAATCTTCCTCTGTGTGTGTGTGAATTTCTATTACTAATCAATGCATATTAACTAGATAAATTTATATTAATATATCTTAATTTATTTAAATAAATTCTTATAAATTTGTTTTTCATCCCTCTCTCCACTAATGTAGAATAACACCTTGTTAAAGACTTTTAGAACTTTATTCAGCTTGTAATGTAAGGCTTGGGTTAAAGGTATAATGGAAGATATATTTGAGGCTCAGTTCACCCATAAGACACTTACAAAAATCTCGAACCTTTAAAATATACAATCCAATTCCCAAAGTTTATAATCCCGAACTCGAAATGAAATTTCCTTTGTCAACCACTTTTTATTTAACTTTTTTCTTCTTTTTTTTGTTTTTTTTTAAATATAAAATAACTAAAGAGTTACAATAAACGTATATATTTTACAGAGGTAGCAGATATTCCTAACTCATCCTAACCTCATAAATTCGATTTCACTTGAAAGAACAGATGCCGTATGAGTGAAAGGTACAAGAAAATGATTATGAATTTATTAAAAAGGCTAGGCTAAATATATGGGTAACAAAGAAAATAGAACATTAAGCACAACGAGGTAACTAGGGATATAGAATGCAAACAGGTTAGCTTCAAAGGCTCAAACGATCCAAAGATAGCCTAAATTATATCTATAACTTAGTGTTATCTTGGATTTTGTCTCAAGAGGGATTTAAACAAGTTATAAGATTTTATAAAAATAAACCAAATTATACTAACATAAACAGTCTTTAAATTAATATAACAAATCATAGTGCAAGATTAAGTGTTCAAATTTTGGGAAAATTTCATTCTAAACGTATGGCAAACTAAAGAAACTAACATAAACTTAAATAATATTTAAAATTTACCTTAAGTCATGGAAATGCTATAATCTTGATGTCGTCATTGGATAGGAGGCAAATCACCAAAAATATTTTTAGATTTTTATTTTTTTTTGAGTTTTTTTTAAATTTAATAAATGCAATGCAAACACAAAGTTTTTACAATCATGTAGAAATACGTTTCAAAAGTGCTAGTCACTCTATTACTCAGCTATTTCTACCAAGGTGAAGATGCGTTTCAAGAATAATAAATACTCTTTACCTCAGCCATCTTCAAACTTGCATGCTATAAAAGAAAGATGAAGAGATGAGAATTTTACAAACACAAAGGACTTTATTTTCACACAATTATCAAGACGCGTTTCAAGACAAAACCTTCACTCAGCCGTCTTGACCTATGAACACATGAATCTTAAAGTCTTACAAACAGCACACCTCTTTTTTTTTTCAAGGTTTTTTTTTCGCTTGGTTTTTAAAACTAGTCCTAGATTCAATCACAAAAGAAAAAAAAAATTGACACAACCTTCTCCCCCCAACCTAGATTGAACACTGTTCCAAAGTTTGACAAGATTAAGTAAGAAGAGTAACAACATATACTCACAAGAGCGGTTATTCAAAGACAAACGCATAAACAAAGACAAAAACAATAATGCTGTAAGTAAAACTAAAAGAGGTAGAGTTTAGAGAGAAAGATCTCAATCTCGTTTGCGTTTTCTGCAGAACTTTGATGTTACAGTGTCCGTTTCAAGATCAATAACGTGCATTTTTTCGAGCAATTCCTCCACGGTAGTGGCAGGGATAAAAATCTTTCTTCCTGACTCCTCAAGAAACTTTTGTTCCACAGCATGATCTAAAAAACTAAGCAAACTGTCAAAGTAACCATTTATATTTAACAAACCAATAGGTTTAGAATGTAGTCCTAACAGTTTTCAACTAGCAATGGCAAAAAGTTCTTCTAGAGTTCCTAAACCTCCAGGTAAAGCAATGAAAGCATCAGAACTCCATGTCTCTTATTCGCTCAGACATACCTGCAACTATTTTCTCAACACCAATAGTAGGACCACATAAACGATTTTGAGCGAGGACACCTGGAATAATACCAAAAGCTCCAGTACCTCCAGAACGTCTTCCAGCAGAGACAGTACCCATTAAACCTAGACTACCTCCTCCATAGACAAGGTTTATCTTTTTCTTAGCCAAGACATAGCCTAAATGAAATACAGTTTCTATGTAATCAATGCCTTTTCCTGATTTAGAACCACAAAACACACAGATATTATTGAACTTTAAAGATGACTGGGATGAGGAATCCATGATAATTACTAAGACTAAGACTCTTTTTTTTTTTTTGACTGACTCTATCTTACAAATTCGCTCTGAAAAAAACTTAAGAACTAAAAGGATTTTATAGACACCTAAAGAGAACGTTGGGTAAAATTAAATAGAGACAACTGTGATGACAGACAAGGACAGATAAATGTGACACACCTGTAGAATTTTTTTGACAACTTGTACCCGATAACACTATTTACCTTTTGACAAACTAGACTTTACTGTACAACTTTTGACAAATGGGACTTAATTTTAAAATTCAAAGCAAAGCTTACCTTACACGACACACAAGACAGCTACCGAATAAAATTATGCATCTGACAAAAGAAGAAAAGTCAAGATATCATTATTATAAGATAAACGGTACAATCACAATTATTAAACAACAACTGTATAAATCACAAAAATAAAAATCTTTTTGTTGATGAAATTTTATTCGAGAATGAGTTGAAGAAAACATTTGTTCATCAAAACGCGTTTCTAGAAATTCTGTTACTCAGCCGTTTTGATGATTTTTTCATTAAAATCGTGATCATATCTCGAATAAATTTTCAATTTTTTTTAAAGACAAACACACAAAGAAAAATACTTTACAGACCTTGTTCTGAAGTAGAGGGATCTTGAGTCTGTTTTTCATCTAACATTCTCGCAAACTGAACAGTTGGATGTTTTAGCGTCAGATTCCCAAGACGTTCTTTTTCTTCATGAAATTGAGGCCAGAGTTGTTTTATAGCCGCCCAGACATATCCATTTGGATGGGACTCAAGAGAAACTAGGAGGTCTTCTAAGTTTTCATTCCTAAGACCATTTTTACAGAACTGAATTTTATCTTCCCTATTTCTAGATACGAAACCAGGTGAGGGAAATTTTCCAGAACAATTTTGACAAGATCATTTATGACATTTTGACTCCATACATTATTTGCTGAAATTCTTCTTCATCCATGAGATCATACATGAGGTCATCCATAGTCACCCATCACCTCATCCTCAGGTTCTTCTTCAAAAACTTCGTTTTCACATTCAGCTTCAAAACTTGAATTTTTTGCTTCAGGAGATTGGTCAGAAACATTCACAGGATGGTTATCAACTTTGGGTGGAACATTCGAATCAAAAGAATTAGCCAAATCAGCCATAGGATCAACAAACGTTCCTGAAGTACTGCTCTCAACAAAATTCACTTCACACTTTTCAGAGGGTGATTGTGCCATGTTAAAAACGTTAAATTCTGAAGTCATATTCCCAAAAGACAATTTTAGTATTTCATTTCTACAATTAATCAAAGCATTAGAAGTTGCAAGAAATGGGCGACCTAAAATGACAGGAATTTGAACATTTGAATTTGTGACAAGTTGTGTATCCAAAACAATGAAATCTACTGGGTAGTAAAATTTATCAATTTGGACTAATACATCCTCAACAACACCTCTTGGAATTTTGACAGATCGATCAGCTAGTTGAAGTGTGACAGAAGTTGGCTTTAGTTCACCTAGACCTAATTGCTGATAAACAGAATAAGGTAAGAGGTTGACACTAGCACCAAGGTCTAACAAAGCATGTTCAATTTGAGTATTTTCGATGATGCAAGAAATTGTGGGACAATAAGGATCTTTGTATTTCAAGGATGAATCATGTTGAATGATGGAACTAACATTCTCAGCTAAAAATGCAGTTTTAGTCACATTATGCTTTTTTTTAATTGTACAACAATCTTTCAAAAATTTAGCATAAGATGGGACTTGTTTGATTGCATCTAAAAGTGGAATGTTAATTTTGACTTGTTTGAGTAGTTCAAAAATTTCAGCGTTTTTGTCAAATTTCTCTTTTGAAAGCAAAGCTTGAGGAAATGGAATCTTTGGAACAAATTTCTCTTTTGAAACACTCTTTTCTTTTTCAAAATTTTCCTCATCACTATTAATTTTATCATCACTTTTCAAAGTTGAATTAACTTTCTGATCTTTTAAAAGATTAGTCTTATCAACAGTTTTTCCACTTCGAAGAGTTGTAACAAAATTAACAGTTTCTTGTTGTGATTGTGAACTAGAAGAGGCAATTTCATTTGCAGATGGATAATGTATAGGTTGAGCAAGAAATTTGCCTTTTTCTTGAATGCGAAGGGAATAAGTGAGTTTAGAAATGGATTCTTTAATTTCATGAATGTCTTGAGAAGTGCGAGTGTTATGAACTTCCTGTTTTTGAATGAATGATTTTTGAGCTTGAATGAAAGTTTGCAAAGTGTCTTCAAGAGTTTTGACTCGAGATGGGAGATTTTCAGAAAAATTTGTGAAAATCAAGATTTACCAAGCATTTACTGTACTATTTCATGTCTATAATGTAGCAAAAACACAACTTAATAAATAAGCAGCATTTCAATATAACTTAACTAAAATAAAAACTAAGATAGTAAATTAAGCATTTACTGAGTCATTCTCTGTCTACGAGTAATCAAGGTCCTCCCAAGCATTATACGTGTCAGTCTATGTTGTCGATAAATCAGAACCGTAATTTTGACAGAGTTCTAGCTAAGAAAATATTGAAATTCTAAGTTTTCGAAGAAAATATTTTAGCATTACAATAGCTTAGAAAACTAAGAAAAACCAAAAATATTGAAGATAATTTTGCCAGAATTTCTCCCTCTCCCCTCAGCTAAAAAGAAATTTAAAAAGACATAATTAATAAAATACTACTAATATTATTGAGCATAATTTTTACAACATGAACTAGAAAATATTTTACAAGAAACTAGACTGAAAACTGGAATAAAAGCCAGACTATAACTAATACAACATTATTTCTATACTATCCGAGTGGTTCTTCAACTGAGGCAAACGCCTCGGTATTTATAGGGGATTGGATTTACTAACGACCATTTGAAATTAATGCTTTTTTCTGTTGAAAGTTGACCGATTCGAATTATTTTCTTTCTTCTTTCACGCTGATCTGCGTTCGTGAGAATGCGAATTTGTCTTTGAGATCCTGTGTGATGCGGCAGCTGACAGTATTAGAATGGGTTGATCGTGATCGTCAAATGCCAGATCCAATAGTTGCCAAACGCGCAAAAATTGGGCCCAGGTGGGACCGAGTTTCAAGGCCGATGGATGAGTCAAAGTATTCAGATCTGACGGTTTAGAGAACGGATGCACGTGGACACGACTGCATGAGATCGGACACGCCTGCTGCACCCTCTGAGACACGCTACAGCTTTGTCGACGCATGTAATGCACGCGTCAATCACATTTAGACACGTGCACTGCACTCTGAGATTCCACTGATGCACCGAATGACGCATTGACACGCGCACGCGTCAATCATATTTAGACACGTGGACTGCACTCTAAGATTCTGCTGATGCACCGGATGACGCGTTGACACGCGTATCCTCCTTGGACGGCTGAGATTGATTTGGCAGTGAATCTGACGATCAAAAAATTGCCACGTGTCCTATTTATCTTTTTGATGCATTTGATGTCTGATTTTTTCCGTTTGGTGTCGTTTTGCTCCATTTTTTCTCCAGATTTCAAATCTAAAAATCACAAACACACTAATATTAATTATTTCACAAATATAATATTTACAAAAATATTAAAAATATTTATTTTACAATAAAACACACAAAAATAGATAAAAACTCCTAAAATTTTCGGTCTCTTACGGTTTAGCAAAGATATAATTTTTATGACTTGAAAATATTTTTAAAAATTATTAAAAATATAATAAGACATATTTATAAACTTAAAACACACTATCAAATGCACTAAAACTCAAAATAAAATACCCGCATTACTTTTACGATTTTAACTATTTATAAACTAAACACAAATTTAACACACCGAAATGACTCTAAAAATTACTAAAAATATTATTAAACATAAAAACACACTCAAAATGTATTTTTAAACACATTTTCACACTAAGACACAAAAATACTTATTAACACAAAATGCTATTAATTAGAGGATTTAATGAGAAATAAAAGCGTAAATAAATGTTTTAAGCCTTAGAAAATGTACACTTTTACAGTCTCATCAACCATGCATTCATTTTCTTTTCTCTGTGCAACACTTATCTTTCCCTTTCTCCTTGAAATGTCTTCCTCTCATTCTCTTCTTCTTCTTCTTCTTGCTTATGCTATCTAAGCCTGAGAAGCCCAGCTCTATGTCGTTCAAAAGTCCCCATGCTAAAGTTAAACTTGAGCTTTAATCTCTTGAATTGATGACTTAAAGTTTTCAATGAGATTTTAAAAAATTAATCTAGTCTTATATACCATCTTTACTTTGAAATTGCTCATTTATTTTGCTGCATAATTTAGATTTTATGGTTTTGATTGAGAAAGTTTGACATAAGCATGTTTTCACCCTTATTTGTAAAAAAGGCTAGAGATATAGTTTGATGATGATTTTGGTATAAAACTCATGAAAATATGTTTGTTGTGATTATATAATGCAAGCTACATATTTTGGAATGGTTTTAAGATTTTGAACAAGGATAATATGTTCTAGGTTAAAGAAAATTTTGACATTCCATAAACTTTGTAATACCTCTATGGACAGTGGCTATTTCTTGAAATTCTGGGATTAAATTAAAATGAATTTTATCAATTGGTTTGCATATTTAAAAAGTAGACATCCTAAGCTTTCTAACGAGCTATCATAAACCTAAATCGAAGTTGTATTTTATTTTCTATGAATTTTTCAATTTTTGGATTGGAAACTAGTAAACCTGCCAGTTTGTCATGGTATACCAGCTGCTAACTTGAACCAAGAACCCATCTTTGCTCACCACCTAATTCCTTAATGTCTTGCAACCTTTTCAATATTATCCTAAGTGGTTGATGAATCTTATTAGAGACTAAAACATATAGATTACTTGTTTAATTTTATATTGTGTTAAGACAAAAATTGTTTACTGTGGTATTCAAAAAAAGATTTGCATAAAGGCTTTAATGGCACACTAATAAGATGGATTTGCACATGATTTATTTATGAATGTGGTTGTATGTTTTGTTTTAGTTTTAATTGTCCTTATGCACGCCTTAGGATCAATGGAGTGTGGAGCTAACGTTAATCGATTCCGGGATTTAAAGATTGTTGATAAGCTTGGAAGGTAGGGATTCTATTACTCATCTTTTGTGAGGTTTTTATGGAATTAAAATTGATTATTTTACCGCAAGATATATATATATCTATGTTGAACTGCTATTATATGTGTATCACATATGAAACTATGACATGGACTCGTCTAGTATTGTACGGCGAGGAACATAATGAATTGACACATGTTAAAAATTGAGAAGCATGGTTAAGAAAGATGACTTTATTAATAATGATTGAATATAGAGAAATGGTAAGACGTGAAGAGGGCGGCGGTTACGTCCTTGGGCATGAATACCCTAAAAGGTAAAATAAAGGGAAGGTGATGATGCTTCATTGGGTTGAAAGTCCTATAACACTGTACAAGAATCGACTTGGTGAGGACTCGGGGCTTGATGTCCCCTCACTGGAACACCCTTGGAATGTTTAGAGGGTGATCAAGCATGCCTATTTAGGTTTTAATGAGTTGAGTGATACTCTATTGAACATGTGTACTTAGGAATAATAATGAACTGTAATATTTGTATATATGTATATGTATGAAACTCGGTAATGATTAACTATGGTATCCACAGAATATGATTATAATAAATCTCATAATCTGGATAATGATGAGTATTAACAACCATGCAGGTTTTAATGTGGTAATGATAAAACCTAAATATGAGTAATGGTTTTCTCTACTGAGCATATTGCCCCTCATTCCCTTATATTTTTATCTCTTTAGGACTCACTAAGTGTGAGGTGGCTACGAGAAAAATAGTTGATGAAGCGATGTAGCTATATTACGTTGGGACTGCTTCAATTACTAAAAATGTTCTTCATGATAATGTAAGCATCAATTGTTACTTTCTGTAATTGTATTAAAATGCGTTGAGGGTTAAAATGATGATGACGACAGTTTATATTATTAAATTTAAGGTACTACATTAAACTGTGGTTTAATCGTCGTTTATATTTTTATTTTTGATTTGAGAGTTTTTATTTAAGTCCCGGACAATTTTAGTTTTAAGGTTTTACTTTTATTTCTAATTTTTATTTTATTTCATTAAAAGTTGTTAGCCCCTATATTGGGGCATTACAAGATCCAAAGATTAGCTTATTATTTGATATGATTTATTGTTAATATTTGAACACTACACTAAGAATACCACTTACAAGTTAATATTTCTGTCCAAAGACTAAATATTAATGTTGTTACAGGTTTCTTGTGATGGGATTAATCATTGTTTGAATTTTATTGGTTGTTTTATGTGAACTCTTATGTGAATATGTGATTTTGTTCTTTGTTCAGCTGTAGCATCATCTTCCTCGATATCTGCAAGTGTTAATTCTATTCCTATGCTGAATGAGACTAACTTCAAGGACTGGAAGAGAATGTGTTGATCGCTCTCGGTTGCCTAGATCTGGACTTAGTCATAAGGGTTGAACGTCCCACTATTACGGATTCTAGTTCCACTGAGGATAAAAAGGAACTTGAAAAATGGGATCGTTCTAACAGAATGAGTCTGATGATCATTAAGAGAGGCATTCCAGAAGTCTTCAAGGGCACTGTGCCTGATGAGGTCACTACAGCCAAGGGTTTCCTTGAGGCCATTGAGAAATGTTTTGCAAAGAATGATAAGGCTGAAACAAGCATGCTTTTGGCGAGCTTGATTTCAATGAGGTACAAAGCAAAAGGAAACATAAGGGAGTACATTATGGAGATGTCTCATCTGGCTTCAAGATTAAAGACACTAGATTTGGAAATTTCTGAGGACCTTCTAGTGCATCTTGTCTTGATTTCCCTTCCTACACAATTCAACCAATTTAAGATCAGTTACAACTGCCAGAAAGAGAAATGGACTCTTAATGAGTTAATTTCTTATTGTGTGTAAGAGGAAGAAAGATTGAAGCAAGAGAAGACTGAAAGTGCTCACTTGGATAGCACCTCTAAGGACAAGAAGAAGAAAAGAAAGAAAAGTAATGAAGCTGCTAAAGATCTAACACAACAGAAATAACATAAGGATAAGGATAAAAATCATAGTTGTTTCTTTTGTAGTAAACCTAGACACATGAAGAAGGTCTGCACCAAGTATCATGCTTGGCGTGCAAAGAAAGGTAAGCTTCTCAATTTAGTTTGTTTTGAGGTTAATTTAACTTCAGTGCCAAGATACAATTGGTGGATTGATTCAAGTACCACTACTCATATAAGTGTGTCTATGTAGGATTGCCTGAGCTACCGAAAGTCAATTGATGCTGAAAGATTCATCTATGTGGGAGATGGCAAATTGGTAAAAGTTGAAGCAATAGGGCATTTTAGGTTATTGTTAAGTTTTGGTTTTATTTGGATTTGAAAGACACTTTTGTTGTAGCGGAATTTAATTTCTATTTCTGCTTTGGACAAATCTGGATACTACTGTTCATTTGGAAATAGTCAGTTTAGTCTTTCTTTAAATTCAAATGTTGTTGGTACCGGTTCTTTGTCATTTCAAGATAACCTATATTTGCTTGATATAGTTGCTTCTTATAATGAAACCTTACATGTTAATTCTCGTGGCATAAAACGTAAATTAACCGATAAGAATTCTGTTGTATTATGGCATAAGCGATTAGGACATATTTCAAGGAAAAGGATGGAAAGGCTTATGTTAGATGGAATTCTTAATTCCCTTGATTTTACAAATTTTGAAATCCGTGTTGATTGTATTAAAGGGAAACAGACAAACAAAAGGAGATTGGGTGCCAATAGAGCTACGGATGTCTTAGAATTGATACATATGGACATTTGTGGACCATTTCCTGTGGCTTCATGGAATGGTCAATAATATTTTGTATCGTTCATATACGATTACTCTCGGTGTAGCTACTTATATCTCATACATGAGAAGTCACAGACTTTGGACGTGTTCAAGTCATATATGGCTGAGGTTGAGCTTCAACTCAGCAAAAGAATTAAGGGCATCAGATCTGACCGTGGTGGTGAGTACTATGGCAGATATGACGGATCAGGTGAACAACGTCTAAGACCTTTTGCTAAATTCCTAGAGGAATGCGGGATAATCCCTCAATATACCATGCCAGGTTCACCTAGCAGGAATGGTGTAGCTGAGAGACGAAACTGGACACTTAAGGACATGGTGAGGAGTATGATTTGTTATTCCACCTTACTTGAATCCCTCTGTGGTGAAGCACTCAAGACTGCAGCTTACATTCTCAATAGAGTACCAACAAAAGCAACAGCTAAAACACCTTATGAGCTTTGGACTGGGAAAAGGCCTAGTCTGAAGCATTTACATACTTAGGGTTGTCCAGCAGAAGCAAGGCCTTATAGGCCCAATGAAAAGAAATTGGACTCTAAGACAGTGAGCTGCTATTTCATTGGTTACTCTGAATGGTTAAGGGGTTATAAATTTTATGATCCCACTACTAAGGTTATTTTTGAGACGGGAATTGCAACATTCTTTGAGGATGTTGAGTTTGGGGGGAGAAATAAGGTTAGAGACTTTGTCCTTGAGGTTGAATTTGACCCTATTCCTTTTGTACAAGAGGGATTGGTTCCCATTTCTACAATTGCTTTTGATAATGTCCAGGCTTCTATCCTTGACGTTGATCAAATTGCATATCAAGAACAACCAGACATAGTCGTTCATCCCCTTCTACAAACTCAACAACCTCAAGAACCAGAACCTCAGGAACTTGTATAATTAAGGAGATCCACTAGAGAGAGGAGAAGTGCTATTTCGGATGATTACATAGTATTTCTCCAAGAACATGAGGAAAGTGTTGGATTAATGGATGATGATCAGATCAATGTCCGTCAAGCCATGCATAGTTTGAACTCTCAAAAGTGGATGGATGCCATGAAAGATGAGATAAAGTCTATAAAGGACAATGATGTTTGGGATCTCGTTCCATTACATGAAAGTGCGAAGCCCATTGGTTGTAAATGGATATTTAAAACCAAGAGGGATTCGAAGGGTAATGTAGAGCGATATAAGGCTCGTCTTGTCGCTAAAGGCTTTACTCAAAAGGAAGGCATTGATTATAAAGAGACTTTCTCTCTAGTTTCAACGAAAGACTCTTTTAGGACAATTATGACACTTGTAGCGCATTTTGATCTTGAGCTACATCAGATGGATGTTAAGATGGCATTACTAAATGGTGACATCGATGAAACGATCTATATGATGTAGCCATAAAACTTTGAGTTGGGAGACCCAAAGAAGATGGTTTGCAAATTAAAGAAATCCATCTATGGGCTTAAGCAAGCTTCTCGTCAATGGTATTACAAATTTCATCAAGTGATAGTCTCATTCAGTTTCGAGATGAACACTGTAGATGACTGTATATACCATAAGTTCAGTGGGGTAAATGTATTCTCCTGGTATTGTATGTTGATGACATACTGCTTGCCACCAATGATATAGGCTTCTTGCACGAAACCAAGAGATTTCTATCAAAGAAATTTAAAATGAAAGATCTTGGTGACACTTCTTTTGTGTTAGGAATTAAAATACACCGAGATAGCTCTCGGGGCATACTTGGGTTATTACAAAAGAGCTATATTGAAAAGGTACTTAAAAGATTTGGCATGCAGGATTGTAAACCAGGAGATACCCCTGTGGCTAAAGGAGATAAGTTCAGTTTAAGTTAGTGTCCTAAGAATGACCTTGAGGTTAAGGAAATGGAAAAGATCCCATATGCATCAGCTGTTGGGAGTCTAATGTATGCTCAAGTTTGTACTCGTCCAGATATAGCATATATTGTTGGATTATTGGGCAGATATTTGAGAAACCCTGGAATGGATCATTGGAAAGCAGCCAAACGGGTTATGCGATATTTACAGAGAACAAAAGATCACATGCTTACATATAGAAGGTCAGACCAACTCGAGATCATTGGTTATTCGGATTCAGATTTTGCTGGATGTCAAGATAGTCGTCGATCCACTTTGGGCTATATTTTTTTGCTTGCTGAAGGAGCTATTTCTTGGAGGAGTGCTAAGCAGTCACTCATAACTTCTTCCACTATGGAGGCAAAATTTATAGCATGTTATGAGGCATCCAATCATGGAATATGACTGCGAAACTTTGTCACTGGGCTGCAGATCGTGAAAAGTATAGAAAGACCACTTAAGTTGTTTTGTGACAATAAATCTTAAGTCTTATATTCCAACAACAACAGGAGCTCTTCAAAGTCAAAGCATATAGAGATTAAGTTTCTTGTTGTTAAAGAAAAAGTTCAGAGTGGTCAGGTGTCTATAAAGCATATTGGTACAAACTCCATGATAGCAGATCCGCTTACAAAAGGGCTTCCACCCAAGGTCTTTCATGAGCACACTGCTCACATGGGTGTTCAGTTATTTGATGATATGCAGTTTTAGTGGGAGTTTGTATTTGAATGCTAATTTTCTTTATATATAGACATTGTGTGTTTGTATATGTTTTCTGCAGAATTAAAGCATACAGTTTACTTATACTCTAATTTTGGTACGGTTTTGATCTCATTGAGGTATAAGGTAGGACCAGTTGAAAATAGACATGTTTAGATCACTTTGCATGTAATTTCCATGCTACACATCCATACTTGATCTATGTCATTTGGTTATATCAATATATGTGATCATTGATGGGTCTAGTCACGTTATATTTGTGACAAAGACCGCTTTGGTCCTATGTTGGTATGATCAATGGACGAGATTGTTCAGGAATACCCTTATATGTGATAGCAAAAGTTGAGCTCATTAAGGTAAACACATTTTTTTTGCAAAGAAATATATGTGGCCCAAGTGGGAGATTGTTGGAAAATATTTTTTCATGTGGGCCTATATATGTATTTAAATGTGTTGTTTAATGCTATCTTAAGGTAAAACCTAAATTAAAGTGATATACTTAAGATAAAGTTGAAAGGCTTTTGGGTATTAATATAAAGTATGAGTTATTATTATTAATATATGTGTAGATACCAATTTGTAATTTTCAGATTTTATGGTTGGCAAAACTAGAAATACATTAAAATAACTAAAGTTATTTATTCTGGTTATGGTCCCCAATCCATACGTACGTATTATTCATTCAGAAAGTTTACAGACATCCCGCTTCTTTGAAATCCCATCTTCATTAAAGTTTCAAAAGGAATACGTATTGGATTGGAAGACAATAACCCACAACAATCCAAGATCATGAATCAAGGTACGCTTCTGCAATTTAGAATTATTTCTCTCAATGATTCAACATGAACGATCTTGGCAGAATTTTGGTTTGATTTGGTTTACAACATTTATGACTATTATTGTTTACCCATCTTTTTCTGAGAATCAAATATTTGCAATACTAATCATTCATTGTATCAAAAGATTATATCGAAAAATGGAAGCTCTACATTAGAATAACCAAAAAATTCGAACTTCTGTTGCACCTTGAAAATATAGACGTGGGTTAAGTTAAACTACAAATTTAAAAAAAAAAAAATTTCCCCCTGGATAATAGCACAGAGTAGCATCCGATATTGCTTTAACTTACGAGCATGTGTCAAATGTTTCAGAAACTTATAGGGTGTTTGGTAAAATTAAGCGTGTCTGAATACTGATTTTAAAAATTCAAATAGCTTTTTCTCCACATAGTAGCTCACCATAAAATTTCTCTTCGATCTACATTAAGAACCATTTTGGAAGTGTGATTATTCTTGCAGAAATCAATCAGAGAGCGAAACTAGAAGGCAAATGAAACCATAAAATGTTCTGCACAAATAACAATGCTTTTTTCAATTATTCGGGGTTAAAAAATTCAAACTCTAAACCTCAACGTTGAAGTGAGTGTATGTTTAGCGTTAGGCTATGCCAGCGGCTACTAAATAACAATACTTCTAATTTAACACGTTTTGACACATCCTTTGATGCGTGTCAAAGGATTAGAGCTAACAAGGAATTAAGCTCTGAACTAGGATGGCCAAAAAAATTTTGATATTTGTAATTACGCCTTAAATGGGTTAAGTTAACATCCATAAAACCAATATACTAAACATTAATCAGATCTTTTCTGGATAACTAGCATGAGGTAATATCTTCAACAGCACCAAATAGTTCATGCATAAACGAGTGTAGTTCTAGATAACTAGCGTGTTTTTCCCCACTTAACACGATGGTTTGTAAGAAACTATCGTTTACTGAGCGTCGTGTACAATTTCTAGTAGTGAACAGTGAAGTTCAATACAATACAACAAAATACATCTCATACAATAAAATATGTTGTGTTAAAACAACGACACAAAAAGTAACACTGATTGAAGCATAAACATCAACAACACAGAACATAAACACCAACTCAGGACAGTAATCGCAATGTCAAGGCATTTGCACTTTAGATCAAAAGGTGCAAGCAACCAATCAAGTTCAACTATTTTGCCGAAATTTACCAAACGTTACAAATTATTTGTTGAAGAAAATAACAATACATCAGTCCGAAAGAGAAAGCTCTCTGTTCTCCATTGTCGAAGGCAAGCTATGCTGCTCTATGAGATGTTTAAGCTCGTAATAATGATAATAATCAGTAATCATCACCAGCTATGGCAAAAGCACTATAGTATGCAATTAACCACAACAACAAAAGGCAATATAAAATAAATTTATTCTAAAAATTATGAGAGAGAGAGAGAGAGAGAACTTACCAATTATCTTTTGATGATCCTCAGTAGTTTGGCCTTGTGCACTGCTACGGCCACATAAAGCCAATCTCCTGTGTTGTTCAACGAATTGAAGCACCGGTATCTCCAGGATTTGTTGAAGATAAATGTCAAACATAACCCCCAAAATCCAACTATAAATCCAACTGCTGCACTAAGGTAAAATCCATTGGTTATAAACTCATCTTTTTCTTGGTCTCCAGCATCATCTTCAGTTGCTCTTGAAATTGTTGGTTCTTCTTCGCCTGGACATTTCTTCAAAAGTGGATCTCCACAAAGCTCAGGATTTCCCGCATATGCTAGAGGATTGCGGGTTTGGAGTTGAGGACCTAATGGTATTTTGCCTGATAAATTATTGTTCGACAAGTCTAATGTGTTGAGACGATCTACTTGGGATAGACTTGAAGGAATTCTGCCAAAAAGGTAATTCTTTGATAAATCAAGAACATCTAAAGATTTCAACTTGCCAATTTCTTGTGGGATTTGTCCGCTTAAATCGTTTCTTGACAAGTTCAAGGAAACCAATCCAATAAGGCTGGTAATTTCTCTTGGAATGTCTCTCGACAACTTGTTGCTTGACAAATCACTGCTTTTTAGAAGTCCCAAATTTTTGAATGCACGTAGTGTTGGAAATTAATTTTTCATGTGGGCCTACATATGTATTTAAATGTATTGTTTAATGCTATCTTAAGGTAAAGCCTAAATTAAAGTGATATAATTAAGATAAAATTGAAAGGCTTTTGGGTATTAATATAAAGTATGGGTCATTATTATTAATAATATATGTGTAGATACCAATTTGTAATTTTCAAATTTTATGGTGGGCAAAACTGAAAATACATTAAAATAACTAAAGTTATTTATTCTGGTTATGGTCCACAATCCAGACGTACGTTTATTCTCTTCCTGTTTTCTCTGATATCCCATCTTCAAAGAAAATCTTTTGGAGTACGTATTGGATTGGAAGGCAATAACTCACAACAATCCAAGATCATGAATCAAGGTACGCTTCCGTAATTTAGAATTATTTCTCTCAATGATTTGACATGAACAATCTTGGTAGAATTCTGGTTTGTTTTGGTTTCTAACAAGTGCCATCAGAGCGGTTTCATGTTGAATTATTGAGAAATTTGTTCTCAAAAGTTTTGGTTGAATAAGATTCATTTTGTTTTTTCGTTCAATATGGATTCATTACGTGTACGTACGTATGTGGAATTAAATATGGTTGCTGTGCAAAATTGTTGGACTTTTGTTTTTTCTTTCCTTTTATTCGGGAATCAAGAATCGTTTACTTTGTTTTTGTCTTCTTTCGAGTAAAGGCAGCATTCAATTCAATAAAAAAAATGATCAATCAAGTTTGGCATATACGATTTCTTTGAATCAAGTTCTTCGGTGGGTTTAGTAACCTGTGCGATTATCGGCGGCAATCTCACTGCCGCCGGCAAAGAAATCGAGCCGCGACCCTCGGGCGGCGCCGGAATGGAAGAGGCACGGTCTCTGGCCTCGGCGAAGGAGAGAAAACCATAGCCCATAGCCTGCAGCCGAAAAGAAAATTAAAAAAAAAAGGAGAGAGAGGGCGGCCAATTTTGGGTTTCACTGGCAGCTTGCTGCTTCGCCGTTGGCGCCGACACTCTCTGGGTGCGGTTGTGACGTTCCGCCGACGAGCAGAGCCGCGGCCTCCGGCGAAGCATGAGCCAACCGCCTGGTAACGATACCCAGGGGGGTCGTGACCCCTGGGTGTGCAAGAAAAAAATCTGGGCATTAGCCCATATAAGCTTCTGGTATCCATGGGCCCAAAGACCCCTTAAGGGCCCGTGACTAGAATGAGACCCAGGGGCTCAACCCCTAGGTGACCCAGATTTAAAAAAAAAAAAAGGGCGGGCCTGGAAGTGGATCCGGGTTGGGTTAACCTGGCCCGGATCCACAACACAACCCGGTCCCCTTTGACCCGGTCAAGGGTCAACTTTGACCGTTGACTTTGAACAGTTTACTTTTTTTTAATTTAAATTTTTTGGGTCAATTTTGGATGCAACTTTAAAATTCAAATTATGTTTTTAGATGATTAATATTTTCAAATTAATTAATTGAACCAATAAGCTGCCAAAGTAGCCTCTTTTGTGGATGTTAATTTATTTGTGATATTAAGATGGTTGTGTGAATTTAATTCATGCGAATATTAATCGGCCCAAAGGAAGCTTAATATTTGGTCGAATTAAATTCGTACCTGTGGTGATAAATATGTAACAATTATATGGTTATTTTTGACATATAAATAATAAGTAGATCCAAAGATTAGCCTATTATTTGATATGATGTATTGTTAATATTTGATCACAACACCAAGAATACCACTTACAAGTTAATATTTTTGTCCAAAGACTAAATATTAATATTGTTACAGGTTTCTTGTGATGGGATTAATCATTGTTTGAATTTTATTGGTTGTTTTATTTGAACTCTTATGTGAATATGTGATTTCGTTCTTTGTTCAGCTGTAGCATCATCTTCCTCGGTATCTGCAAATGTTAATTCCATTCCTATGCTGAATGGGACTAACTTCAAGGACTAGAAAGAGAATGTGTTGATCGTTCTCGGTTGCCTAGATCTGGACTTAGCCATAAGGGTTGAACGTCCCACTATTACGGATTCTAGTTCCACTGAGGATAAAAAGGAACTTGAAAAATAGGATCGTTCCAACAGAATGAGTATAATGATCATTAAGAGAGGCATTCCAGAAGTCTTCAGGGGCACTGTGCTTGATGAGGTCACAACAGCCAAGGGTTTCCTTGAGGCCATTGAGAAATGCTTTGCAAAGAATGATAAGGCTGAAACAAGCACGCTTTTGGAGAGCCTGATTTCAATGAGGTACAAAGCAAAAGAAAACATTAGGGAGTATATTATGGAAATGTCTCATCTGGCTTCAAGATTAAAGACACTAGATCTAAAAATTTCTGAGGATCTTCTAGTGCATCTTGTCTTGATTTCTCTTCCTGCATAATTTAATTCAAGATCAGTTACAACTGCCAGAAAGAGAAGTGGACTCTTAATGAGTTAATTTCTTATTGTGTGCAAGAGGAAGAAAGACTGAAGCAAGAGAAGACTGAAAGTGCTCACTTGGCTAGCACCTCTAAGGACAAGAAGAAGAAAAGAAAGAAAAGTAATGAAGCTGCTAAAGGTCCAGCACAAAAGAAACAAGATAAGGATAAAAATGATGAAAATGTTGCTTGTTTCTTTTGTGGTAAACGTGGACACATGAAGAAGGTCTGCACCAAGTATCATGCTTGACGTGCAAAGAAAGGTATGCTTCTCAATTTGGTTTGTTCTGAGGTTAATTTAACTTCAGTGTCAAGACACACTTAGTGGATTGATTCAGGTGCCATTACTCATATAAGTGTGTCTATGCAGGGTTGCCTGAGCTACTGAAAGCCATTTGATGCTGAAAGATTCATCTATGTTGGAGATGGCAAATCGGTAGAAGTTGAAGCAATAGGGCATTTTAGGTTATTGTTAAGTTCTGGTCATTATTTGGATTTGAAAGACACTTTTGTTGTACCGTCGTTTAGGCAGAATTTAATTTCTATTTCTGCTTTGGATAAATCTGGATACTATTGTTCATTTGAAAATAGTCAGTTTAGTCTTTCTTTAAATTCAAATGTTGTTGGTACCGGTTCTTTATCATTTCAAGATAACCTATATTTGCTTGATATAGTTGCTTCTTATAATGAAACATTGCATGTTAATTCTCATGGCATTAAACGTAAATTAATCGATGAGAATTCCGCTGCATTATAGCATAAGCGATTAGGACATATTTTAAGAAAAAGGATGGAAAGACTTGTGTCAGATGGAATTCTTAATTCCCTTAATTTTATAAATTTTGAAACCTGTGTTAATTGTATTAAAGGGAAACAGACAAACAAAAGGGTATTGGGTGTCAATAGAGCTATGGATGTCTTAGAATTGATACATACGGACATTTGTGGACCATTTCCTATGGCTTCATGGAATGGTCAACAATATTTTGTATCATTTATAGACGATTACTCCCGGTATGGCTACCTATATCTCATACATGAGAAGTAACAGACTTTGAACGTGTTCAAGTCATATAAGGCTGAGGTTGAGCTTTAACTCAGCAAAAGAATTAAGGGTGTCAGATCTGACCGTGGTGGTGAGTACTATGACAGATATGACGGATTAGGTAAACAACGTCCAAGACCTTTTGCTAAATTCCTAGAGGAATGCAGGATAATCCCTCAATATACCATGCTAGGTTCACCTAGCATGAATGGTGTAGCTGAGAGACGAAACCAGACACTTAAGGACATGATGAGGAGTATGATTTGTCATTCCACCTTACTTGAATCCCTCTGGGGTGAAGCACTCAAGACTGTAGCTTACATTTTCAACAGAGTACCAACAAAAGCAACAGCTAAAACACCTTATAAGCTTTGGACTGGCAAAAGGCCTAGTTTGAACCATTTACATACTTGGGGTTGTCCAGCAGAAGCAAGGCCTTATAGGCCCAATGAAAAGAAATTGGACTCTAAGACAGTGAGCTGCTATTTCATTGGTTACTCTGAATGGTTAAGGGGTTATAAATTTTATGATCCCACTACTAAGGTTATTTTTGAGACGGGAATTGCAACATTCTTTGAGGATGTTGAGTTTGGGGGGAGAAATAAGGTTAGAGACTTTGTCCTTAAGATTGAATTTGACCCTATTCCTTTTGTACAAGAGGGATTGGTTCCCATTCCTACAATTGCTTTTGATAATGTCCAGGCTTCTATCCTTGACGTTGATCAAATTGCATATCAAGAACAACCAGACATAGTCGTTCATCCCCTTCTACAAACTCAACAACCTCAAGAACCAGAACCTCAGGAACTTGTATCATTAAGGAGATCCACTAGAGAGAGGAGAAGTGCTATTTCGGATGATTACATAGTATTTCTCCAAGAACATGAGGAAAGTGTTGGATTGATGGATGATGATCCAATCAATGTCCGTCAAGCCGTGCATAGTTCAAACTCTCAAAAGTGGATGGATGCCATGAAGGATAAGATAAAGTCTATGATAGACAATGACGTTTGGGACCTCGTTCCATTGCCTGAAGGTGCGAAGCCCATTGGTTGTAAATGCATATTTAAAACCAAGAGGGATTCGAAGGGTGATGTAGAGCGATATAAGGCTCGTCTTGTCACTAAAGGCTTTACTTAAAAGGAAGGCATTAATTATAAAGAGACTTTCTCTCTGGTTTCAACGAAAGACTCTTTTAGGATAATTATGGCACTTGTAGCGCATTTTGATCTTGAGCTACATCAGATGGATGTTAAGACGGCGTTTCTAAATGGTGACATTGATGAAACCATCTATATGGTGCAGCCAGAAAACTTTGAGTCAGGAGACCCAAAGAAGATGGTTTGCAAATTAAAGAAATCCATCTATGGGCTTAAGCAAGCTTCTCGTCAATGGTATTACAAATTTCATCAAGTGATAGTCTCATTCGGTTTCGAGATGAACACTGTAGATGACTGCATATACCATAAGTTCAGTGAGAGTAAGTGTATTCTCCTGGTATTGTATGTTGACGATATACTGCTTGCCACCAATGATATAGGCTTATTGCACGAAACCAAGAGATTTCTATCAAAGAAATTTGAAATGAAAGATCTTGGTGATGCCTCTTTTGTGTTAGGAATTAAAATATACCGAGATCGCTCTCGAGATATACTTGGGTTATCACAAAAGAGTTATATCGAAAAGGTGCTTAAAAGATTTGGCATGCAGGATTGTAAACCAGGAGATACCCCTGTGGCTAAAGGAGATAAGTTTAGTTTAAGTCAGTGTCCTAAGAATGACCTTGAGGTTAAGAAAATGGAAAAGATCCCATATGCATCAGCTATTGGGAGTCTAATGTATGCTCAAGTTTATACTCGTCCAGATATAGCATACATTGTTGGATTATTGGGCAGATATTTGAGTAACCCTGGAATGGATCATTGGAAAGCAGCCAAACGGGTTATGTGATATTTACAGAAAACAAAAGATCACATGCTTACATATAGAAGGTCAGACCAACTCGAGATCATTGGTTATTTGGATTCAGATTTTGCTGGATGTCAAGATAGTCGTCGATCCACTTCGGGCTATATTTTTTTGCTTGTTGGAGGAGCTATTTCTTGGAGGAGTGCTAACCAATCACTCATAGCTTCTTCCACTATGGAGGCAGAATTTATAGCATGTTATGACGCATTCAATCATGGAATATGGCTGCGAAACTTTGTCACTGGGCTGCGGATTGTGAAAAGTATTGAAAGACCACTTAAGTTGTTTTGTGATAATAAATCTGCAGTCTTATATTCCAATAACAGCAGAAGCTCTTCAAAGTCAAAACATATAGAGATTAAGTTTCTTGTTGTTAAAGAAAGAGTTCAGAGTGGTCAGGTGTCTATAGAGCATATTGGTACAAACTTCATGATAGCGGATCCGCTTACAAAAGGGCTTCCCCCCAAGGTCTTTCATGAGCACACTGCTCACATGGGTATTCAGTTATTTGATGATAAGCAATTTTAGTGGGAGTTTGTATTTGAATGCTAATTTTCTTTATATATAGACATTGTGTGTTTGTATATGTTTTCTGTAGAAATAAAGAATACAGTTTACTTATACTCTGATTTTCGTACGGTTCTGATCTCATTCAGATATAAGGCAGGACCAGTTGGAAATAGACATGTTTGGATCACTTTGCATGTAATTTCCATGCTACACATCCATACTTGATCTATGTCATTTGGTTATATCGATATGTGTGATTATAGATGGGTCTAGTTACGTTATATTTGTGACAAAAACCGCTTTGGTCCTATGTTGGTATGATCAATGGACGAGATTGTTCAAGAATACCCTTATTTGTGATAGCAAAAGTTGAGCTCACTAAGGTAAACACATTTTTTGCAAAGAAACATGTGTGGCCCAAGTGGGAGATTGTTGGAAATTAATTTTTCATGTGGGCCTACATATGCATTTAAATGTGTTGTTTAATGCTATCTTAAGGTAAAGCCTAAATTAAAGTGATATAATTAAGATAAAATTGAAAGGCTTTTGGGTATTAATATAAAATATGAGTCATTATTATTAATAATATATGTGTGGATACCAATTTGTAATTTTCAGATTTTATGATGGGCAAAACTGAAAATACATTAAAATAACTAAAGTTATTTATTCTGGTTATGGTCCCCAATCCAGACGTACGTTTATTATCTTCCTGTTTTCTCTGATATCCCATCTTCAAAGAAAATCTTTAGGAGTACGTATTGGATTGGAAGGCAATAACTCATAACAATCCAAGATCATGAATCAAGGTACACTTCCGCAATTTAGAATTATTTCTCTCAATGATTTGACATGAACGATCTTGGTAAAATTCTGGTTTGTTTTGGTTTCTAACACGTAGCACTCCTTTCCATACCAAGATCATATTTTCATTGTCGAAATTCGACATGATTTGAGTAAAACCATGCTCAGGTTTTTCATAGGACTCTCTAATTTTTGAATTGGGGCCCCCTATGGCTTTCATTGCTGTCATATTACCAAAACAATTTGGGATATTGCTTGAAAGATTGTTTAAAGACAAGTCCAATAGTTGAAGATCTACTAACTGGCAAAGTTCAAGAGGTATACTCGCATTGAAGTTATTTGACCGTAGACTAAGGATAACAAGCTTGGTGATTCTTTTCCCAATCCAAGTCGGTATTGGCCCCAACAAGTTGTTTTCTCTTACATCGAAAATCACCAACTCTGTGCAAGTTTGTAATGAGGAAGGCAATTCTGCAGTCAAGTTGTTGTTGCCCAAATGCAATATCTTTAAACCAGTTAAGAAGCCAATGGAGGCAGGAATTGTCCCCGATAACTTGTTATTTCCCAAAATAAGAACTCGCAAGTTGGTTGCTTGCGGCCAACAATCAGGAAGCTCCCCCGACAATTGATTATAAGAAACATCAAGAAGGGTCAACCCGAATCCATTTGGACTGTAATCACAGAAGTAGTTTATGTCTGCAAATTTATTATCGAATAGAGTTAGTGAATGCGCTTGAAATAAAAAAGCTGGCACCGACCCTTCCAAGTAACTTGAACTCAAATCTATGTCACTTCTTTCTGAAGCAGTGGATCCTTGATTAGCTTGAATCATTCCCCTAATTTCATTATTAGACATATCCTGGCTGAACACGGGAAGAGAATTCCAGAAAGTACTAGGTATAGAGTCTGCAATTCCGGAGTTGGAGATGTTAAGCCAAAGCATCGAAGTCTGTGTTAGAAGCCATTTTGGGAAAGATGGACCCAATTTGCATCCTCCAAGTTCTATAGTATCCAATTGAAAGGGAGGAATCCAATCAGAAGAGATGTTGAAAACAATGTGCGGGTTAGAAGAAAAATCTAAATAAGAAAGGTTGAATAGCCTTGAAAAATGAACTTCAGTAATCACATCTGCCATAGAGTTGTCAGAAATCTCCAAATAATCCAGCTTCGAAAGTTGGCCAAGACATTTGGAGACATTTCCGTTTAGTTGATTTGAGTTAAGCCAAAACTCTTTCAAAGAAGGATACAACGTAAAATTAGGCAATGATCCCACAATTCTACTATTCGCTAAATCCAAAGACTTCAAAGGGAAATGAATACACCCGTGGGGTGCAAATTCAGCAAATTTGAGTTGTCCACTGAGGTTGTTATTAGAAGCAGAGTACTCTTCTAGTGTACATATTTTCCAAACGGACTTTGGAATTTCACCAGAAAGCATATTATTGGTGAGACCAAGGAATTGAAGAGAAGTCATGTTTCCAAAACCTTCTGGAATGGATCCTTCTAGTTGATTATCGCTGAGATCAAGACGTACAAGGGAAGTCATTTTCCGAAACGATTTTGGAATGGGACCTCCGAATTGGTTGCTTTTAGGATCAAAACCTATAACTTCACCGCCTCTAAGATCAAGATATTTGAGGGCAGTCATATTGCCAAAAGAGTTTGGAATAGAACCTTCTAATCCATTGGCAGCAAGATAAAGAGTGTCAAGAGCAGCCAGATTCCCAAAAGCTTCTGGAATGGAACCGTTCGACAGGGAATTAGAGAGGTCAAGATGAACAAGGCTACTATATTTGCACAGCCATAGGAATACAGATGCAGAGAGTTGGTTGAAAGAAAGATCAACAACTGCGAGAACCTTTGAAGAATTAACAAGAGAAAGAAATGGATGAACTATATAGGGAAGTTCGGAAAAACTCAACTTCAAAGTATTCAAGTGAGGAAGGTTGTTGACTGCATGAACCCAGTCATAAGCCATGCTCATATTTGTGGTACTAAGGTCAAGTACTCGTAACGGAAAAAGATGTGAAATTGGCTCTAGACTTTTTATCTTCAGATCCTCATTAGAATTAAGATTCAAATATTGCAAACTGGACAAATTTTCAAGCTGAGGAGGAAAATCTCCTCCTAGGGAAGTGTAGGAGAGATCGAGGTACCTTAATTTGCTCAGCCTACCAATGAGACTTGGGATGAAGTTTCCATCCGCATAGTTGAAGCTTAAGTCCAAATAATTCAAGTACTGCAAGTCAACCAACGAAGGGCTGAATGTCTCACCTCTAAGAAGATTATGATAATCATCCTCACCAAATCTAACAAAAGTTGAAGGAGAAAGATCAAGCTTAACAACATGACCAGATTTGTTGTCGCACAAAATTCCGCTCCATTCGTAGCACTCTCTTTTTTCTTCTTCATTTCCCCAAGATGACAGATATTTCTGTCCGTGGTGTTGTACATATCCTCTTTAATCCCGAGAAGTGCTTGTCTCTCAACTTCTTTGCACCTGAGTTTTGGCTCTCCATCTCCTAAATTTGATCCCAAGGAACTTGTCGAGTGAATCAAAAGTGTTAAAAACACAAATATTAGAAGGGCCGATCCTCTCATTATGATGTATCATGAGTATTGACTAATCAGATCAATCTGTTGAGTAGTATGCTTGTGAGGTTTATTTCTAATCCATTAAACAACATAATTATACTTATGTTGTACAAAAGTTGATCAATTGTGCGTTTCTTACACTCCAGAATGGTCTACGATAAGAAAGTGAAAGTCATTCATCAAAAATAAATAGTCATGGAAGCCCAACCAATAACGGGAGCAAGGCTTCAACTCTTCAAAGCAATCCCAATATGGACGCAAGTTGGCCACTTCAACATATGTATGAAAATATATACACATATAAATGTATACTCTTAAATTCCATTTTTCATCAAGTGTTCTTAGAAAACCAAAAAATATTCCCTTCATTTATAAAGCGTCAAATTTTACCTTCTTGAGCTGGTTATTGTCGTTTCTTCAAGTGATGATGTTTGCTTAAATTGTACCCCTTCAGACTCGTCGTACGTGTTATAAATTAAAGATTGTATTCACAAACTGACTTCAATAGTTCAATAGGCATCTCATGATACTGATTTCAAACATCGGAATAGCTTTTCCTCCACAATAGCAGACCGTGATAAGATTTCTCTTCAGTCTAAATTCAGGACCAGTTTTGGAAGGGTGAACAATCAATGGCAGAAAGAAACAAGGAAAGCATTAAAAAAAAAAAAAAAATCCATCAAAAGTTGTGCATAAATAACAATGCTTTTTTGAACTTGAGGTCAGGGTATTTAAACTCTAAAACATTAAGGTGAATATCTATTACGCGCTAGGCTATGCCAGCAGCTACAATAAAACGACGCATTTATTTTAACACGTTCTGACACTCATCAATAAAAGAAAAGATTTTGAGGGAAGTCTTTCATCAAAGCTTAATGATCATCTTCAGGAGTTGAGTTAAGAAGTCATGAAATGCGCCTGCAAATGGTGATCCCATCACCAATCGAAACATGAGAGATCTCAACACGAGGATCAGCTGCAAGGGACTTGTTCAACTCGATCATGTCCTTCCTAGTGATCCTTTCCACCTCAGGAAAAGACTCTTCAGGCAATGCAACAGATCCTCCCCACAATGTGTTGTCGTAGATAATTATACCACCAACCTTAACCAGCTTCACAAGCCTCTCATGGTAATTCCAGTAATTAGCCTTGTCTGCATCCACAAAGCCAAAGTCAAAACTCCCCATCTTCTCTGGCTGCAATCCAACATGAACGTTTCACAAGTCAAACATTGGTATAGAAACAGAATTTTTTTTAGTAAAAAGGTATCAGGAGATTTATATAATGCTTACGTCTTCTAAGAGTTTGTCAAGAACAGGCAAAGCAGGGGACTCTATGAAGTCAATTTTGTGTTCGACGCCGGCTTTCTTGATGATTGGCAAGCCAATCTCATCATATGTTTTCTTGTAGGTATCTATGGCAGTTATCTGCAAAAATGTCATAAATTAGTGTGATTATGTGCGTGGTGGTAAGCATGTAATTAAATACATATACATCAGTCAAATTGGAGGTCATGGATGGGTATTTTAGAACAAACTTTTCCATCATCAGGAATTGTGAGAGCTGTTAGGAGAAGAGAGTATCCAGTGAAAACTCCAACTTCTATTGTGTTTTTGGCGTTCGTCAGCTTCAGTATCATGCCCATCAACTGAGCAGCGTCTGGTGAAGTTCCATAATAGGCCCTACAAATTGTTGGTTGCAATGCCTAAAGTTAGAAAAATAATTTTGTCCTTTGGGACTTATCTCGGCCTTTTGAGTACGAGAAGTTCTCAAAGAGAACATAAGATAGCAATAAAACCAAAAATAATTACAAACACACTAGCAACACGAAACACTCTTCCAACCTAAAATGATCATAGCGGGATATCCTGAAACATGATAACAATGTTATATACCTAACTCTTTCACAGACAAAACAAGCATCTCATTCTATTTCCTCAAAAATCCTTCCATTCCAATTTCCATCTAAACAATCCAAAAGGTATATCAGCACCACATACTTCTACATCACTTTCACCAATCTAACTCTAGCCAAAACCAACAGATTTTTCCACCATTAGTGAGCCACGATTTCGAGGAAAAAACCAAAAACGTAATCCAGTTTCCCTAATTGACTTCTTCAACACAGATCTACATTCACGGAAAAATGCAATAGCAAATGGTCTATGCTATTGTATCAACATTAATTTTCACACGACACGCTGGGATAGATAAATAGCCAAGTACGATTGTTTCTTTTTGCATCAGGACATCACAAGTATTGTTCTGTTTAATGAAATACTAGCTAAGTAAGCATTTCAATTCTATGAAATACAAGATTTCCAAGTTGCAAGAAAACCAGGGAAGGGTCACAAGAGCACATCCTATTGTCCTGTGGACTAGGGCTAGGACTAGGAAATCGAATTTACTTAAGTACAATCTTGTCCAATTTAAAGAAAATAGAAAAGAATCATATGTTTTCATGGCAGAAAAGATAAAGATCAACTAGTAAACTCCACCTTGGATGATTCGCAGTTGCAGCCCTCAATTCCTTTAGAAGTTCTGGCTCTCGTGGATACACACTTGTCTCCAGAATATACTGCAAAAAACAAAACCAAAAACAAATATATATATATATATATATATGAAGGGAAAGTAAGAAGAAGGAAAGCTCTAAAGCACAGACATAATTAGTTATAAACATCTTGTGTATTTACCTTGTATAAGCCCTCACTCTTCAAGATGAGTGGGGGTGGGACACTTTTCCCAGGTGTTGTCTTCATGAGGTCTTCCATTGTACTGCAAAACACAAAAATTATCCTGAAAACCATGCATAATCTGAAGAGCACCCAATGGGTTAAAATCCTATCATTAACAAAGCAAAGGGTCCTACTCTATAGACTAAGATCTATAATTTTATAAGTAATAGGGTTTTAATACATGGGAATAAAAACAATTTTTTCGATCTGAATAATGTTAAATTATAAGCTTTCTTCTCAACCAATTTTTTGTTTTGGAACTAGTGTAATCTCATAAATCTAATTTAGGATTTATGTCAACTCGATTAAAATCAACAGATCAGGGATATTTATAAAATTATAAATAGAATCACTTTATTATTTTACTAGTGTTATAAATAGAATAGGAATTTTAAGCTAGGGTATGAATAGGTATTTTTACACAGGGTATGTGGTTCATGAGCGAAATCAACCATTTTTAAAATTCGGGAACCAAATGAGGTACATGATCCAAGGTATGTATGAAATTTACCAAATTTACAGGACATATTGTTGAAAAGCATAAACAAAGAAACAAATGTCGATGTTAGGAAGCAAGTGTCAACCAAAATGATGTGGAAACTACAAAGTACGATGTTAAAAAGTAATTTTTTATGTGCAATAAAGAAAGGCATGAGAATGAGAAAGACAGAGTCATAGAAAGCTTACGATAGAGAGACGTGCCAGAGTGAGATGTCTGTGGGCCTGCGGCCATCAAGGTGTTATTTATATGGCAGAGAGGAAAATAAGGGCAAAAAAAAAAAAAAAAAGTTAATTTCATTTATGGCCATTGAATTTTATTTTTATTTTAATATAGTCCTTGACTTTTAAAATGTCTTGGATTAGTTTAAGTCATGATCTATGACTTGTTTCAGTTATATATATATATATATATATATATATATAGGTTTTGGTATTAAAAAAAAGATAAAATATGTAGGTGATAGTGATGGACAAAAAAATGTATTTTAACTCATGATCTATGGGTTGTTTCAGTTATATATATATATATATATATATATATATATATATATATATTATTTGGGTTTAGGTATAAAAAAGAAGATGATAAAACCTGTAGGTCACATTGATGGACAAAAAATGTAATTTTCTAATAGCACACGGAATACGCACATTTTTATTATCCAAGAAATGAAAAATAACACTGCTACTTGAATGTTATTAGTATTTTGTTTGTTTTAAAAGGACTAAAATTTAAGTAAACATATAGATCAAGGATTAAGTTTAAAACATTTTAAAAGTCAGAGGCTAAACTAAGATTGACAAAAAAAATTAAGGTCTATTTCTCAAATTAAACCAAAAGGAGAGAGAGAGATGTGACCCCTAACCCTTTTTTTTTGTTTTTTTTGAGGTTTCTCCTCCTGGAATCGTCTCTCTCCTGATAGGATATTTTAGGAATGTGAGCCCTATCCTTTCTCTTTTTTTTTTCTTTTGAAGCTTGTGGCTTTTGTTTTTTTCCTCCTGGAATCGTGCTGTTGAACAACACCCAAGATTTCCAGAAAAACAAAACACAAATCAACCAACCAAGAAACTCTCAGAAAAACCAATAAAACAAGAGACTCTCACTTATGTTCTCTTTCTCTCTCTAGCACACTGCCCCTTTTCCCAATTACACCCGTTCTCTTTCACTCTACCTCTCAGAGACTCGGACTAAACAATAGCTCTATATATATACACACACATATATATATATATATATGAAAAACGACAACTATTTAAAAGGACAATATACACATGATGACGCCATAACGGTATATGAAATGACGGTATTTTTTATAAACGACAGCAAAGAAGAATGATGATTAAAAACCTAATTCAATGACAATAACTCTAAAACGACAGCAGCATACACGTCTTTTTTAATGAAAGACACGAGCAATTGTCTTTTGTTTCTTGATAGTTGTCTTCAAATATATATATATATATATAATTTTTTTTTTTTTGGGACATTTCGACTCTATTTATTTAACAAAATAACAAATTTTGACATATTTTTTTAGTTTAAGGACTAAACAATGACGGACCCATGAAAATTTTCTAATAGGGCATTAGTTAAACCAAAATTTTTAACTAAAATATATTGTGGCGTTAATTAAACTAAAATTTTTAACTAAAATATATTATTACTTTTTAATACGTTTTAATCCAATTTTTGAAATTTATGATTCATAAAATTATGACTTTATATAATATTGTGATTGAATTGTTGTTTATTGACTATTTTAAAATTGAAATATAATAGGCTTGTTTAGGAAGTTTGGTTTAAATCAAAAAATTTGGTTCAAATCAAGGTTATTACATTGCTTTTTTTACAAAATTTAAATTGTTACAATGTTTGTGGTTCAAACAAGGTTCTCAAACGTACAAAAACTTCAAAATATAAAATTCAAACGGATAATTAAAACTTTTTTAAAAAAAATTTTAATATAAATGTTGTAGAGGAAATTTCAATGGGAGCAACATAAGGAAAAAAAAAGTTAAAAAAGTAATATTAGCTTATATCGTAAAGGAGCTGGTTAGATCAATGGGCGCGGTTGCCCCCACTGGCCCTTATGTGGCACCGCCATTAGGACTAAATATATAGTACAACTTTTAACATACGAGCTACAAATAAAAAGAGAAGATGACTCAAGAGCCTTTTTATGAGACAACAGTTTTCATTCAAAATTTAATAGGGGACTGTTTATGTACTTTTTGAGTTTATAGACTATTTACAAGACAATTTTTTTTTTTTTTTGTTAGAGACTAATTCTAAAGGGAAAGAAGAAATCAAAATATATTCATGAATTTACCCTTTTGATACCAAGTAAAAAAAAAAAGCATACTAGAACAAATTTAATTATTTATTTAAAGAAAAACTTAAGGATGAAACATTAACAAGACACTTCCAAGTTAAATTTGATATGAAATTACCCTTAATGTTATGCATGCGATAACAACACCAATCAATTATTGCTTAATATAGTTTGTGAATTTTTCTCCATCTTTCCATGACCCACCTCAATCACCATTGTGATCGATAAAAAATTACACATGAAAATGCAAGCCAAGGAAAAAAGAAAATTACTCAACAGCTTTATAGGCTCCAATCTCAAAATAAAAGAATACTTTTTATTTCATTACAGCAGTCTTTATTTAAACCAAGGTAAACTCTGTAAGGTAATCATGTAAAAACAAATAAAGGAACTATGTGCGTCTGACTCAATTTCGACAGAACAATAATATGGTACACGTCCTGTCGAAATCAAGATTCTCTCCACTCAAAGATCAAAAATTTTGAAAGTGATATAACCATACACAATAGCAAAGGAAAATCAAATAGGATAAGAGGCTGTATCGGAATGTGACAATGTATTAACTATGTTCACTCGCGAGTTTGTCGGAGAGACTGAAAGAAAGCAGTGAAGGCGTCGGAGTCGGGAAGCTTCGGATGAACATGACTTGCAGTGTCCTTTGACGAAGTCTCTCCGGTAACAACTGGCAAATTTGAAGCGCCAGTTACCCCAGATGTTGCAACCTTTGAAAGAGAGTTGGAGGTTTGTTCCCTTGTAGATGGCTTTGAACTTTCTATGCGTGAGGATCTCCAAGATTCTGGAATTGGTTTAGGACAATCCTGATCCACCAATCTATGCCGCTCTCGGCTTCCTGAATGTTCTGCGCTTTTGGTCTTTGACAAAAACTTTGTTAAAGTTTCACCGACATTAGAAGTACTTGAAGATGACTTGTTTTCGGCTCTATAACTAGGAGTCCTAGATTCCAAGGATGAAACAGTAGTCTTCGAATAACTTCTACCAGAGTTGGAAGAAGAAACTTTAGTTCTTGAAAATCCAGTGCCTGGACGAGCATTGCTGGACGAAGTCAACGTAGGAAGATCTTTGTCAGAATTGCTATTGTCCGAATCAAAATAAGTGCGTGGGGCCCTTGAACTCAATTTTTCATTTAGTTCACTACCTAGTTTCTGATTGTACGGCTGCTTGCTGATGCTAGTCTCTTGTCGCTGTTCCTCTCCCACGTTAACATCATCAGAATCTACAGGTTTGTTAAAGGTCCTCACGCTTACTTTCTTGTCTAGTTTTGTGCTGCTTTTCTCACTATATGGCTCTTGATCGCCAGCCCTGAAACCAATTGAACTCCCGACAGTTGTTGGAGAGGAAAATTGGTCATCCTCCATACTAGTATTGTCAGTAGCTTGATTGACTAACATAGAGTTTTCTGACGGTTTCCTCATATATGGTGGATGCCTAATACCCTTGTTCCGCAGGCCGCCTGTCAATGTCCCAAAGTTCAGCTCCTTAGCACTTTCATAAGTAGATTCCCTTGGAAGTTCAGTATCTTTTTTTGCATCAGGCAATTCTGGAGTGTCGTTAACTGCTGAATCCATTTTAGATTTCATGAGCCAGGAAGGTAGCTGGTCATCAGATGGCGGTGAGCCGTAATCAAATTTCATCTCAGATGTAGGCGCAGATTTGATTCCCTGCCTTCTATCACGAAGTACTTCCTCCGGCTGCAGATCAACATTAGAGGCTGGCAACCATGCATTTCTCCTAGATCCCACAATTCCATCTTCGGAGAAGGATGATCCTACTGAAATATGTTCTTCGCTTTGCATTGGCTCAGAACTTCTAGAGTGTAAATTTTTTTCAGAAGGAAATTTATGGTCTGTGCTTCCAGTCAGATTAGACTTGCGAAAGTCTTCTTCATTGTTGGAACTTGGGCTATCATAATCATCAAAAGCCGCTGGGGGCATGTCATCTGATCGTGAAGGGAGACCAGAACTTTCTGGAATTTCAGAAAACACAGGTTGATGTGACTGTGAAGTGGACTTTCCTAGTCTCTCATCTGTATTTCTCCTAGGGCTCCAAACAGTTGAATCAGCTAAAAAATCTATTGATGATTCTTTCCTCGGGGATGAAAAATTCAAGCTCGTTTCCTGCCCCTTATAATTCCCTATATCAAGCTTATCGTTGCCATCATCTGAACCATAATTATCAAACACTGCAGTGTACTCAGTAGAATTTATTTTGGAAGTGTTTCTATACATGCTTCTGTCATCATGAACAAAGGGG
This sequence comes from Artocarpus heterophyllus, assembly GCA_025403435.1. Taxonomy (NCBI): domain Eukaryota; kingdom Viridiplantae; phylum Streptophyta; class Magnoliopsida; order Rosales; family Moraceae; genus Artocarpus; species Artocarpus heterophyllus. The sequence goes on from CM046329.1 coordinate 3,854,112, forward strand.
TCCTCACAATAATCATTCATTTTAAAAATGTCTTCATGAACATCACCAGAACCGCTTGAATGAGAACGGGAAGAGGCCCTGCTAGATTGTTTTTCAGTCCTCCTGTCCCCATAACAAACAACATCGTCATTCTTTCTCAGAATATCCTCTTGGTCATCATTTAAAGAGCTCGAATGAGAATGTCGTGAAATGCCACTAGATTGTTTCCTGATTGCCTTTTCATCCAAATAAGCAGCTTCCTCAGACTTCGCGCTATCTGGTTTCCTGGCCACAGATCTCAAATCAAATTCACTGGACTGCTTCTTCTTACTTACTTCATCTAAAAAGTCAATACTATCAGATTCAGATGACTTCCTTTGAGAATATTTATCTGCTGCATGGATACTACTATTCACCAATCTAACATCGTCAATAGAAGCTGTAGTGGGCTTCAAGGAAGATGCCCTGGTGTATCTATCATTGTTCCTAGAACCATCTCTCACAAACCTTTCAGCTGCCCCTGCCAGCTCTTCCTGTTCCTTGTCAACAGTATGCTCGTCACATACTCCAGAATAACTTCCATGGAAGACTAGATTTTCTGCATCTTTGGCAACATGGTCATTCTGAAACTTTGAGTCGGCATACAAATGAGGCCGTTCATCTTTTGGAACGTGACCATAAGGCCTTGGTGATTCCGAGGAATACTGCCTAGAAAGTTCTGCAGCTGCTCTGGCAGCCATGCTTGCCCGTTCAGCAGATTCAGCAGCTGCCTGTGCAGCAGAGGTGGCATCCTTAAATTCCATGTTCCAATTCTGTATACCAGAAGGAAAAGCATTCTCACTTCCAGGATATGGTTGCCTATACTCCACACGTTCAGTTCCACTTCCTGTACGATAACATAGCCCGAATATCAAATTGAGTATGCAAAGAAGCCACCCCAAGCAAAAAATTGAGAAGCTCAGAAGTACCACCAGCTAAGCCATGAAACATAATTAATTAACATGAATCACAATCCTCAAGTGATTAGTTTACATACCTGACGATCTCAAATCAGAATTCAATGTAGCAGATGTTGTTGCCTTGTTGGTAGCAACAGCTGTAGAAGTAAAATTTTGGGAGCTAGATGACGTTCTCCTATTGTGCTCATTTAAGTTTACAAATACATCTTGCTTCTCGTCGTGTCTAGATGGGGCTTGAACATTAGGGGGTCCTTTGTCATCAGGAATTGGTTGAGCTGGGGCAGGAGGAGCTTCACTGCAAAATTTATCCGCAGCCTCAAAAGTATTTGGTCCATTCTGCCCATATATTTGAAGATTTATTCATCAGGAACAGCCACCAAAAGAATAAATACAAGATATACACATGATTCCCTAAAGTGATTTCTTGATTGTTATTCTCCATTATAATACAATATCGTCTATCAAGCAAGGAACCATATACACTAGTCAAAAACAAAAAGTAATCACATAAAATTCATTTTCACTTACCAGCAAGTCCTGGGGAGGCATAGAATCATTCCCAGAAAATGAATCAGGATCCCATTTCACATTATGTTCCTCTGCAATTGCAGTCAAGATTTTGAGTTTGGTCTGACCATCAGGTGCCTTGGCAGATAATTTCTCCACCAACTGCAAAAGTAGAGATGAAAGTTACAAATAAAACTAAACTTCTAATTTTTGCAGAGTCTCCGGTCATCTATTTCTCATTTTCTAAATCACAACTATCCATGAAAAGTTGCATGAGATGCACAAACTAACCATGCGATTTACGCCACAATCTGGACGCAACTCAATGGCTGTAGCAATAAAGTCCTTTCCATATTTTGCTGTAAGATGCTTTCTAATGTCCATTAGTTCAGATACATCTGCACATCTTGGAGATGCATATATGACACTTGATATCGCTTCCTTCAGATCAATCGGACAGTTTCTGGTGGAGGAAAAATAGAATAAACATCACAACACTGAGAAACAAAAAAGAAGAAGAAGACAAGACCACCTAGTAACTGCATTAATTATCCACCAATTACATAAACCATATGATAAAACTAAACAAAATCCAACAAATTTACGTACTTTTGAGACTCGATGATGGGCAAGCGCGCTGCAATAAGCTCACAGTATATCTCTATAAGATTATACGCTGTCAGCGTCTTCTCTTCTCTGATCACATGTTCAACCTGACATACACCAAGTTCATAGAATTCAAAGGACCATTCGCAATGTCAAATCTCAACAACCATAATTTTGTGCTAAAGAAATACATCAAAAGGAATAAAAAAACCAGATCAAAATTTGAAACTCTGGCGAAATTTTCTGCTCAGCCTCATTAGATCTCAAATCAAATAACACTACTCTTCAATTAAAAAGTAATAACTTAAAAACAACCAATGCCACTAAAAACTCATTTAAAGATATTTAGAATTGGGACAAGAAAAAGGTTACAAGTCACCAATCAACCCCCCTTCATTACAATTCTTTTTTTTCTTGGAAAAGACATAAATATTCTTTGTCTCTTCAATCTACACAACTTGATCATAATTCATACCGGTATAATGTTTTTTAAAAAACTTCTAAAAAAAAAAATTAAATCAAAAAGAAAGAAACTTTAAGAGATTATACCCGAATTCGAGCAGTCTGGACTTGGCCAGACTCGAGCAATTGAGCCAATTCCCTCTTCATCAGCTTCACCTGATTCTCTCTCTTGTTATTCAACAGCTTTATTCGCGATACGGCAAGCTTCAGTGCCGTTTTGCTGCAACAAAAACACAGCCATTAAAACTCGTCAATACAACAGTCTTAAAAACCCACTTCCCTCAATTCCATCAACAGAAAATCGAAAGAATTACCATTTCCCCGGCTTGAAGCTCCTGTGAAGCATCGTTAATCGAAAACTCAGAAGTTCCGAAGTTCAGATCACCACTGAAAAAAAAAAAAAAAATTCCTGCGAATTAGGGTGTTATGGAATCCTGAGGAAGCGAATCGATACGTGTGTTGGGAAAATCGAATTGGAAACTGAATTAGAAGCCGAAGGAAACCGAACGAGTTGGACAACTCTTCCGCGGAAATTCAAGAGGGTGTTTGTTTGAGTTTTCAAATTACGGTTCGAATCATTTTGCTACAGTATTTTTCTCTCATAAAAATTTAAATCTTCATTCAAATACTATACTCAAATACTCATACCAAACATACCCCTAAAAACTTGAATTCTTGATACTCGAAAGATTTAAATTTTTGAAGAAACAAACATATATCCAAAGGATTCTTGATATTCGAATCTAAATTTGAATTTATTGAGTACAAAAAGTACTCCAAACAAACAACCCCAATCTCGACAAGGAAACGGACTTATTCTCGCAATTAGAATACCATTATAACTCGTTAATTGTAATCGGATTTAAGTTTGGTACATTCTGACTTATTTGCCCTTTTCTTGTCCCTAAATTATATATTTTCTTTTTTTTTTTTTTGAGTTGATAAATTATGTGTTTTCCACATGTAAATGGCATGAACTTTTTTTTTTGGTTTTAAAACTCGGTGAAGGATTCAGATTTTTTCGTCTTTTCCGTTGTATATAAATTTATTATTAGATTATGTCTTCAATCACAATAACATGAAATTATTTTTACATTATTTTTTTAGATTTTTTTTTACCTTGCATGAATTTAACATGTCCCTCTAATTGTTTCTTTTTTTTATTTTTTGGTAATAAAGTTGCTCTTTTTTTTCTTTCCTTTTTTTTGGAAAGATTTCTTTCTGATTTTTGTCTGAGTAAATTTTTTTTCTCGTTTAATATCTGATAAAATTCCATTTATTCCCTAAAGTACACATATGGTTGAGACCGCGTTAGATAATGAAAGTTTTTTCTAAATTAATCTTCAACTATAAATAAATATATCAAATTGTTCTTTCTTTCTGAAATTAAAATTGCCCTTTTCACCTTTCAAAAAAAAATCTTTCTCGCCCTTTAAAAAAAACTATTCTTTTCCGAAACCACCTTTTTCTAACCTCTCCAAACAAAAAAACAAAAAAAAATGTTTTCTAGTAAAATTTTGTATTTTCCAGCCTGCTTTCTTTTTCTTTTATTTTTTCAAGGACTTTCCTTTTTGTTAACCTGAATGAAGCATGAAGTATGGTCAATTTAAAAAAAAAAAAAAAAAAAACCCGAGAATAGCATTTCCAACTTGGGATAATTGAATAGCAATTTAATATTATTTTCCGTGGGACCGTTTAGTGAAAAAATGAACTAAGAGCAAAAATAATAATAAAACATATAAGTGAATCAAAGGCTAAATCAAAAGGCATCATACTAACTAAAAAAAATTTTAAAAAAAAAAAGATGCCATCAAGGGGAAAAAAGAGTGAAAGAAGAAAAAAGGCTAGATTCCTACGTCGAGTTCATGGGTTAAAGATTTAAAAGAAAGAGAGAGAGAGAGATGATAATGATAAATTTATTTGCAAAAAGAAAAAAAAAATGGATTAAAGTATACTCTTTATTTTATATTGCAATTCATTGTAGTCCTTGCAACAATTAAAAAGAAAAAAAAATTGAGTTTTGTCTCTTTTTGCGCTGAAACAAAAAATTTTGACTCTAGACAGTGTTTGATGAAATGATAATCAAAGGGACACAACCCTTTATCTTATTTTATAGCTCATCATCACATGTGAATAAGGTTAAGAAAACACACACATACACACTAGTAAAAGTGTGTTTGGAAACAGTATTCAAACTTATAATTGAAACTTAAAAATTATAATATGTGATATTTTATACTGTAGTTAATTTTTATTTTTTATTATAATATGTGAAAATTTTATAATATAAACTAAAAAATTCAAATGTAACAATAAGTAAAGAGAAAAAAAAAATCCATGCGCGGTTGGTTAAAAATCATGTTAGAGGCTAAAACGGGAATTTTAATCTTGTCCCGGTGCTGAATGCTCCACCTTTCAAATTTGTCGTCAGCATAAAATTTAAGCTTGCGTTACTCAGCAAAATCTGTTGAATCAAAATGAACATTGCTAGATGAACATTTATAAAAACAGGTCTACCACTACAAGTCCCGTGTGGGGTTGAATTTAAAGGTGTCGAACGGGAGGTTGACCTAATGACCGACCAGTTTTTCTTCGCTGGAAAAAACGACAAACTTTTCAAACACAAGAAAGCCACCAAAGGAAACGAAGATTCATTTGATAAGCCAACTTCAACGCATATGCAAAATCATGTGGTCTTATTGCCTACATTTATACGTCCAATTTCTTGTACGAGTTAATATTGTGGCAATCGTTAATTTAATTTACAAGAATCAATTATTCATTTCAGGCGTTTAGATGTTAACATCACAGAAAGCGAAAGCATGTCATGGTATCCATGTCGTAAACGTTTCAAGTCGTTTTCATTTTTAGTGACTCAGCAAAGCTTTGGAACGACAATTTTTGTCCTTTTCTTTTTCTTTTTTTTTTTTTATAAATATTGTCCACTACAAGCTCATAAAAGTTGGTGTTTCGGAACAATTAATTTAATTTAAGGCCAGGAGTTTTTCCTTTTTTCTCCACTTGTTAAAGAATTAATTTTAAAATAAATCAAATCAAAGTGACACAAGAACTACCATAAGTAATAATAAAAATTTCAAAAAAAAATTGTCCATTCCAAGATGGTAACTACATAATAAATGAGGAAAAAGGAAATGACCTGAATACTGCACACAAAAGAAGGAATTCCATGGATACACGAAAGGCACAAAAATAATTCAAAGACCAAAAAGGCTTATTCATATATAAACAATGAAAGGAAGACGCTATAATATAAAAATAGCCAAATTTCTGTCACAGAAGAAAATCTTAATAGCAAAGTAATGACATTCATTTCTTCATTTGATCATAAATGAATATCCATTGTCATCATACCAACACTGTCCTCAATATATTTATAAAAAAATAAAAACATTGTCCTCAATGTTTAAATCAACATCTCTTGTACACCTCACAGAAATTTTGCGAGCAGCAATATTTTTCGCATCTGTAATTCAATGTGAAGAAAACTACATGAGATTTCTACCTGAACTAGAAACATATTACAAAATTAGGTAGAAATATCACAGTATCCAATTCACCTGCAATTTCCATTTCTGTTAAATGGCCTTCAATTACAACTCCTTTTTCCCTATATTTTTTTTTTCCCTTTTTTCCTTTTTGGCCCCTTCTTTGGGTTGTGGGGTTGTCATGATTCAATCACAGTTCATCCCGGGGGTTACCAAATTGGCTTAGTAAGATGGCCAAATCCATACCTTGTACCATAGTCGGCACAGCCGTCTCATAAGGGCACCCACGAGAAAATCCAACTTTGCCAGATTTTTGCACTTTCTTGATGCAGCTCTTGAACTTTTCATGACATTTTATATTTATCAAACCTGAAACAGCCAATGAATAAAGGGAAAGTTTACTAGAACAGAACAAAAGTTATTCCTAGTGCAACCATAAACAAAACATAAAGATTAGTTAAAAAAACAACTGAAAAACTTGATATTTATACTTTTGGCAGAAAACAAACAAAATGCAAAGCTTATCACGGGCCCAAAAATCAACCTTTCAAGAAGCAGGAAGACAAGTCTTGCCTCTTCTTTTTTTGGTTTACTACAGGAAATCATATGCGTGAAACTATTAACAATTAAACAGCCATTTTCTTTCTTTCATTCAAGTGGTCCACTCATTAAACACATTCTGATCTAACGGTCTATAAAACTAGAAAGAACAAATATTTCACGAATTGAAATACAAAACTCCATTGAAACAAATATTGAAATAACATTGTTGTTCTATTTCTGGACAAGATAAATATTGCATCTTCAAACCCAACACCTGCATGAGGGAGACTGTTGCTGAGATTATGCTACTGGCCAGCCATGGACAAAGATTTGCGCAGAGCACTAGCTCGCCAAGGAAAGTAGTGTTGTGGGATGTTTATAAAATTTTAACATCAGAATGGACAGGGCACGAAAGTTCATAATCATGTTCTAAAGGTGGTCAACTTCTTGAATGAGGCTGAGATTCAAGGAGCCCGTATTGAGAGCAATTTATATAGATATATCTAATATTTTCACCTTTATTTAGAAAATACATTTTTTAGTTTGTATCAAATGCATTCCTTCACTCGGTCAGTACTCAACTATGAAAAAAACAATGATGATTAAACAGGAAATAAAAAAACAAAAACAAACAAAATCATTGTACTGCCTCGTTCCAAGTTTTTTTTTTTTTTTTTTGGGTTACTTTTTTCCCTCTTCGGAAGGACATTTTAGTGTTTTGGAGTCAAAATCGAAAGTACATATTTAACACAAATTTTAGAAACACCCTGGCACACAATATAATTGTCCAAATACAAATTTTCGAAAGGAAAAAAAAAACCTTTTTTTGTGACACATTCGTCGTGAATCTTGCAACAAGCATCGAGATCATCGCAAGGCTTCTCTCCCGGACAGCCAGTCCATCCTACTCCGCAGAACTTTCCGTATCGAATTCCAACAGCTAAACAAAAAATCGAAAATTAAAAAAAAAAAAAAAACCAAAACTAGATAAAATCACCATTGTTAAAGGATATTCACATACAACTTACAATTACAATTCTCTGCAACGCAGGTTCTGCTGCATCGGACCTGTCCATCCAAACGAAAAAACAAAGTTTAAAACAAAAAAAAAAGTTTCTAATCATTGATCTGATCTGATACGATTCGATTTTGGTAATCTGTTTTCTTGGGCATTTTCTAGGCCACCAAACGGGGGGCGTTTTGTTCGTTACCTCGGAATCATTGTTGGAGCAGTGGGCGACGACGGTGAGGGAGATCAAAACGACGACGAATCCGGTTACGACACGCATCCTCGCGGGGACAACAGCGCCACGCGACATTTCTCGCTCTGCTTTCGAATTTGGATATCCTCTGCCACAGTCGCAGACGAATGACAAGATGGAGGAGTGTTCTGGGTTTTCCCTCTGCCTTCCTCGCTTTATATGTCGTTTCTCTCCACTCCTTGGGATTTAAAATCGTCTGACCCTTCCTATTGGTGGAAATTCGTCATCGCCTGCTTGAAAATACTATAATACCCTTTTCCAGGTGCTGGTTGAATGATTTCCAGGGGAGACGTGGGTCAATCCCAGCCCAACTGGAGAAAATTCGGCCCAAGCTTTGACAATCCTACCTTAGTCGCATTTGCAAGTTTCATCTTTCTTGTGCTCACGACACAATTAATATCCGATCAATTTAATCATTTTTTTCCAGGGATAATCGAAATTAACTGGGATACGAAAGTAAATAGCCTTTTTAAAAATATTTTTAAAATAAATAATCATAATTTTTTAAAATTAAGTAAATAGCTATTTATTGATAATAAATTTGAGTTTTTCGAGCCAAACATTATAAACTCCAAAAGTTTATTAGTTAAATTCAATTTATTGTTGATTAACAACCATTTGTCTAATTTTAAAATATTATAATCGTTTATTTTAAAAAGACCATATGATAACTTTACATCATAATATATTTTTCTTTACATTGTAGCATTTTAAAACTTTACGTTGTAAACAATTCAAATTCATAAATTTAAACTTATTTACTAAACACAAGTTATTTTTATACAAGTTTTTTAAAGGTATCAAAAAGTATGATCTGTTTGTTAAATTTTGGCTCTTTTTTAGACATCTGAACATTTGTCAACCATTCATAAACTTTGTAGACTTTCTTAGTCTACAGTAAAAATATCAATTTGAAAACTATGACATGTAACAAATTTTTACTTTTTTACTACAACTGTTGCAAACTTTACAAATGTTTGTTGGTAGGAACTCTAGATGCCAAACAAAGGGTAATATTTTAATTGATGCTGACGTTAAAAGTAACAAGGATAGTTGCTCATCAAATATTCACAACAGCTGAACTGTTATAGAGACGTCCCCGTTTGATGATTTCACAACAGAACGTTACCTGATTAAACTTCAGCCTGCAACAAAACAAATAAGCATAGAAAACTCAGGGAAAGAGAGATGCGACGATATACGCCACATGAGTACAATTTGCTAAATATCTAAATGAGAAAAATTAGACGAAAATCCAAATCAACATCGACCTACTGGAGTCCGACCTTCGATCTCATCCATTTTATAACGCGCTCGAGCTAATCATTTTATAGTGCCCTCGAGTAATATATCGCCGTGTCTATAAGAGTTAATACTACCACAAAATATTTAGCCACAAAAGCAGGTAAAATGAACAAGCCAATGCAATAAATCTTGGACTATGATCATCAATTATGATTTGGTAGCAGTAGCTCCCAACAGAGAAAAACAATACAACATCAAGCTCCATCCAGGTCACTTTTAAATACATGCTTTATTAAGGCTTGTCAGGACTCAGAATTGCCCGCGGATTTCTCAGGTTCAAAAATTTTGCAGAATGGGGAAAAAAGGGGAGAAAAAATTTGCATGTAGAGTTCCCTCAATTTAGATGAAGCAAATAAAAGAGAGGCTTAGACATGCGACCTCTAAAAACATTTTGTCAAGGGGTGTTTTCAGACATAATAACCGGTGAAAGTAAATCCCCTTCCCACAATCTCGCCGGCACAAAACCAGGCAAAGCATTCCAGCCCAAACAAAGCAGCTATACCAGCATCTTCAACCTTCAACTCCTGCCTATTCTTCCAAATGTGCTTGACATAGTCAAGTTCCTTCCAGAATGACTCATAACGACCAGGAATACTGCAAAAGTAGAAATAAGTCAAATTAATAACAGATACATGCACAGACCAGAAGAGAGAGACATATTGGTCGTTTCCTTGCAGACATCGCACTCGCAGCGACGATTCCAAGAAAATGTTACAAGTAACTTGATTATATATCTTTCCTCATCCATCTTATTCCTGATCTAAAAAATTAGTAACATCAAATAGTTTGAACTACAAAAGAAAGTTTTGAAGCCTGTTTATCAATGAGACAATGAGAAAGAACAGAGATATAACCTAGCAAGACGAGTGTAAAGCAATTGTTTTGATAGCTCATTGCATTTTTCCACGGTTGGGGGTTCTTGAATGTATTGCTTGTTCTGCTCCAATAACTGCTTGTGGTAAGCAGATCCGTGCTTGAAAGCGAATTGTGATGCTTGGCAAACCTTGGATTGCAATTGTTGCAACTTTGACGCCATCAACTTCAAACTTAAGCTTAACTGCAGGAAAAAAAAAACCCAATATTGTAAATGATAGGCCACTCGATAAGCCAAACTTTTTATTTGACTAGAACATCTATACATTTAAAGTCACATGAATATGATACTCATCATGAAAGAAAAGTTTCATGAATGTGCTATGGCTAAAGATTTAGGGCAACAGATTAGTTCTATTATATGAAAGTTGGAACTAGGGATTTTTAGCCATCTACATATATGGTGTTCATAATAGAATTCTAACGGTGTGTATCACTGCTGTTTTCCACAAACTTTAAATTCATGATAATGAAGGCCTTACTTGATTGAGAAGCAAAAAGGAGAAAAGGCGACAAGTAAAAATAAAACACATCTAGATCCTAGATAATCACTGGCAAATGCTAATCTTCAATAAGACTAGCTAAATGAAGATTAGCACCAAACATATCTAAAAACATCAGAAAATGAGCTTTTACGGCTTACTGTATTATCTTCTTCTACATGCTTCTTAGCAACCAAACAAAAACTAAAGCAATCATCCGAGAAAAAGGTAGATAAGACAGTGAATACTCCGAGCTTCAGTACAAACCAAATCCTGAAAAAGGAATAATAAAGGCCAACTTGGCCAACTTGAAAATTAGCAATTTAAACCAATTTATCAAACGAGCAATTCATGAAAAAATTTTCACGAATTTCATAAATGCATACATGTCAGAATTTTGCAAAACCCTTCATGAACCCTACGAAGTTGTGTTTTAATTTCATCATGAGACTGTTTTTCCATGATGTGTATCATTTTCCTTCGACGAACATCGGATTTCTCATCATATTGAAAGCTATGCACGATTTATAACAAGACAAGACCATGAGACTCCTGTTTCTTTGTAAAGGCATTGCATTTCCCACCTAAATTAAAACATATTAGTCTAAATGCAACTGACAAGTCCCCAAACAATATTCCCCACGCCACGCTTCAGAAATAGTTTAAACTAACATAAAATGTCGTCGAAAATTTAATTTGGCTTCGGTTTTTATAGCTAAAATCCCACAAATCGAGATTCTCGTAACAACTCGAGAACAAAAAAAATGCTAAATTCTCATCGCAGAATCACAAAGCATAATATAATCAAATTTAATCACAGAAATACATAACAGTTTGAAAAAAAAATGAATCTTAAACACCACACTTAGAAACATATAAACCCTAAGAACAAAAACAGATCGTTTAAAGAGAAAGCCAGATCTAAATTAGCAAAACGCACAAGCCAGAGAGAATAACAAATCGTGAATCGAACACGAATAAATCGAAATATCGAAAAGGATTTACCTTGGTTGTTTTAGATTGAATGCGGAACAATAGAGCCCAAGAGCGAGTCTTTGCTTCTCCCGCCGCTGAGACCTGAGAGAAAGAAGAGAGAGAATGTACGGTTGGGGGATTAGAGTTTGGGGTTTAACTCTTGGACCCTCTGCTTTCGCAAGTGGCTATTCATAAATGATAGAAGTTTCTGGGCTTTTCTATGTTTTTCCTTTTTCTGGGGCTGAGGGGGTGTTTTTTTTGCCCTTGGTCTTTATGGGTCTTTTTGTCAATTTAAACGATTCTTATTCTTTTCTTTCATTATTTTTAAATTCTCTGTAATCATAATACTAACGTCAATATACCCCTTGACTTTTAAAATTCATCCTTTGTCCACTTCAAACTTTTTTTTTAATAAATAACTCCTCTCATTCAATTTTTTAGTTTTTATAAATTTTTTGTGAGTTTTTTTTATTTTCTCTAAACTGCATTATCATGTCACTTTGTCCGTCTCATTTCCGAAGGGCGTTTGGTTTGAGCACTCCTTTTACTCAAATGACTCAAAACAGTATCTAGGTTTCATGAGTTATTGAAATGCTTGTTTGGTGTCCAATATTTGGCAGGTTTTTGAATCAGTATTCGGGTCATCTTGATTCAAAATCTTGAGTTCTTCTCTTGGTTGTTTTCTGGCACTTCAACCACTGCTCTACAGTGCAAGCTTAAGAACCCAAATACAGGGGAATCTCGCTGCGAGCATCCCTTTTTGACCGTTGAGGCTGTACCGTTGTATTCCCATATTTACCAAACACAAATTTGAATACTCTATCCAAACCTAATTTTAAATACTCTGACAACCAAATAATAACTCGAGTTATAGCTCAAATCACAATCCAAATCATAATACTATTCAAAAAGAATCTAAATCACCGTAATTCGAATACCTTTACCAAACGGGCCAGTCTAACTATGTCGACTCAGACTTTGTTCGATAACAATTAACGTACTTTAATCCAAATTTATTGGGTTGAACAAATCAATGTCATTATTCTTCCAACTTTAGGAGATCTTTACGTCAATCACTCTATACCACAACGTACATGATTAACTTTTGCAACGGGTCATTTGAAGCCAATTATAAAATATAGCTTTTAGAACAAAAAAAAACCCGCAAAGTCCTTAAAATATATTTTTTTAGTTTTAAAAAAAAATAAAATACTACTTTTAAAGGGATTTTTGCGAAGGCTAAGCTTTAAAATTTTTTTTGAACTATTCTTTGTATTCAAGTTTGAATGGAATATTGTAAAAAATACTCATGCAAGCCGTGGGTATATGACTAGGGTTAACATAAGGTCCCCTAAAGTTTGAAGAAAAAAATTGTTTGTTTGCCAAGCCGAACAGAATCGAACAGAACTAGAGATGTCAATCGTATCGTATTGTGTCGTGCCAGCTCGCCCCATAATTGGTTGGGCCCAAGTGTGCTTCATGTCATGTCTAGCCTGGCCCGTTGAAACTTCGTGTTGTGCTCATGCCAACCCAAATTAAAAGATATAGGCCCGGCTCGGCCCAACGGCCCAGGCATGTCTTGTGCTCATGCTCTTGTTTTTATCATGCCTAACATAATAGGCCATTGAATTGGCCTACTAAGCCATTTATCCATTTTAAATTATTTTTGCTTTGTAAAAAATATATTTTTAACACTTTTGACGTAAAAATATTATACACGTAAAAAAAATAAAAAATAAATAAAAATAAACTTCATATTTTATCATGTTATATTTGTTGTCCATATTGAGATTCTAAAATTAAAAAAGCATTAAGGTGAAAAATAAATTATGTTTATAAAGATTGTAATTTTTTTAAATAAAAAATATGTAACATTACTATTACAACAACATAATAAAAACTATATATATATATTTATTTATTGAGTTGGTCCATCGTACTTAATGGGTCGTGTCATTTTGTGCTTGTGTTTTTTGTCGTGTCATTTCATGCTCAACCCACATGCCTAAAACTATGAGCCCAGTACGACCCATCATCTCGTGTTGTGCTTAGCTCAGCCCAATATAACCTGGTGCCATGCCCAAAATTGTTTGCAAACAGAACAAGGCTTGATGCTTCATGCTAATATGGTCAAATTTAAAGGCTCACAATGGCACATTTTGACTATCAAAGAGGAAAGTGACATAAATGACATAATTCAGAAGGGAATATAAAAACAATTTAAAAAAACTAAATAAATACTAGAATTAGATAGAAGTGGATTACTTGCTAGCAAAACAAAGTTTAAGATATTCAAAATAATAATAAAAATCTTTGAATCAATCATTTGTGTTCATTCGTATGTAAAAAATTAGAGGTACAATCTTGAAAAATTTTGTATTAGTTGTCAATCTATAGCATTAAATTAGAAAGTACTTGAGATTGCCAAAGAAATTATGTAACTTTTAAAATATAGTTATTTTTTTCATAGGTGCAAATCTAAATTTATTTTTTTATGAAATTAATATGTTTAAAATACTAAAGCCCCTGTCACACATTAAACTCGGGCAACGACGTGACAGTTTAATTGAAAACTATTTAACATAAATTAAACATAACATAATTATTAATATTTTTAAAACATTTAAAGTAAATCATAAAAATGTGGAAATTTTAAATCTTTTTGAAATGTTACAAATACTAAAATTTAGCAATGTAAATTTCTAAAATATCCTCAAAATTAAGTCAAAAACGTAAAACCCGTTAGAGTAGTCTAGGTCTCGTTAGACTCCACACGGTGCACACATAAAACATACACAAAAAAAAACGACATAACTATAATCCAACAGAATATAATCAAAGTGCATGACTAATGTCTCATTATTACATGCCTTGATAAAACTGAAAATTAAATAGATCATAATCTACATGAGAAATTCTACAACATATTACTCGGTTGCATACTGTGAACCACTTGGAGGGAGAAATTTAAAACAAACAGTAGGAACATGAGCAGAAGGCTTACTAGGACGTGAGTTTCTAAATCATCATTAATTAAATAAAATAATTAAATTTAAATCCAATTCGGACGTATAATAAATAACTCAATAAATTTATACTTACAATTCAGGTCATGTGATTATCTCAAATCATATATCAATGTTCATTATGTGCAAAGCCTATTATAATTACCACCATAGTGACCCAGTTGGGTTTCATGACTACCTCCAAGATCACTTTTTGCACGACCCAATCTCTATGTGTGGTATCATGCAATTAATATTCATTCCAAACAGGGATTCTTAGTTCGTTCGACGTTTACTATCATTTGATCATTCGTTCACTTGATATACTTTTACCGTGTTATCATTTTACGTTTATTATCATTCATTCATTATGATCATGTCCAATATCTCTTAGAAATAAATAAATACATACAATTCAATTCTTAAAAACTTTTTAAGAATATAAAGTGTGGCTAAAACTTGTTTTAAAATCATGGCCGTCAAGAAATGGTTTAGAGTCCT